>CM046659.1:64070527-64523524 GCA_025594165.1 Tamias sibiricus
CACTATAGAATCTTCTTTTCCTTTGAGAATGCTTGTAAATGTCATCTGTGCCTTTAACTACAGGTTCGGATGTCTACCAAGGCTCTTGGGTCTATTGAAAAAGGTGATCCCAGCCAGGCATGGTGGCACACGCCTGTAATCCCAGCACTTGGGAGGCTGAGACAGGACGATCGCGAGTTCAAAGCCAGCCTCAGCAATGGGAAGCACTTAGCAACTCAGTGAGATCCTGTCTCTAATAAAATACAAAAAAGGACTGGGGACGTGGCTCAGTGGTCAAATGCCCCTGAATTCAATCCCTAGTACAAAAAAAAAAAAAAAAAAAAGAAAAGAAAAAAAAAAGTGATCCCCTTTGGAAACCTGTTTTTAAATTTTGTTCTAAATTGTATTATACCTTTGTCACACGTTGCTTTTTCCACTGTAGCTGTTCTCTGATTGGAATTCACATCTGACTAAAGATCTTCATGCTTTAGCCTCCTCTCATACTTTCATTTTTATTTCCCAGAGCATCTTCTTTCTTCTTGCAGACCCTTGGCCAAGCAGTCAGTCCCTTGGCTACTGTTAGAGCTATGCCTAGAGCCTTCTTTCTCAGAACTAGAGACTGGGCCTTCTAGTCATATTCCTTCCATGCCAGGAACAAGGGGAAAACCAGAAAGAGGGACAGAGAAGGAGGGAGAACTAATTCAAGGGTGCATCACAATTTTATTAGTTTGTAAAATTAAAGTTATGCTTGTTATTGTTTCAGTGAGGCAGCTGTCTCCTAAAGCTCATTTCCTAGTGTTTTACTAGTTATCAGGATGGTTTATGAAGAAGTCCATTAAGGTTTTAAATGTGTAATTATCATAGTTAACTTAAAGTTCTGTGTGTCACCAAAGTTCTCATTACCAGGAATGGTCCATGTCAATTTAAAATCATCAGTGCTCTATTTAGCTTTAGGAATTCTAACTGGCTGTGTAGGTTGGTAATTTCAGAGGAAATGAGATCTATGGCTTTCCTGTGTATTCTGAATTCCTCATCCCAAGGAAAATTTCCCATCTTCCAAAAGTCTAAATTCCATAATTGAGTTTCCTTTCCATGGTCTGAGGCTTTTAACCTTGATTGAAATGCAGATGACCTATCCTTTGTACTTTAATGCATTTGTGCTATTTGGATGTTCACCAGATATCTGATTTTCGTGTTAATAGTTACAGATGAGAGATGAACAGAAGAATTCTGGAGTCATAAGGTATGAGTTGGGATCTTGTTTACAGAAAATGATTAATAGCTTCTCAGTGTTTCCTAGAGCTCCCATTAAAGGAAAGGAGTATTACCTCAGCCGAAGAAATGATAGATAAAACCAATGGGTCTTATGAGGGGAAAGGAAAGTGGGAAAAAACTTTTGATGCATCTCAGTAATGAGCCTAAAAACAGAATAAATAAGAAGAATGATCCAATTCTTCCTTTCTTGACTTGTCCTATCCAAACAATTGAGTGTTTTATTCAGCACTGAATTTAAATACAAGGTAAGTTTGGAACAAAAAAGAACAGTGGTATGATTTTGTCAGCATGAGATTATCATAGTTGACTTTCTTTACAAACTAGTTGAAATATCTTCCTAAATCAAATCAAATACAAGAAAGCAAGTCTATTGCTGTTTACTATTCTTTGAAAGAGCTTCCTGGATTGTTTCAATGACAGCAGGTTTTTTCTTTAAAGAACCACTAAACTGATTTGTTGAATGATAGTGCTAAGGCTTAGAATTAACATTTCTTCAATGACAATTTCAATATATAGCTTTTCTTATAAAATTAATACTCCTTGGAGACAGAACCATTTTGAAATATTCTGCCACTAATTAGATTAGATAATTTACCTACATTCTGTAAATCTCATTTCTTTATCTGCAAAATAGAATAATAATAACTCCCAGCTTTAAAAGATCAAATGATTATAATGCATTTTAGCAAGTTTAATTACAATTTTATTATCTCAGATTGCATTACAAAATTTGGTGTTCTATAAAACCCTATTATATTTATGTATATACCAAAGATATAGTTTGTATGTCAATAATAGATCACTGTAGTATCCTTGTGTATTAAGTTTTACAGTCCACAAATACTATAGTCTAATATAGTGCTAATATCATATAAAAAATAAAAATCAAAGCATATTTTACAAAATTTATGTGAAATGGTATATGCTTTTACCATATTATCTCTAGACTAAAGTGCATCTCAAAATAAAGATAAATAATTCCGGTGATATCTTTTTTGCCTTCATTATGATAAAAGATTATACCTTGTACCCTGAGAAAGATAACAGTTTGCAAAATCCCTAGCTCTTACAATGCCCTATTTATTTATTTAAAGCTAACCTGATCTGAATCTGGCTTAAAATAATTCACTTTCATAGTATTTTATGTAATAGGCATTCACCATTTAAAATTATGAACAATATCTATTTCAGTTCTTTCTCACCAGGATTATATCAGTATTCAATTTCCAGTTTTTATTTGACTTTAGCCCTTTGCATGGATATTGCTTCCTTTGAGTTTCTAAGGACTTGTTTTAATCTTCCCTTTCTTATAAAAGTTTTCAGTTTTACTTGATTTCTAGACTTTGAATTCACCACATTCTGTAATCACTCTTTTCTGCTCAAGAGAATTATTTAGCTTCCCTACATTTGCCATAACTTCCTGATTTTGACACGGGAACTCATTGTTTCTAGCATCTGAGAAATGCTCTTCTTGGGCAGATTTCTATAGCCTATCATTAACATTAACACATATGGCATTGAGAAGAGATGAACTAGTCCCCCCTTCTGTATTGCCAACTTACCTCACCAGAGCAAGACTACTTGCAAAGGCAGACAATTTTTAAGTTAGTCCCTCTATTAAACAGACCAAATGCCTTTAGAAAAAGGGGCCACATAATTTGCTATTTGATAAAATTTTAATAAGAATATAAACTGTATAATCCACAAAGATTAATATTTGTACTTGAAAACGTGCATCAGTTTAACTGAACAGAAACTTTAAGGGAATTGGTATATTTCTACCTCACATGGGTCTCAAAAATAAAGAAATGTTCCTGATCAGATGATACCAGTTGACCTTAAAGAAGTGGACTTGGAGACCCTGCTCATCTTCTAACTGAGAGAGCCGTTGATATCATGGATGAGGTTCAGGGACACCTTCAGATAAAACACTCAGATCTGAGGAAGGAGGAAAGGGACTCATGTGGTAGTAAGACTCAAGGAACAAGATTCCTCTTTGTCAGTGGGAGAAGGTTTCTAGAAATTCAGGTGAGAATTTGGGTAAAGAAACTTGAGAATTACTGCCTTGGGGAGCAGAGTGTAAAGCTGAGGGAGTGGAACCTCATCAGAGATTGGAAGAGCAGACTTGCTAGACGAACTTGCAAAGGTTCTTCCCTTTAAGACCTAGAATTTGGTCCATAGAAGAGAGAGATTAATTATTTTTACTCTACATCATAATTCCCTGTGGAATTATTCCACTTATCTGTATCACCTGGTTTGATTATGCCAGAGAAGACCCAAGGTGAAAAACAACATAGAGTGGGAGACCCTCTCATCTATTCCCATTGACTCTGGTAAGGAAATAGCTGACCATATATCTGAGTTCTAGTTGGTGACCAGAACTACAGGGAATTCGAATATGGACAGTTTGGAACCACTAGCAAAGAACTATCAACACAAAAGAGAATCCTAAAGTAGCTGAACAAGAGAAAAGCAGCACAGTCAAACCTTATTTTCATGTCATATGCCAATGGAAATTTTTCTTGCCAGGAGGAAAAGAATGCAGGCGATATGAATTATGTTTTCTGTACTACTAGACTACAGTATCTTGTGGCAATAAACTAACTCCCTTTCTTTCTCTTTGAACACACATGCCTCTTTATGCCAATTATGGAATATGTCACTGTCTAACTTATAAATATGTATTAGTTAGGGTTCTCTAGAGGAACAGAATCAATAGGCATTATGATTATAAAAAGGGAATTTATTAGATTGGCTTACATAGCCAGAAGCTGGAGAGTCCACAATGGCCATGTGCAGGCTGGAGAGCTGGAAGAACCAGTAGCTGCACAGTCAAAGAGGTTGAAGCCTCAGAATAAGAGGAATCAAACGTGCTACCCTAGTCAGAGATAAAAGGCTTCTGGAAATTCCCTGGAGAATGACTGGCAGAGTCCACTTTGGAAGAGTAAAGGAGCAAGAGTCTGATATCCTCAGGTGATCAAGAACTTGTTCAAGAGGAATCCAGCTTGCATCTGCTAACTTACATTAGCTGCTGTTTCCTTGTTCTTCCAACTTTTATTCCATCCAAGCCACCATCATATTGGACAGCGCTGCCCACACTTTGGGAGGGTCTCCACCTCAGTTTGCTGCCCCACATGCCAATTATTCCTAGACACATCCTCATTGACACACGCAGAAACCTCTTAATCTTCAGCATCTCTTAATCCAATCAAGTTGACAATACAAATTAACCATTACAAAATATATAGAAATAGTAGTAGTAAATCTATGAAGTACTGTCATAATGTAATTTATAACTAGGCATTGGATTTGTGTGTAGGATTTTTACCTCATTGGTTATATAATCTTATTTTATCAAGATTTAGATGTTTAAAATGAATGAAAGTCATTTGATAATGTTTGTGAAGTAAATTGCTGAAAATTGACTATATGTGATAAAATTTTGTAAAAAGAATGGAAATGAAAAAAGTACTTATTTTATCTGTCACTAAATTTATCCCTATCCTTTTATCTATTTATCAATCACACAAATTACTTTCTCAGAAGAATTAAAGCAGATAAGTATGTACATAACAAAATCAAATAAAAATAAACTAGCAATAGAAAAAATGAATGTTATTGTTATTCTCATGCTACATAGATTTTGCATATCTTCTTCTGACAATGTCTCTGATTTGTTTTGCTAATTCTTATTTGGAGAAGGAGGGAAGTATCAGTGCTATAAAAGAAATGGTTCAAGGGATTCTTGTGGTGGAACTGCCCAATATCTTGATTGTGATGGTGAGCATATGAATCTACATATATAATAAAATTTCATAGAACTAAATGTACTCACATATATAAATGCAAGTAATAATGGTGATATCTGAATAAGGTTAATGAACTAAGTCAATGTCAATTTTCTGGTTATGATTATGCATACATATGCTGTATGCTACCATCAAGCAACATAAGACAAATGGGATGTAATTCTATTATTGCTTATACCTGCTTATTAGTCTACAATAATTTCAAAAAAAATTTTAAAGTAGTTTAAAAATAACTTTTCCAGATATCCATCAATATTTATATTATTTGTTTGACATTTAGCATATGTTTTTATTAAAGAGACTGATTTTTTTTTCACAAGGTATCAGAAGAACAAAAATGATATCCTGCCTTAAATAAATATTTTAAATATAGGACTCCATGAATAAAGTAAAATAAATTCTCTGGTTTTGCTCCTACCAGAATGGATGTTCCTTCTTTTTCTCTTTTGCTGGATCCTCCATCTCTCTTTACCTATATGTGTTGGCTCATCCAAGATACTGCTCTTATTCTCCTTGGTCTTCTTTATCTACCTTGTTAAGAACTGTGAACGTTCTGAAATTGTATGTTACTTGTAAGCTAATGAGCTAGCCTGCGCAGATGCAGACCAAAGATATAAAACTCTTGAAGACAAAGGATCTTGTCTTCAAAACAAGCTTATGGCACAAGAGGCACATGAGCTTCATATTTTCATTATTTTTCTTTTTCTCCAAGGTCTGCAAAGATGACAGAGCAATCCAGGTGGATACTCTGGCACAAATCCATTATGTATTTAGGAGACATCTGAATCAATATTTTAAAGGGCTACTAATAGCTCTGCCAAACCTTTGCACTGGAAGGAATTATTTTCCATATTAACCTGGACAGGAAACAAATCTAACCTCTGCTCTTTATATTTTAAGACAATTTACTATACACACATTTTAGAAAAGATAGCCCCAAACAAAATCTGCAGAAATACCATGGAGAATTGTTCCCTACAACATTGTTTCTCTAATAAACTTGTTTGGTTTCATAGTTTTCAATGGCACATTTTGTGAATGATTCATAATTTATTGTCCTAGTATTAACCTGGTTCCTAAACTTAGACAAACCTCCAGTGGTTCTAAAATAAATTTTAAGCACTACAAAAAAAAAATCTCATTTTTTCTCTGCCCCCAAATTTTGTTTCATTGTTTTTTAAGTAATGTCATGTAGAGCCAACCATTTTTTAGATCCAAAACATAGGAATCATCCTCATTTCTTGCTTCCTTCAATTCTCATATGCACATCCCTAGCAAATGTTGTAGATTCTGCCCCTGAAACATATCTTAGTTTAAACCACATGACAGAGATGACAGTGATTTCTACTATTACTTTCCTTGCAACTAGAGGTGACCCTGTAATATCTAAATAGAAAAGCATCATGTCAGAATTCCGGAAAGGCTGTTTAAAGGAAACTAACTGAGCAATAAAGGTTTTTCTTTGTCTTTTCTTCATTCTCCTTTGGCTTTCCTGGAATACATAGTAGCCTCCTTTTTTTTCTTTTTGGGCAATGCACAATAGGATGCCTCCAGTCCTATATGTCGTATTGAGCCACTGGCAACACCATGAACTGAAGGAAGCTGAGAACTTGAATAATTTCACATTAAGTCCTCTGTCAGTCTGAGAAAAGAAAAATCCAGTATAGATAGAGTTTATGGAATTGTCTTCTGTCTCGTAAGTATAAGGAGCTGACCAATCTTCAAATTTCCTCTCTCTGATTATAAGAAACTGGCTGGTTAGGTCTAAGCTTAGGACACTGAAAGATGGGATCAGTGAGTATCAGCGTCAGGGCATCTGAGACTCCTGTTCATTGATGGATCACTTTCTGGCCTGGTATCCAAGATTCCTTTATTCACTAATTCTTTGCCAGAGGACATACACATCTGTTTTCTTCTCCCCTATTACATTCCTTATATCTAAAACCAAGGGGCAGAAAGCCTTCATCCACATTTCAACACCAAAAAGTGGGCCTTTTTTAGAACCAAGAGCTTATTTTAATTGACCCACCAAATTAAGACAATAAAGGGAAATTTTTACTCACTGCTACAAGCAGTGAATTTACTTTAGGGACTGAATACCAGCCTGGGGACATTACACCACAAATATTCAGTTCAAATGCTCCTTCCTTTGGGAAGCTTTTTTCAGATAAAATAGTGGGCCTGAATTAAATGCACCTTCCTAATTAAAGTCATGCACATGTCATCCTCATAGCACTTATTGCTCTGCATTGTAATTAGGCTTTTAATGCTAGTATACTTAAAGCCTCTTAAGGCAGGACTTACATCTTATATATCTAAATCTTCAAAGCTAGAGCTAAGCCTAATGCATATTATGTGGTCAATAAATATTGATTGAATAAATGAATGAATGGTATAGACAAAATGGAATGGGTGCATTACTTATTTTGTTAGGACAGATGCAATAGCACAGAGTCATGATAATTTGTTTAAAGTTACACAATGATTGATTAATAGAAGAAAGACATTGATTATTGTTTAAAACCAGGATGCCTGCATATTTTGGGAAACTCCACAAAATCCCAAGAGATAGAGTTGTGTAGTTTTGTCACAGAATCCTCCTTTTCCACTTCACTGGCAGCATTCTACCTATACTAGACTCGTTACTGAAATAAATAAAATAATGTCAATTTTTTTAAGATATTACCTGATTTACAGTTAGTGTATAATAAATATTTATATTGCAAACATTTTATTTACGTAGCTTAAATAATCATTATTTTAAGTTCCATAGAATCAGATAAACATGGATATAATTTAATCCAGATTCATGGGCTTGTATATAAAAGCAGTCTGTTATCTGCTTTTGGTTACCTTTGTAAGGATAATTTCAAAAGTTAAAAACTATTTAAAATATCTTTCTATTTCATTTTTTTTTCTGTCATAAGATGATAAACATATTTAAAAGGTTAGACATACTGTGCATCTGGTGTTTTATCCATTTTTCAGAGTAAATATAGCACAAATATTTGATGCATTCAGTGGGGTTTATTTTATTAAGACGCTAAGAATTCTATAGCAAAAGATACATTCTAAGCAATGACAATTGTGAGAACAAGAAAGAAAGCTGTGCTTCCAAGTGCATTTTTAGAATTCTTTCAGGAAAGCTTATGCTCTCAGTGTCCTGTGAACCATGGGTGGTTGTATAGATAGGAAAGAAGAAAAAAATGTAGAAGGAAGCTTTAAGTGGAAATGAAACTTTATTGATCTCTGGTAGGTTTCTTTTTATTATAAACTTTCCAGCTCTTCCAAAAATCTGAGCCAATTGAAGTGAATTCAGAAATGACATTTCTGGTGGGTTTGCTTTATTCAGTAAGAATAACAAGTGAAAGTATTTCTCCTAACCTAAGCCATAGCATGACATCTTACATTTTGTTGATAGTGTATTTTTAGTTAATGCTAGAGAAAGCATTATCTCATACTTTATTGGACATAATAGAAAAGTATATGCTGGATATGAAAGAATAAAATACTGACATGGTATCATGTTCACTCAAACTGAATTTATCGAACATCTATTATGTGTATCACTTTATAATTCAAAAGTATGTTGGGGATATGAAGCTGAGAAATCACAATCCTCAGCTTCAAGGGTTTCCATTACTTTAAAAGAGTCAAGGAACATTGGAATGGTAACCAGAAAAGATACTGATAAAATGTTTGTAGAACTGGAAAGAGGAGACTTTTGCTGAGAAATCTATCAATTGTTAGGTATAAAAATGATACAAGATATGAAAATATACATTAATTAAATTGTTAGCATAGTTATTTACTGCTTCAAAATATTCTTGATACATTATCAACTCTGAATAACATAACAACTCTGACAGTGTGATTTACCTATTGTTTGTTATTTTACAAAGAGGGAAGATGAAGTTCCCTGAAGTTACAGTCACAAAGTAAGAAAAAGTATGCTTGTTTCCTCACACTGATTTCATTATTCTAGAAGTGGTATTCGATTTAAGTTGCTTAGTCCCTCATGACTCATTTTTTTATCTGAAAAATTGGATGAAAATAGCAGCTGCCTTACAATGCAGTGAGTGGATCAGTCAAGATATGTTCAATGACCAATACCAGAATGATGGCTTAATAACATAGACACTGATGGGTTTTTATTCAGATAGTTTGGAGGTAAGTGGTTCTAGGTTTGGTTCTGCAACTCAGCATTATTACCAAAGTCTGAGGGTTATTTTTCTTGTTCCCTGTTACCAGGGTGTTAATGACCTATTTCCCTCTGGCTTGCCAGAAAGAAAGTGTCACACAAACATCATGCCCACGTATGACCATGTAGAAAAGGGTTGCCCTGCGTACATATTTTACATATCCCCTTCCAGATTCTCAACTGACACTTCTCTATCAATTCTGTATCCCAGGAGCCATGGACTACTTCAGCTGATTGTGACACTGATTTCTGGTTTATTTGAGCCAATGAAATCAGATGGTTGAGCATAGAAAGGAGAGTGGGGTGGGGTATCCATTCCCCTTTGCTTTCTCCCTGCCAGGTATGGTGGGATGGATGCAGATCTACCACATAGGCAGCCCTATCCATAAACTCCATTACCACAAACCAACTGCCCCTTACATTGCCACTCCAAAGCTCTTCTCTTGCAAGCCTCTGGTTACTGCACTTGTTCATAGTATATTATTTGAAAAACAATAACTTAGTATGCCAATGATTTTGTATTGATCTATGCTGTTCTGTTAGAGATCCATCTGTTATCTATCATATCATATCATATCATATCTATCATGTATATAATCTTAGAGGCTATTACAGAAATATTTTCTCTTCAAAAGGATATATTATTAAGCAGACTTTCCTAAATTTTCATAAAACATCCACAAATAGACATTAAAAGAAAACTCTCAATACAAATAAAATCAGTAACTAACAATCTAATTAAAGGACCATGAATAATTCATAAAAATGATACAAATTTGTGTGTATATGTATGGATGCATGGATAGAGAAAGAAAAGTAGGGATGAAGGTAGGGAGGAAGAAGGGGGGGGACAGAGAGACAGATAAATCTGTTGTAATTCCTGAAATTTGTACTTCAAAATATGAAATAAAGACTATTAAAAATGCAAATGTACCACTTCACCATCAATAATATAATTCAAATTTTTGGGTCTTGAACAAACTCAAAACTGAATTGTCCACTAATTCTTCTGCTCTTGGAAGTTAGCAGTGTTCTTTTCCTCTATTCTATTTGCATTTAGAATTGATACAACTTTCTCTGACCCTCTGCTAAACACTAGTATAACCAGGCAAAAAAACAGCTTAGCAATTTACCCTGAAAAATCCTTGTACTTAAGAGACTGGGAAAAGAACTAAAATTGCCTATTTCTGCTGATTATCAAGTCTGGCTTCAAGACTCTTTCCTCACCACATCTGATAAGCTAAAACTATTATGTTGTGAACTTCTTAATCCAAACCAGTTTTCTACTTTGCGGAAACCACCTTAAAATCTTCCAACCTAGTCCCTAGGACACTTTAAGTACAGTCCCTGACGTTCACCTCTTACATACCACAAAGATTCAGTTAAGATAGTGTCCTCTCTTACTGCAGTAACTTTTATAATCTTGGCCTTGCTTCATCAACTGTTTTTCCCAGGAGCTTTGTAGGGTCAGCTTGACAGTTTTCACCTTACCCTGAGCTGTGCTAGCATCTTACTCTACCTGGGCAGAGACTACAAACTCTAAAGAAAACTGAACGGGAAGTAAATATCATTAGGTTGTAGATCAATACAGTCTGTGGTTTTAAATTTTGTGAGTGGGTCAAGTGCAGCAGGGAGTGTTAGTTACAAAAAGATCCAGGACAGCCATTTATATTTGAAAGGCAGTTTTTCATGTGCTAATGTCTTCTCACAGCACTAAACCACCTGGCAGAGAGGAACAGGAAGAAAATACTACACTTGGGTATCTTAATACAAATGGGGAATTAAGACTAAAATAGGACAAGAAGGTGATGAGCAGAAGCAAATTACAATGAAACAGTAGATTTACTGTTTTATATAGGAGTGTAACTTTATAGATTTGTTTATTCATTTTTAAAAAATGGCCATGTAGCTGGGTGTAGTGGTATATACCTGTAATTCCAGTGACTCTGGAGCTGAGACAAGTTCAAAGCCAGCTTCAGCAATTTAGTGAGACCCTACATAACTTAGGGAGGCCTGTCTCAAAATAAAAAAAAAAATAAAAAAGAGTTAGGGATGTGGCTCACTGGTTAAGTGGTTAAGCACCCCTGGGTTTAATCATCACCATCAAAAACATAAATAAAATAAGATAAAATAAAATATGCTCATCTAGATTTTATCCATAAAAAGATATGGTTTAGTTAAGATAAAACTGCATTTTTATTTGATTAAAATCATAAGTTAAAAAGTTTTTAGAGTTAAATAATATTGTCTTTACCTCTTTTTTTCTGGCTGTTTTTATTAAATGCTAACATCATATTTTCTTGTCAACTATGATATTGAAATATATGAAAGGTGGAATATTATATTTTATAATTCACAGTAAATGTCTGATTATGAAACTCTGAAGACTATATTAATATATTTCAAAAACCAATAATCTAAGTCAAACATTAATATAGAAGAGCAAAATAGTGATTGTCAGAGAAAAATGGATATGTCACTCTAAATAATCTTTGGATTACCTTTCAAGGAAAATCTTACAATGACCTTTATAATAATAGTGACTATTCCCAATTATAAAATTCTGCAAAGCTCCACATGGAAGCAAACAAACCATATAAATCTACCAGAGGCAAATATCACAATATTCTAGTCATTTTATTAAGGAGTTGAACTCTTCCAGCAAGGTAGAAAAGGTAGAAAAGTTGTTACTGGTTGACTAATACACATTTTTTTTTACTAAAGTTTCTGCAACATTTCCATAATATGTGAAATTATTTTTTGTGTGTGTGGCACTGGATACATAATTTAAATCTGGGACACTGACTTCTACAGTGTGGTTTCATTTTTTGACTAAGTTTGCAAGGGCAGTCTCCATTGAAAGGATCAGTTACTCATTATTTAGAAATGTGTCTACAATGAGGTCACATGTTCAACAGATAGATTCAGGAGTTATTAACCACATGTTTATCTCCATTGGCAATGCTTAGTTTTGTTTGCTTGTTTCATGTCTGCTTTCAGCTGATGGTTTAAAGTCAGTAGAGTGGTCTCTCCTAGTTTTCTTGAGATCTTCAATAGAATGTTGAACTTCATGCATAGAAACATGATTTTCCAGTACAAAACAAATATATCATTTTGCTAATTTAATAAATCCATTAAAAATATTCAACAAAAATCAACAAAGATGTCCTAAATGCCTTCTGTAAATATTATGCATCATTGTATATAGCTAATAATAAACTAAAGAAAATTCACCAGATAATAAAATAGAGATTTACTTCACATCTCTTGAGGGAGCATGAAATATATAGGAAAATATTTTTCAGACTTCTACAGAATCATGTTCTTAATATTTTGGAAATCATCATATGAATATTTTGGATTTTTATAGTGGGATATTAGATGCAGTGGTAATTTTTTTCATTCCCTAAACAGAAAGGTTTTACTTATGTTTTTCACAGCAAAGAAGCATTGTACAACTGAATACAGCATTGTCATACCACATTATATAAGCCTAGCCATATAAATCAGTCAACAACAATAAATAAATGCAATCATAATATTGACGTGCCCATAGGAAATTAATGTTTAGTGAAGTTGCATACTTCTGAGAGGCGATCAGTAGGCAGGAATATAAAAAGGTAGTATAAAAAATGTTGGTTTAGCTAAAGTAATATTAGCCAGGAATATTTAATCATTAATTATTTTCATCTAATGTTAAATTCATGAGTATCCATGTGATGCGTGTAATATCGTCACTAAATTATGACCACCTGAACTTTTTGATTAGCCACTCTTTAAGTACATTGAATGTGTGTGTGTGTGGGGGGGATGAGGGGGCTTCTCCTCACCCCTCTCTTAGTTTCACAAAAATTATAAAATCTAATAGCATCAAGTACCAGTGAACATGTGAGGCAATTTGAACTCTTAAATATAAATTCATAATACACGTGCTGTTACTTAGTAAAGCTCAAGAAAAGCAGTTTCTAGCTATCTATCCTGTTAAAATTCTTTCACATATATGTCAAAAAACATTTACAGGAATATTCCTAGTAGCACATTTCAGTAATGGGGAAAAATGAAAACAACTGAAATCATCAGTAGCAGGTAGATAAATGGACTGTAGTCACATGAAGGATTGTTCTAGAACATTCAGGAAGGAAGAAACACAGCTATAGGCATCAAGGAAAATGAATTTCATGTGGATAATAAAGTGCATATAGTGCATTACCCATGTAAGTTAAAGTGAGAAAAAGTAAGTAATATGTTAATTTAGCATAAAATGAGCATGGACATTTCAACAAAAATCCAGGATAGCTATAATCTCTGGGCACAGGAAAAACAGTGCTCCATTTGGAAATAATAGCAAGGAGTTTACAGGTAATGCTATTATTCCCTGTTTTTAGTGGGCATATGACAGTTTTAACATATTTTTTCTGTAAACCGTACATATACTTTATAGAAATGTGTTTGTAAAAACCATAATATCAAATATTTGACTATGGCATTAGATGTGACTGAACCTTGATATAAATACTATAAAAATAATTTAAAAGTTATTGAACTTTCTTTACTCCTTTTACAAAAGTTTATATTTGAACATTTGTGTCAATATATTTCAGGAATATCATTATCCTAAATGCATGATTGAAGATCTGAATGGTACTTATATACTTTGTATACAAACAGTTGTATGTAAAAAGATGCTATATATGTGCATTATGAATTGTAATACATACTACTATATTATAAATAAAAAAAAAAATAAAACATCAAAAAAAAATCTTCCTTATTATAGTTTAGATATGAAGTATCCCCCCAGAAAGCTCATGTGTGAGACAATGCAAGGTTTAGATATGAAACAATTGGCTTATGAGAGCCTTAAGCTAATTCAGTGCTTTAATCTCCTAATAGGGATTAACATGGTAGTAACTGTAGGCAGGTAGAGTGTGACTGAAGTAGGCTGGTCCTTGGGGGTGTGCCTTTGGGGTCTCTATTGTATGAGCTGAGCTTAGCTCTCTCTGCTTCCTGGTGTCAAGTCCTGAGCTGATTTCCTCCACCGTATTCTTCTACCATGATGTCCTGCCCTATCTCAGGCCCTGAGGAATGGACTTGGTCATCAATGGACAGAGCCTCTGAAACCAGGAGTCCCAGATAAACTTTTCCTCCTCTAAAATTGTTCTTATTAGGTCTTCTGGTCACAGCAACAGAAAAACTGAATAAAACATTCCTTTATGTCAAAAACAAATATAATAAAATAATTTAAAAATTACATAGTCTGAGAGCATAATTTATATATTTAATATAGAAGTAACTAGATGGAATAAAAGAAAAAATCTGGTTATCATATATGTATATAAAAGCATGAGAACTTTTAAAACTTATTTTTTAAGTTATATTGTATAGCTTTTGGAAGATTGCCCTCTAAACTGATAAAAGAATGCATCAATATATTTTTCAGTCAAATTTCAATATTTAAATCTTAAAGTACAAAGTGAATTTATGCAATACTTTTTATGTAAATCCTCTCATACTATTTCCAATGACAATCTTGTAAGGGAAGCATTTGTCTTTCACAATTTTTGCTGACCTTAATCTTTTCATTTGTGAGAGTTTGAGCACAAATATTTCATAGCATCAAAGTGTAAAATATTTGAACTGCTTTATTTCACACTACTATGTGTGTGTGTGGGGGGATATGTATGGATATGTGTGTATATATACACATATTTGTATGTATATAATATATACATATGTTTTTTAGATGCTTCAGAAATGCTCTGGGCTGGTGTTTCCTGGAGTGTTTAGCACATATATGGAAATAGTGCTTCAAATGGGTTATTGATAATTTCACTTAATCATATAAATTATATATATTAATTATATAATTTTAAATATTTTTAGATATTGATAGATTCAACATGCAATTGAAATAGGTTGTAAAATTAATTATCACTACAAATCCTAAAAATATTTCAGATATTTTCCATATTTCATAAAATCTTGCAAAGCTCCACTCTATAATAATATAGGGCATTATTTTATGTACTACCAGGAAAGAAAAAAGTATAAATTATCCATGAATCATTAATATAGGAAAACTGTTATTATTTTTGGAGCTGCTAAAATGAGAAAGCAAAACCTCTGTTTTGAAATTCTTCATAATAAAGTAAATATTTTATGAAATTGTTTTTCTTTTCAGTACTGGGGATTGAAACTGGGATGTTCTACTACTGAGCTATATCTCCATACCTTTTCTATTTTTATTTGTTTTTAATTTTGAGTCAGGGTCTTCTTAAGTTACTGAAGCTGGCCTCAAATTTTCAGTCCTCCTACCCCAGCCTCTCCAGTATCTGGGATTATAGGCATGCATCACCATGCTCAGCATCATTTTTTATAACATATCTAAATCTTAGCCCTTGTTTAGCACCTTTATTTCTAAATTTTATTCTTATTTGCCCTAAATTTCTTATTAGCACTGTCATTTATTATTCCTTAAAGCAGAATCTTACATTCTTCCCTGCAGCCATGACAGTTCATTTCTACAAGCCTCTGTTGAAAGAAATAAAGGCTTATCCCTTAGACACAACTGTGTTTTACATACCTGATAAATTTAACTCAATGGTAAAATAAGAACTTTTCTGTGAGATTCATGTTATATAAAAACTGTGTTATTGGCCTCAAGATAGAGCAGATGTTTTTCTTCAAGATTGTTAGTACTAAAAGTTATTCTGAATTGTGGTTATAAAGATGACTCAAACATCAGGCCAAAAAAAAATTTAGATTTTTAAGAAATGGACAGAATAGACACACAAAAATTGTATTTAATCTTGTTTATAAATTCAACAGCATCCAGAAATATTTTAACTATTTTGCCAACAGCATAGTGAGTATGGGACATCCATAATCTACCCTGAGGGTGACTCATACTATAAAATTTCATGACAAAAGATTGGGAAGCTCTTTGAATTCTGAATAAAAAGATCTAACAAATATGTGTGTGCATCAGTGACTGATAAAACACTGTGATGCTACAACCAGACCCCTCAGGTATCTTACAATTTTATAAGGAGAAGAAATGTTGCAAGACAGAAATTGAATATTTCTGAAAACTGATTCATTTTGGAAAGTGATAGGCTAAAATTCTCTAATGGTGAATGGAATAGGGAAAGAGATTTCAACTGGGCTTTCTTATGCTACTTATTATCAGGTTTCTCTCCCCGTGTTTTTTATTGGTGCATTATAGTTGTATAGAATGGTGGGATTTGTTATTACATATTCATAGATGCACGCAATATAACAGTATAATTTGGCCAATATCATTCCCCATTGTCTCCCCTTTCCCTCCAATTATCAATTTATACACAGGTAGGTGAAACAAACAAAAAGGGAAATGTTTGGGAGATAGGAACGTTTAAATAGGAAGATTAAGGAGATGGGAAATCCTTACTGTGGTCTAGGTCTGATATAGTGATTCTGGAATAATGAAGTAGACATGAGAAAGAAAAAATAAAGGTTAATATTACATATTTTTAGAAATATTACTAGTAAAATTATATTTAAGATACTTTAATACATTTGACGAGGTGACTAAAAATGTGGATAGAATTTATCCTGTTTTGCCATGTTTTCTTTACATAGCAAAATTCTCACTGAAAACAGTTTAAGCTTTTCATTAGTATTATTAGGGTAAAGAACAACTAAAATGCATTATGTAATTATAAAGGATATGTCAACATTTTTATTTGTAAATTAATTGCAATTTCAAACACATTAAATACTATACAGTGATAGAACAATTACAACTTTTGTTAAAATTTTAGCATATACATAAGACAAAATTGTGCTTGACCTGGGAACTAAAAAATGCTACTTGTGTTGCGCAAAGTTGAGATTTTAAAGCAAACTCAAGACCCCTGTGATGTCCTTAAACTCTGAGTAATGATGAGGCTGACTCAGAAGGAAGACTTGCATTTATGTATGCCTACTTCAATGTTATTTCTACTGCCAAAATGGGATTTATAATTCTTTCTGTTATGGGCAATAGCTTCGAAACAGCATCTTGGTAAGATGGCAAGTTGAATTTTTCATTAACAAATGACTAAGTAAGTATTAGGACTAAATCCCATTTGCACCATTCTAGATTTGTCCATTGTTATAGCATAAAAAAAAAAAAAATCCAAAATCTTTATAGAGTCAAAACAAGAGTGTGCTTCTTGTTCACACTCTTCATTCATCTTGAGTTTGTTGGAGTCCTGTATCTTATTCATGGAAGCCAACTGAATCTTTATCACGAACACTGATTGTTATCACAGCATTTGGAAAGAACGGGAATAATCATGCATCAGTTCCTAAATCTTGCATATGGAAATGATACCTTTTAAGTCCATGGAACTGTACTTAAATCCCTACTCAAATTAGAGTAGGGACCAGGGCATGGTTGGATTCCTTGTTCATTCCCTATAAATAGCAAATCACTTGTGCTCATATAGGTCCTAACAGACAAATCTTTCTGGGTTTGTTACTAAAATGGGCTAAAGATGTCCCATTCACATTGGTTCCTATATTGTTTACTTGTTCATTGAAACTAGGACTGTGAGCACAAAATATCCAATACTGACATTCTGACATATTAATTACTTTAAATATATTCCCATCAGAATATATTTATCCATTTAGGGCCTGAATGCTTTTCATATCCTACAAAACTGCATTCAATATGTGCTAGTCATAGATGTGGTGAAATCTATAAAAACCCAAATCACTGCTGTTTTTTAGAGCTCTCTGATCCCAAGACTTCTCATAGTGCTGTTGAATGACAGCCTATCCTCTTTCCCTGGGTCTTTCTTCTCCACTTCTCCTTGGGAATGGTGACTCTGTGCCTCTATCTCTAAAAGGTCTCCTGCTGGAGGGAATTCCTCTATCCTGCAACCCTCTCCATGCACCATCCAATAAAATGTTCACACTCTTCATTCATCTGTTAGTTTGTTTAACACATCTGAGATGTGTTATTTTGAGATGCTGTTATTTTGTTTCTTTTTCTTGATTTGCCCCCAAATGCTCTACTTAAATCCACAAGGATCTTGTACCTCATCCTGAAATTTAAGTGTCTCTTGCATGCTTGAGCCATAGAGGAGGTCTCTTGGGTCTCCTGACATACTCTCAGTCTTTCACCCAGTCAGAGGAAGGCTGTACAGGAGATTTAGTAAGCAGGGGCAGTTACCTTATTTCTGGAGTCCTAGAGAACTTTAAACTTTCACACTAATCTGCATTTGACTTTTAAGATCTCTTAAAAAAATTTCAGATGTTCTCTTTTTTATCCCGTTGTAGCAACCTCTTCCTTTCATGCTCTGTAAAGTTGAGACAATCTATATGACCTATTTGTGTATAAGGATATGCTACATTTTGGATTTCAGTTCAAGTTGCCCTGCTTTCTCAACTCTGAGGTAGTAAAAGATGACCTTATAGATTATCCAGATTGTTCTCATTATTAAGGTTTGTTTAAGTGTCCGTAATTGTTTTTCTTGAGGTTTAATAATTAACAAGCAGAAGTAGAAAATAAATAATAGATTTTTAATTTGATTTTGTAGACAAAATTATTCTGTTTTTCTAATGATTGTGAGCAGATGAGTTTGCTGTTGATTAAAGGCAAATGTTTAGCCCACTAATAATATGTGTCTTTTGACTCAGGAGTCATCTTATATATTTTTGATAATTAAATATAACTGATATTAGTTTTGAAGAAAGAGATTGAAAATGTTTGGTTAGTAGACTATTTTCAAGCTAACATTTACTGAATGTTTATGCCCTATTATAATTATGGAAGGAAGCTTACATGGTAAAATACCCAATTTTATGGTTGAAGAAATTTAGGTTTAAATGTGATACATAACTTTTCAAATGTCAACATTGCTGGTAATTGATGTAAATTTGAGTTTAAAGTAGGGCTTTCAAATTCCAAAGGTTAGGCTCTTATTACTATGTTTTCCTACCTCAAATCATAAAAAATAGATTGAAATTATAATGAATTATAATAGCTTACTACAACCAATAGTAAAAACATAATTGCCTTTCAAATTACAGAAAAGAACTAGAACATCAAGTATAAGCCAATAATTGATTATTGCCATTTATGGCATTTCTATTTCAGCCATAAATATATATTCATGTAATGAATTAGTTATTACTATTTATATTTATTTTAATTTTTATGAATATTTCCACACGTATATGAACATCCAACTTTAATGCATTTGCTTTAAGAATAATTGCTATATGTAACATTGCATTGCTGTATAAGTGATATAGAGGAATCATTCTTGAAGTTAGAGGTGTGTTAAACATCTGGGTTTCACTAGACAATTTTACCTGTATACTTGCATAACATTGACACTACAGTGATCTATGCTTAGTCAGAAGTGTTAATGTATCTGTAAGAAGCAGCTATTTGCCTTAAACTCAGGCAATTATTCTGCTGTATGACCTTAGTAGAAAAGTCAGCACTTCCAGTCAGGGTGAATATAAAACCATCCACATTTTAAAGTTTCATCAGGAAAGTAGAAATTATTGAGCTCAAAGAAGGGGAAATAAGTTTTGGAAGTTTTAACTTGAAACAAGAAAAGCAAAAGTCATCTTTGAGTGAGTCTTATAGATTTATTTTTAACATTTGAATAATTATGATTTGTTAGAATTTAGATATGGAAAATTTTCCACATATGAAAACAGATGGTGTCTTACACTATAGTTACTTTTTAACATTAGAATTATTAAAATGTTAAGATCAAAGACCAAAAACCCTATATAATAATGATTATTTATGTATTGATCTACTATTTGATAATTATATATGGATAATTTGAACACATAGCACAGAGACCATGAAGATATTCCATGCATTATTCTGTGTCATGTATTTAAAAAGAAGACATTTAGAGATTTCTGTGTGAAAATCTGAAGTCACAGATGCTTCAAGTTCTCTCATTTCTTGATTAGCGACTTGATTCCAAAGCTAGTTGTAATTTTACACTGTTTCAAATTAATATAATTTATTTATTTTTAAATGAACTTATCCTGTACTCAGATATTTTCTTTCTGATTTTGCTGACATATGGGAAATGTATAAGTTTACATATTGTGTATCTGAACTTCATATTCTTGAATTTTGGGGCTGTAATGGGAATAATATTCTTGGTAACCCTCTTCATTTTATCCTATTTCACAACTGGTTGCTCTGTTCACAATCCACAATTTAGAAATATGTGAAAGGAACAGAACACATCTCTTGTGGAGAAGGCACAAAGGAGATGATGTGGAGAAATGCCTAAGAGCAGGAAGAATATATAGGAAGTATGCTGCTCTACACCTGAGGGAGAGTGGAAAAGGCATTTGGGAATGGAAACAGAAAGACCAGTAACTAGGCACATGTGTATTGATTTCCTTTTTAAGGTTAGGTATTTTGCTAGATAGATTGAAGGGAAACAACATAAAGAAAACAGAGCCCTCTGGCCCATTTCTTTCTTAGGGTCCTAGCAATGGTGCCCACTGTAGAAATTGATCAGTCATGGCACAGGGAGATATGCAAGACAGATAAGAATGAAATAGAGCTTCTGACAACCTATATCCTTAGTAAGCCACATAAAGAATCAGGAAGCACCCACACTCCCACACTATGGGTCAAGAAAGTTCTCAGAGAACTGTGAGCCACCAGAGGCTTGAAGTTGGAATAAAAAGACTTTTCTCTTGCAATTGGGAATACAAGGCCAGGAACATATACAACAGCACTAGGTGCAACCCATTGGCCCTAACCACATATTAGGACTTGTACCCAGCACTCCCAGTCCAATGATCATATCAGAATGCTGCAGAAAACAGTATGGACACCAAGTAGCTCTCAGTTCTCCTCCTCCCCATGAGTTCATTTAAACTACCTACACCTTCAAAGACCACTAGCTGTCACCTTGTAGAGAAGCAATGGGTAGTATTTATTTTACTGAGACTGAATTTTCCAAGAGACCATTTAATCTAGAAAAGATTTCAATCCTTAAGTTTTCAAGTTCAAAGTTTTCTCCTCTAATATCCAGAAGGTGTATGCTTACTTAAAATATTTGATTTGTTATAGAATAAAAAGTATGACATTTTCTTTGTTCATTTGAGAAGTAGTGGGAAAAAATTCTCCACTGTTAGTAGTAATAAAATTACTTATTTTGTTTTCTCTATCCCAATATGTATATGAATATTTCCATTTCATGTCTGTTGGTGTTGCTTAAAGGTGCTAAATAGAAATGCTAGTAGTATTAATATGGCCCATTGCTTTTAGTTGGAAACTTTGATAACAAAGAAATCCAGGTATTTATCTACCTTCATTTCTGAGTTGTGAACTCCCATTTCCTTTAAACATATTTACCTTGATACCAACCTCTCAGATGAATTCATTTCTCTTCAAACAAGTTCTAATAGGCCATTTCACATACACAATATTTAGACTTATTCTACTATATTATCAATTGAGAGCTTTGGCCAATGACTTCCTTTGGCACTTCCTTTGGCACAATGACTATCTTAGAGTAAAACCTACTTCAGTCCCAAGTTCAGGAAGTGTGTGATTAGGCTTGTCAGATGATAGATACTCAATACAAATAGAAATACAAAACCATAGTTAGCTGGAAATATATTCCAATTCATTGGATATTTTTAAAAGTGTTCTGTATCACTTTAGTTACCCATTTTGTAAAAACTTTATAAAGTGATTCCTACCAATAACATAATTTCATGTTTATTTATGCAAATAGCCCAACTAACTTCAGAAATATGAATCCATTTACTTCAGTGCTTAAGAAATCCAACAAACTTGGTGTTATGAGGATATGCATTGGATTCTAAGGTGGAAGTGTTATCTGAAAATAGACATTATAATTATATAGTATCATTATTACACTGTCATTAGAGATTACATTAGAATATAATTAGCTAGAAAGATGATGCATATAATACATGAATCATCTTTGCATTCAGTGCATGTATGTAACAAGTGTAAACCCAGAAATAGAAAGTTAATCAGTACTTTAAGTTAATGAGTTTCCATGAGTTATATTGCTCTTTCTCTGCTTTAAATTTCACTTGAATTAGACATTGTTACCTTTGTAGGAATTCTCAGTTTCTAACATTTTTTGCATTAAAAATGAGATGAGAATTTTAGTTGATTTAAAACAATATATTTAAACAGATCAATCTTCAGTTTCGGTTGCTTAACAGCAAGAAATTGTCACTCTGCTGCTTAATATGATGTATTTAATTTATGATACATTCAGTAGATGAATAGAATGAATACACAGACGTTTTTAAATGAAATTGACTTTATTTTAATTAAAAATGAGATGTTGAATTCAGGAGCAACTGAATAGGTAAATAAATAGAAAGCAATTTGGAGAATATAATGTCAAATCTGAATTATCTGAATTACTAGTTACTGAATGGACAGACAATGTAAAGCTGTGTGACAGGTGAGTTACTTCAACCTTTTACTTTCCTAGTCTGTAAAACATAAAGGATAACTATCAGTTGGATTAAAGTTTTAATCATTTTATTCAATCTCTAGAAAAAAAGATTAGCACCTATAATATGCCATATAATAGATCTCTTTATTTAAAAAAAAAGCATACTAGAAGAAAGAAAAAAAGAATAAACTTCATATTTTAAGGAAGAAGATCCCCATCTTATTTGCTTTTCAACTTTTGTAGAAGTTAAAAGAAAGAAAATCAGTTAACAAACTGGCAGACATTATATATGCATTATTTGTAGTTTTCAGAATCTAAAGGATGGCACATTCTATTTATAATTCAAGTAGTAAATAAAATTTATAGTAGGATATTATGTTTTTGAAGAGTCAACATCTTCCTGTTTAGGGTTTATAATGAAATTTGTCTATGAAGAGACAAAAAATATTGATTTTTCTTCTTATAAAAGCAATGCAATATGTGGAAACTAAAAACAACAAACAACAACAAAAATAAAAAACAAAGCGAAAATATATACATATACATAAAATTAAAAAAAACTCAGATGACCTGAAAGTAGAATAGGTACTATTAGTAAAGAGCAGAGGACAGAAAGGCTAAGGCAAGAGAGTTAGGTAAAAGGGAGGGTTGACATGATCAATGCAGAATATATTCATGTGTGGTAATTCCACCCATTAATTTGTATAATTAATATGTGTTAATAATAAAAAACACAATTAGCAGATAATTAGTTCTGATGTTCTATAGCACAGTAAGGTAATTAACAATGACAATAATTCATAATATATTTCAAATTAACTAGAAGAGTCTGAAGTTTTCCAACACATAGAAATGATAAATATTGGAGGTGGTAGAAATGTTAATTATCCTGATTTGATCATATCTTGTACAGATGTATCAAACTATCATATTGTACCTCATAAATATGTATAAATATTATGTGTCAATTGAAATTATAAAAAAACAAGCACCCTACTTAGGATGGCAATCATCATGAATATACTATTGAGGATGTGAGAAAATCGTATATTTATACATTGTTGATGGGACTGCAAATTAGTACAACTACCTTGGAAAGCAGAATGGAGATTCTTATAAAGACTAGGAATGGAACCACCATATGACCCAGCTATCCCACTTAGTGATATTTATCCAAAATAACTAAAAGCAGCAAACTATAGTGATTCATGCACATTAATGTTTATAGTGATACAATTAATAAATGCCAAGTCATGGAGCCAGCCTAGGTTCCCATCAGTAGAAAAATGAATAAAGAAAATGTTGTATGTGTGTATACACACAATTATGTGTGTGTGTGTGTGTGTGTGTGTGTGTGTATTATATACACAATGGAATTCTATTCAGCCATAAACAAGAGTAAAATTATATCATTTTCTGGGAAAAACATCATGCTAAGTAAAATAATACAGACTCAGAAACTCAAAGGTTAAATATTTTCCCTATATGAGATCAATAGAAAAAAAAAGAATAAAAAAGGCAATCTCGTAAAAATAGAAGGGCGAGCAGTAGAGTAGAAGTGGGCAACCAAAGAAGTGGGATGAGTGATGGGAAAGGGGAGCAACTACAGAGAAATTGACCAAACTAAGATATGTGCATGTATGAATATATCACAATGCATTCCAATTTTATATAAGTATAATGCACCAGTTAAAAATAAATGAATAGAAGATAGACCAGTAGAGTAGAGGTAGGGGGATCAGAGAGGGAGGAGGAGAAGTAAAGAGGAAGTATTGGGGATTATGGTGAAACAAACTGTTTTATGCATTTATAAATATATCAAAATGAACCCCACTATTATGTATAATGCATGTGTATTTGTTTTTTAGAGTAGTTTTAAAATAAGCAATGCATGCTCATTATAACTTGTCAAAATGGGCATGGAAACTAAGAACTTGAAATAGATAGTGACATGGAATAACTTTCTAATACTTTGTCTTACATTATCAGTCTTTGAAACAATACAGTAGATATAAAGGAGTTTTAAGCATCAGGAATGTGGTTAATTTCTCTCATAATTAATGAATACATCCTGAGCAGAGAGGAAGATGTTCCTGGGGAAAGAAAAAAGAGGTAATTTGATCTAATCTCTTTATAAACAGTCTGATAACTAGTATCGTGATAAATAGAAAAATGTTATTTTCTAAGAGACCTCATTTATAGTATGCTTTGAGTAGGTCATGGTTACTTTAGGAATGCTTATGGTAACCAAGTTGAGTTTAATGGATTAATAAGACATAGCTCTCTGACAAATGTCATATAAACTAGGTGAACATATTTCATGTCTTTCTCATGTTTTTATTCTTCTTAGGTATACGTGTCAGTAGAGTGTATTTTGACATACATAAATGGAGTATAACTTATTCTAATTAGAGTCCCATTCTTGTGGTTGAAACTCCATGATGTGCAGTTTCACTGGTGGTGTATTCATATAATAACATAGGAAAGTTATGTGTGATTCATTCTACTGTCTTTCCTATTCCAATCTCCCTCCCTTCCCTTCATTCCCCTTTGCCTAATCCAATGAACTTCTATTTTGCACCCCTCCCTTGTTGTGTATTAGCATTCACATATCATAGAGAACATTGGACCTTTGGATTTTGGGGTATTGGCTTATTTTACTTAGCATAATAGTCTCCAGATCCATACATTTACCTGAAAAAGTCATAAAGCCATTCTTTTTATGGCTGAGTAATATTACTCTGTGTATACCACATTTTCTTTACCCATTCATCTGTTGAAGGGTACCTAGATTGGTTCCATAGCTTACCTATTGTGAATTGAACTGCTATAAACATTTACATGGCTGTTATCACTGTGTTTTGCTGATTTTAAGTCCTTTGTGTATATGCCAAGGAGTGGGATAACTGAATCAAATGGTGGTTCCACTTCAAGTTTTCTGAGGATTCTCCATACTACTTATCAGAGTGGTTGCACCAATTTGCAGTCTTACCAGCAATGCATGAGTGTATCATTTTTGCCACATCCTCACCAACATTTATTGTTGCTTATAATCTTGATAATTTCCTTTCTGACTGGAGTAAGATGTAATCTCAGTGTAGGTTTAATTTTTATTTTTCTAATTGCTAGAGATGTTGAACATTTATTTATATATCCGTTGACCACTTGTATTGCTTCTTCTGTGAAGAGTCTGTTCACTTCCTTTGCCCATTTGTTGAGTGGCTTATTTTTATTTATTTATTTTGGTGTTAAGTTTTTTGAGTTCCTTGTATATCCTGGAGATTAATGCTCTACCTGAGGTGTGGGTGGCAAAGATTTTCTCCCATTCTGAAAGCTTTCTCTTCACATTCTTGGTTATGAAAAAGCTTTTAAATTTGATACCATCCCATTTCTTGATTCTCAATTTTACTTCTTAATCTTTAGAAGTCTTGTTTAGAAAGTCAGTTCTTAAGCTGACATGATGGAGAGTTGGGCCTTCTTCTATTAGGTGCAGGGTCTATGGTCTAATGCCTAGGTCCCTGATCACTTTGAGATGAGTTTCATGCAGGGTGAGAGATGGGGGTTAAATTTCATTCTGCTACATATGGATTTCCTGTTTTCCCACCATCATTTGTTAAAGAGGCTATCTTTTCTCCAATGTATGTTTATGGTGTCTTTGTATAGTATGAGTATAGTATGTACTGTATTTTTGTGGAGTTGTCTCTGTTTCTTCTATTCTGTTCTGTTCCATTAGTCTTCATGTCAAGATCAGTTTTGGTGCCAATGCCATGCTGTTTTTGTTACTATTGCTCTACTATATATACTATATAAATTATATCTAATACACACACACACACACATATATAGTAGGTATATATAGTAGAATATAGTAAGTGTGTATATACATATATGTATATATATACACACACACACTATACAAATTCTATCTATGTTAGTATAATTTAAGGCCTGCTATTGTGATGCCTCCTGCTTCACTTTTCTTCCTAAGGATTGCTTTGGCTATTCTGGGAGTCTTATTTTTCCCAATGAATTTCATGATTGCTTTTATGTCTTAAATGCAATCTGTTTTGTGAGATGGCCTGAACTTTATGTGAAATATCATCTATTACTCTAGGCCAGATAATATGATGAAGGAAAGAAAGATCTGGGGAGACACAAGGGTTCTTAAGCCTGCCTTTATTACTTCTGTGCCTATTTCCTTGAGAATATTATAAGCCTGACACTGTCTGATTTGACAATTAGATATTTGTGTTCACACACAACTGAAGCAAATTGAGATAAACTAAATAATGTAATTGAGGATATCAGTTCTATCCATGATAGAGAGGATGAATAGGACTTCATTTTCTGTGTACTTTCAGAATCAGAAGTTAGGGGAAATAACTATGGTCTGGGATGAAGACACAGAATTTCCTTTCTAAGTGAGATTGGCACTGGAAACCTATACGCACTCTTCAGAGGTAAGATGCTTCTGTTTTTTTTGTTCTTTGGAGAACTGCATGATTTTGCTAATACTGCTGCATCTGGGAGGCTATGGTGTGGGCCATGCATTGGCTTCAGTGCATATCCTTCAGAAACAGGACTACTTATAGTACTACCCTTGGAAACGGGTTACTAGTGGACCTTCCATTAGGCTGTGTACTTTGGATGATCTCACTATGCCCTTCATTGGATGATCCCTATCTCAAAAGTGGAATAGTCACAGGGCCACGAGGATGCTATCAGAACTCACCTCCCTGCTTCCACACCACACTTTAGTATCCTATGCCAAAACGGTCATGAGCCTATTTCATATGGTTACTTTTCTGGATCTGTCCTCCCCAGTATGGACCACACAGTGGTATGCACACCCTTGGGCCTATGGAAAAATCATTGACTTGCAGACTAGACTGGGCCTTGTCATGTATGAGCCTTGATAAGACTGCTGCCTTTTTCAAAAGCAGGAGGGCTGAGGCCTTGGACCTTCCTATATCACCCTAACTACCAGGGCTCAGAGACTGAGTAACAAGATCAGTCACATGGAACAACTCTGCATACCTAAGTGACTGATAGAAACCCTGGATACCACTGATTGGGTGTGCTAACATGGTTGGCAGTTCTTCATACATGTGGCCACACATTGTCACTGATAGAATAAAACACTGACTGCTTAAATCTACAGGTTTGTTTTCAGTTTCTCCTGGACTTCACATGTACACCATTTTCTTCTACTCTTTTCAACTGTGTGTGTGTGTGTGTGTGTGTGTGTGTGTGTGTGTGTGTGTGTGCATGTATAAAATAAACCAGAGCTGTGATTATGATAACTTTTCTGAGTACTCTGAGTTCTTATCTTAAATCATTAAACCTAAAGTTGGTTGTGGGGACCCCAACCACACTACATATCAAATAGTTTTACTACCTAAGTAACCTACTTATTTTTTCTATCTAAATAATAGATTCACAAATGAGAGTAATTTAATTATTTTTATTTATATTTGTTTGTTTGCCTTGTTTTTTTTTTTTTTTTTTTTTTTTTTTTTGTGGAGATGCCCAGGAATGGGGCCTCACATAATATTTTAAAATATTGAGTGTAATATAAATAATTATATGAAAATTGTGTGCTTTTATTGATAGTAGATACATATATCATATATCATGCTACAAATAAGCAGATATATAAATCTTTACATGTTTGTTCACAGGTATTTTTGAAACCATATAACATAATTGGCCACATGCAAATTAAATAAATACAGAGTTAAGCTGCTTTCGCTATATAAGCCTACCCATTACTTTTCTTTTATTGCCAAGGAACCTCAAGAACTTTGCAAGATAAAATCTGAAAAGGAATTATTCATGTTAAGGTAGGGAAAAAATAACATGAAATCACTAGTTTGGCTTAATGGTAGTCACTGTAATCAGAAGCAGGTGCTGTAAAAATCCATGTGGAACATGAAACGAGGGTAATGTTGGCCAACCTGATCCCAAGGCTTGAGAAATTGTGCAGTGCTCAAGACTTGCTTATATAAGCCCCAGTAAATAATAGATATTAGTTAACAATAAAATAAAAATATTCTTTTTCAATTGCATTTGATACTTTTCAAATGGCAGTTAAAATTTTAAGACATAAACAAACGCTTTTTAAGTTATTTAGACTACCCTTGTAATAAAAAAACAAACAAACAAACAAACAAAAAGCTACTAGTTATTTATTTGTCCTAAGCGTCCCTGGAACAAAACAAAATAAAACATTGACAGTTCTGAGAAAGGAGAAAGTTAGGAAACTTCTGTGTGTCATTTTAAAAATGTAGAATCCCAGGTCTTCCTTACCTAAGACTTAACAAATCAGAATCTATATTTTATGGGGAGCAGTAAGAAAATTAATAAGTACTCAAGTAATCAGATGATTCTGGTTTATCTGTATTATTAGAATAATTTGTTACTGCCTGTGATTATTCTTTGATTTGTGATTGCCTAAAGATCTCACAAAGTTCAATATACTGAATTTGTTAATATTCATTATGGTCAATTTGTAAGGTGTTTTATATTAATATTGTTTTTTCATAATTTTATGTTGTATATCAGTATTTTTGCAGCAGTCCAAAAGTTTCAAAGGAATTGTAATCTTAACCCCCCACCACTGGAACTAATTAGCTCTTAAATTGTTTGTCATGAAAACACTAATTGTTCCTCAATTCATGTATTTTCAGTTAAATTTTAACGAGGTTATTTATTTAATTCTTTTGACAGTAGGACCTTATGTTCTACAGTGCCTTTGATGATGAGCATTAATGAGCTAATGTAAAATAGTTCTATAAAATGAACTTCCATGTGATTGTTTGATCCATAGAATCATTGTAATTTTGTCACTTATTAATTTACAAATGTCGAGAATAAAGGGCACCATAGTCCTTGCAGAGAGACTTCTGGTCTAAATGTCAAGAAAGAAAAAAGATTATATAGAAGTGTTAAACAAAAGCTAGCTATACAGATTAATCATTCTGAGAGATGCCATGAGAAAATAATTATGCACTACAGTCATTTCAGAAAAACAAGATATAATGTGTTTTGATGATTTATAGTCCATAGTTTCATATTAAGTGCTCCGAATATTTTTGTAGTAAATAAATAAATTGAAAATTGTTAAATACAGTGATTGACTACTACATCTTCACTTTCTTTTTGTCATGATAACATCATTATTAGTACAAAGGATCAGATGTGCTGTACAAGAAATGTGCTATAAGATCCAACAATACCCAATGAATTTTTATTGAATGTCAGACACTCAGTATAATCACTGCTAGATTATGGGTCTATAATGATGGATACAGGAAGTCACCATCTCTATTCTCCTAGTGAGAGAGGGTCATCTCAATGAATGAGAAAACAAAGTGATCATGTTCTATTGCCACAGTATGATTTGGCATCATAGCCAGGTATGGTCTGCTTCAGTTTATAGTGAATAGAAAAGTCCATGCACACATTAAAAAAAAAAAAAAAAAAAGGAAAAGGAAAGAAAGAAAGATTGAGAGAGAGAGAGAGAGAGAGAGAGAGAGAGAGAGAGAGGGTAGATCCTAAAGACATAGGTGTAGGGAAGATGCATGAAGGTAGAGAATATCCTAGTTTTGGAAATATCTTTGTAGACATTGCCTTTGAATATTTGCTTGCTGTCTTTCCTCAATAAAATAAAAGTTTTGTGAATGTAAAGAAATAGTATTTTATTTCCCTTCAGATGTTGTCCCAAGTAATAGCATTGCCTAGAAAATCGCAGGTTCTAGAATAATAATTGTTGAAGAAAGCAAACATGATGATTTAGTAATAAGAAAAAAGTGAATGGATAACAGAAACCAGCTCTTGATTCATTTCCATGTGTTATGGACTAAAGGTTTATGTGCTCCTCAAATCCATAGGTTGAAGTCTCATACCCAGTATGGCTACATTTGGAGATGAGGCCTCTAAGGAAGTAATTAGAGTTAAATGATGTTATAAGAATGGGGATTTGATCTAATAGTATCATTGTCCTTATATGAAGAGAAACCAACTGGCTTGCAATCTCTGATTACACACTGAGAATAAATAATGGGAGGACAAATGACATTGTGCTAACCACAAGCTAGGAAGTTGTTAACACTTTGATCATGGACTTCTAACCTCCAGAACAGTGAGACTATAAATTTATGTGGTTTTAGCGACTTAATCCATAGTATTTTAGTGTAGCAGCCAAGCACATTTAGACACTATCTTTACAATTTAGTGTATATTCTATTGTCAGAGAACAATTTAGAATTTTTAAGCAAGAAAGTACTAGAAAAACACTCCTGCTGCAGTGTGGGAGATGGTTGTGGGCTATTATGAAGAAGTGTTACTGGAAAGTTTATATACATTTAATGAGTTCTTCTGACAACCTTATATCTATTTACAGACAGAATTAATGATTGCTATGTTCCAAATATATTAAGAGTATGATGGTAACATTCAAATTTGGGGGTTGAGGAAAACTGAAGGACTCAGTGTTGGTCACATTGACTTTGATGTGGTTGTGAGATCCACAAAAAGATATGCATGAAGCAGTTGGATATGGGGATCTGGAACTTAGGAAAAAAGGTGATTGAAGGTATAGAATTGCTCTGCATTAGGATTTATGTGTTAATTCAAGTCATGGAGATGTTTTTGAAAATGATCTTCTAGGAAGACAACCTAGAATAGATCCCTAAGGAAAAAAAATAATTCAGAGGATTACAATACACAGAGCTTGCAATAAAATATGTCCAATCATTGAATAAAAAAATAAAACTTGACTATGTTTTAGGAAGTGTTAGTAGAATGTAATACTAAAAATGATTATATAAATATTTTCATATTGGATGTAGTATATTTTTTCTTCAAAATGTGAATAAAGACATTTTATATTTCTAGGACTGTTAGAAACAGCAAGATGTGATACTCTATATTCAACTACTTTTTCATTTATTGAAATTTAATTTCAAAAACAGAGAAAACAGCACTATTACTGAGTATCTGTGTTAGATCCTAATATGTAGAAATTATCATAAGGTGGAAAAATAATATTTTACCTTTCAGAGGCATTTTTTTATCCAATGATTTCTTAGCTTAAAACATTGACCATTGCTAAGCATGATTGTATAGGTCTTATGTAGGTACAGATGTCACTCATTTGCAAAGAATATCTAATTTGTATTATATTAAATATTGTCAATTACTTGATGACCAAAAATTTCCTCATTTCCAAAATGTGTAGATACAAGAAATAGTTCATTTTATAGATATTAAAGTGGGAAAGAAAATAGTATTTAATTAAGATAACCTAATCACTTAATAAACTAGTTGGCTGAAGAAAATGATAGGCTTTCCCAAAATAACATGGTGATTTGAATATTGTGTTTTAAATTGATGATTATTTATATGCATATTTTATTTTTTATCTTACACTTGCATAATTTGTACACACATACTCATATACTCACACATTTCAAAAACTGTTCCATGAAATTCAAGCAAATCTTTAACCACCGAGATAACAGAAAATATGCATAAAGATTATTTTCTTTCTTTTTTAGTTTTCGAATGAAATGTCCCATTGTCCCATGTCCCTCGAGATAAAATGCAAAATATTAATACAGACAATGAATAGAATTTTCCCATAAGAACTGTATAGTAAATACAATGAAGCAAAAGGATATTGCACAAGAAAAAAATGACTTGCAATATTTTTTAAGCACTACAATAATTTTATGGAACTCAACCATTTCAGGAATGCTTTTAAAATTTGTACCCACTTCTGTAGTGATTTAAGGCTTATTAAAATATTATTTTTGGATTAGGCAAACCATTTTAGAGTATAATTTTTGACATAACAGGATTTGTATACATTATGTTATACCCAAAATAATAGCAAGATATAAAACTTTGTTTCTATTTTTTATTCAAAAATATCCTTGTGTTCATTAATAGATACCTTTGATAAATCTTCTCCCAAACCTATTTTTATATTCTCATTATTTCACAGAAATCCTGGCTTGGTCAGGATTATAGGAAGCTTTATTTCTTACAATGAATGCACGAGATTTTTTTTTTTTTTTCATGGTATACTATCCTTAAAACAAATGAAATTTGTCATGCAATTTTATAAGACTTTCAGGTGTAGAAGAATGGCAACAGGCTTGCCTTGGAAGAATTCAGTTTCTAAATATACTTATCTAAGTGTTCAAATAATTGCTCAGTAAGGGCAGATCAGGAGTTTGTGGCCTCAAGTTTTAATAGCTTTGATACCCTCTTTTTCTTTTTTTTAAATAATTTACCCTGGCTGTAGAATCATATTATTAACAACAGGAAATTAACTAAGATAGAGTCATACATGCAAATACATAGTTGTATCAAATGAATTTAGCTAAATGAAGGGAAACAGATTCAAAACCTATATAATATATGCTGCTTTTATATAACATTCTGGAAAAATCAAACTATAAGAGCACAAGACAGATCAGGGATTGTTTAGGGCTACTGTTGGGGGAGATTTACTACACAATGGGGCCCAGGGAAACTTTTGGGATAATGGAAATTGGGGTGATTGAAGATTTGATTTACTAAGGCATAAATTTGTCAAAAGTAATAAAACTGTATGAGGAATTGTAGAGACAAAATTTCACCTCATACCCACTATTGAAAAAACAAAAATAAAACCAGAAAATAACAAACGTTGAAGTGGACATAGAGAAACTGGAACTCTTAGGCATTGTTAGAGAGAACATAAAATGTTGCAGCACTCTGGAAAACAGTATGGGAGTTCCTCCAAAAATTAAAAACAGGATTATCTTGTGGTCCAGCAATCACACTTTGGGGTAAACAGCCAAAAGAATTAAAAACAGGATCTTGAAGAAATGTTTACACAGTTATTATTTACAATAATCAAGAGATGGAAGCAACTCAAATGTCCATGGACCATTGAATGGATAAGGAAAATGTTGCATATAATACCATGGCATATTATTCAGTCTTTTTTTTATAAATTTATTTTTTATTCTAAGATATTATAAATGACAGCAGAATGCATTACATTTCATATTACATATATAGAGCACTTTTTTTAACAAATCTCTGGTTGTATGCAAAGTATATTCACACCATTCGTGACTTCATACATGCACTTAGGGTAATGATATCCATCTCATTCTACCATCTTTTTTTTTTTTTTATATCCTCTTTTAAAAGGAGAATAGAAATTTATGTGAAGAACGGACTTATTTACATTATAATTAAAATAACAAATTGTAAATGCCTAATATCACAAACATCACAACCCCCCCCCTCATAATAACTATTCAATAAATCTGACGTTTCTTATTGTTCCGGTATTTTTGGCTTGCATCCTCAAATTCCCCCTTTATTTGACAATGACTTTTAATAATTTATTTTTTTGAGCAGTTTCATGTTTACAGCAAAATTCAGCAGATGGTATAGGGATTTCTTATACATCTCCTGTATTAGTACATTTTCCATTGCTATAAAAATAATCCTGGACTGGGTCCTTTATAAACAAAATAAATTTATTTAGCTCACAAGTTTGGATGAGGAACACTCCAACAAGGGCCCCTCTTCCCATACAATGGTGTGGTAGGTTGTGTCATGGTAGGAGTACATATAAGAGGGACAGATCCCATAATGAGAGGAAGCTAGAAAGAGGGGAGACATTACATTTGCTTTCTTACTCCAGTCCTTTATGAGAACTAAACAGTCCTGTGAGAATTACTTTAATTATTTCCAAAGGCAGCACCTCTAATGACCTTATTCCTTCTTGGTAGGCTCCACATCTTGGTTTCACACCACCTCCCAACAGTATCACACTGGACACCAAATTTCCAACATATAAACATCTGGGGGACAAACCACATCCAAACTATTGCACCCTCTGTCCCAACCAATATATAACCTCCCCCTCTGAGAGCATCGCTCACCAGAATGGTACATTTATTATCATAACTGATAAGCCTGTATTGACACCATAATTACCAAAAGCCCATATTTTACAATAAGTGTCACCATTGGTGTTGTACATTTTGTAGGTTTAGACAAATGTATAATAACATATATCCACCACTGCAGCATCATACAGAGTATTTCCACTACCCTATATGTCTTTGGTGTTTCGCCTCTTCCACTCTACTTCTCCTCTTCCAAACTTTAGCAGGCCTTGACTGTGTTCTTATCTCTATAATCTTTGCCCTTTTCCTGAATATCTTTTGGTTGAAATCTTAAAACATATAGCCGTTGGTGTTGGCTTCTTCTACTAAGTAATATGCATTGAGGGTCCTACAATGTCTTTTCATGGCTTAATAGCTCCTTTCATTTTCTAACACTGAATAATATTCTAGTGTCTGGATATACTGCAGTTTGTTTATCTACTCACCTACTGAAGGGCATCTCGGTTGCTTCCAAGTTGTGGCAATTGTGAATAAAGCCACTATAAATATGCATGTACAGATTTTACTGTGAACATAAGTTTTTAACTCCTGTGGATAAATGCCAAGGAGCACAATTGCTGGATTGTAAAGTAAAAGAATGTTTAAGTTTATAAAAAAAAAAAAAATACCAAACTGTTTTTTCAAGCATTTGCTATTTTAATTTGCATTTCTCTGAGACATATCACACTGAGAATCTTTTCATATGCTTATTTGTCCTCTGTGTATCATCTTTGGTGAGCTATGGGTTAATGCCTTTGAGAAATTTTTAATCATATTTTTAAATGTTTAGTCTTACAAGTTCTTTGTATATTTTGTATAGCAGTCCTTTATCAGACATATCTTTAGAAAAATATTTTATCCTAGTCTCTAGCTTCTCTTTTTAATCTCTTGATTAAAAGATATTTGTCATTTGCAGATCAAAAGTTTTTAATTATAATGCAGGTGCTCAATTAATTCCTTCATGGATTTGCCCTTAGTTTATCTAAAATGTCATCACCATACTGAAATTCATCTACATTTCTCCTGTTATCTTGTAAGTTTTGGTTTTGAATTTTACATTTAATTATAAGATGCACTTTATGTTAATTTTTATGAAGGATGTGTCTAGATTTCTTTTTGCATGTGTATGTCCAGTTGTTCCAGCACCACTTACTAAAATGATTAACTTTGCTTTAGTAATGTCTTTGCTCCTGACAAAAATCAGTTCACTAGATTTATGTGGGTCAATTTCTATTCTCTGTATTCAGTTCAGTTGATCAATTTGATATCTTTTCATCAGTATCACAGTCTTGATTACTGTAGCTATTTAGTTAAGTCTTGAAGTTAGATAGTTACAGTTCTCCATCTTCTCTTTCAATATTGCGCTGGCTATTCTGGGCCTTTTGATTATCTTTACAAACATTTATTTTGTAGGTTAATAATTTAATGATAGAAAACTCAAATTTCTTTAAACACAATATTTCAAGTTATTATATTTTTTGTCTGGAGTACAGATCTGAAATCGTACAAACTATACCCAAATATTGAATTACAAATTAAGTAAATCGAAAGAAAAAGAAATTCTCCAGACTTAGGTTTCCTTTCTTCACTTCCACTTGCTGCAGACTATTTCTATGGAAGATATGTAGTTAAACCTTGAATGGACAGCTTGTGAGAAGATCTACTGCCAAATGAGCTAACGTGGACTAACTCCTGGGCACCACGCAGGAGGCTATGGACTCTAAAGCAGTTTTCCGCTTAGAAGCCAGTCCCATGTTCTGTTTTGGCTCAATTCATGCCTGTTCAGATGAAGCACCATTCAGTAGCTACTGAGCATTTATGTGTAGAGAGAAAAATAGAAAGCAAAACGGTTTTCTCATAAAGTAAAAGCAGATGGAGGACCAGCTCTAGCTCTGGAAGCATATCAGGCATGACAAACATCCCTGCCTAAATGTCCTTGGTTCTCCATCCTGCCTATTTGGTAGAACCTTGCTTCCCTGACCCTCTTCTCCTGACACCATGACTAAGAGTTGCCAGAGGCTTGACTGATAGCAGAAAGCTGGAGGTGATGCCCAGCATTTACATTCTGCCCACAGGGACAGGCACACAAAGTAAGACTTGTTAAAATTGTCAGCCTGCTTGATTTCCATTTCACAGGCTGTTGAATAGCACTTCTTACTGAGAATGCCCCCACTGGTCTTGGTAACATGGAATGATAAGCCTGACTTTAGTGGAAATAAGAATGACCCTCTTAAACCATAGCTGCCCATCCCAAATCTATGGGGATTAGGTGAACTGTGGGCATTGTTCTGGTTGGAACATATATTACATGCCATCTAGTTTAATAAAATTGCATTTCTTATGTTATACTGCTTTATAAATTTGCACCCCATCCATACTCATTAAAATTCATAAACTGCCAGCCCCAAATGCAGAAGGCCCCAACACTGAAAAAGCATGGCAAGTAGCTGTGGATTCTGAGGTAAATTTCAGGATGCATCAATCTTGCCATCATTCTCAGTGAAATAGAAGCACTAAGCTCTTTCTAGTTCTGAGAGAATAGGGCGTCACCCATGAACACTGCTACTACTTGTTCACCAAACAGGGAGCAAAGGCTTCTGTGACTTTACCACTCTCTGTTCCCTGGAAGGTCTTCTGATTGGTAGGGCAGAGAGGACAATGGATGGTCCAAAGTGGTTCATCAGCCCTGGATCTGGGCCAACAGAACGCCTCATAATTCTACCCAGGATAGGACCCAGAGCTGTAATTAGGTTAAGAGCTGCAGTCAGCCATCATCAAACAACACAGCACAGAACAGCCCATCTCTGGGCCTTTTCCTCAATCTACAACCCAGCGCCAGGGAAGCTCTTTGGTAAAGGAGAAAAAGGGAAGTTGGTAAAGGCCAACACTGCTTCCCAAAGGTCTAATCATCTAGGCTACATCTAGTAACTCATCAAGTGCAGAATATGAGTCCACCTAGGAAATGAATACCACTATTTTAAGAGTAAAGTTTCTTGGGAAAATCCAAGATGCCTACTCTGAAGCTTAATCAAGAATGTGGAAGCCACATCAGTCTACTAAAAATCTAGATGGATATTTTAGTTTTCAGGCACCATGTGAAAACTTTAACCTCTCGATATGCAGGTTAAAAGAGACCCTACACCTACAATGGTTTAAGCAATCATTTATAACCATTTAGTGAAAAATAGTCACCTCTGGGTTTTCTGATATTTGAGATTAAACATGAAACAAATTATGTTTCCCTCAACATATAACTATCCAAAATGCATATATACTTGCAGATTTGTGAAGAAATAATGCTCTGATAAAACTATATTCAACCTTTCAAGTTAGGTGCATAGGACCATCAGCCACCCAGCATATTCTATCAAGGGTAAGAGCAATACAATGTGGGCAGAAATTATATGATGTAAAATAGATGTCCTTTTATAAAGCTTAAGACTTAGGGTAGAAGAAGTAAAGACAAAGACAAAATTCCCAAGAATTAAAAATAATTCCACATTGTTTTCATACTGTGTGAAACCCTAGGATGAACAGTAGTCCTAAAATGCCTGTGCCTGGATCCAGGCCCACCAAGACACTTCAGTATGCTTCCAGCTGGCTCATCATCAACTCCCTGCTGTATTCATAGCCCAAAAATAGTGCCCCAATTGGCAGGGAATGCATGAATCGTAGTAGGTTTCAGTCCAGAATATAAGGCTGTTATTCCTTCATTTTTCATAACACCTAGAAAGGTTCCAATAAATCCTGTTTTCCAGACACGGAAGGAACTTGAATTCTGGATTTAATGCAATCCACTGGGTATACAGCAAGCCACAGGCAAATTACACCAATTCCACCACTTAAAAAAAGGCAAAGGCCTCGTTCATCTTTTGGTCTCCCTGATGCATAAAAACTCCAGGCTCAGTTCATAGCCGCCAAAGAAGAAAACAGCCCTGCACTTCTCAAAGTAAAGCACTTGAGAGTACATGGTAGAAGCCCTAGGGCCTTCCTTTCTAAGGATAGTCTTAACAACAGATCAAACTGTATTCTGGCTCTTGGCTATCTTTCCTGACGTCTCCATTTCATACATGGTCTGTAGCGGGCCCTTCATGAGCTCCGTGGGGCAGGGCACCAGTGAGGTGAAGGGAAGGACCCTGCAGATCACTCGGCTCTGCCTGTTTGTCCAACCCAACTGTTCTCCCTACCCTCTGCTGCTAGAAGCCTTACCACGAAGAGCACCGAAGCACCGAGTTCTCCATGGTGTTGGTGATCAGAGCCCTGCTGGTGACCTTCTAGAGGACACAGAAACCTGCCTGTGAGTAGGTCTTCAGGCAGCAACCTGTGAGGCCACGGTACAGGACATTTGCATCTTCACCTTCATTGTGAGGTCAATTGCAGCTTGGATGGCAGGATTGGATATCGTGGTGTTGCTGGGCTACATAGAAGGTGACTCTTAGGAGCTTATGATGGGCACTGCTCTCCCGTCACGCTGTCGGGTCTGCCTTCTGCTTGAGCTTCACCACCGTCTTGGCTCCTGTCTTTATAAACTTATAATCAGTTTGTCAATATTCACAAAATAACTTAACTGGTATTTTGATCAGGATTGCATTGAATCAATATATCAAGTTAGGAAGAATTTACATTTTGTAATATGGAGTTTTCTAATCCATGAATATAGAGTATCTATTTATTTAGTTCTCTGATTTGCTTTATTAGAATTTTGTAATTTTCCTCATATAGCTCTTGTGCATATTTTATTAGGCATGTAACTACTATTTCATTTTTGAAAGGTGCTAATGTAAATGATATTGTTTATTTAATGTCAAAGTCGATTTATTACTGGAATGCAGAAATGCAAATAACTTGTAGCTTAATATGTTGCATCTTTACTATAATAATTTACAATTTCCAGTTATTTGATGACTAAGATTTTCTACATAGTCATGTCTTCTGTAAAGACATTTATGTCTTCCTTCCCAATCCAGATATCTTTTATTTCCTTCCCTTTACTTTTTATTTATTTATATTTATTAACATATATTATACATATTAATGGGATTCAGTATGAATTATTGGGAAAATTAATAGGATCAATCATGCATTGATCATCCAACCAACCTTCTTCTACTCTTATATTTCTCTCCTTCCATTGTACCCCTTTCAGTCCCTAGTAATCACTATTCTAATTTCAGGTTGATTTAACAATTTTTTTTCAGTTTCCATATATGAGAGAGAATATGCATTGCTTGTCTTTCTGTCTCTGTTTTATTTTACTTAAGATTCTCTAGTTTAATCCAATTCAATGCAAATTATAAGATTTCATTTTTCCTTATGGCTGAATAATATTCCTTTGTGCATGTGTACTATATTTTATTTATCCATTAATCTGTTGGTGGGTACCCAAGCTGTTCTATATTTTAGTTATTGAGAACAATGCTGCAGCAGACATGGTCATGCAGATATCTCTCTTGCTTGCTGACTATTTTCCTTTGGATATATACTTAGAAGTGGGATGGTTGTACACTATGGTAGTTATATATTTTGTTTTTTGAAAAACCTCTATATTGTTCTCCATAGTGGATGTTTTAGTCAATGTTAGGAGCAATGGCAATCATCAAGAATACAGGCAACAATAAATGTTGGCGAGGATGTGGGGGGAAAGGTACACTCATACATTGCTGGTGGCAATGCAAATTGGTGCAGCCACTATGGAAAGCAGTATGGTGATTCCTCAGAAAACTGGGAATGGAATCACCATTTGACCCAGCTATCCCATTCCTTGGTTTATACCCAAAGGACTTAAAATCAGCATACTATAGTGACACAGCCACCTCAGTGTTTATAGCAGCTCAATTCACAATAGCTAGACTATGGAACCAACCTAGGTGTCCCTCAATAGATGAATGGATAAAGCAAATATGGTATATATAGTCAATGGAATATTACTCAGCTTTAAAGAAGGGTGAAATTAGGGAATTTGCCAGTAAATGGTTGGAGTTGGAGAATATCATGCTAAGTGAAATAAGCCAATCCCACAAAACCAAAGGCTGAATGTTTTCTTTAATATGTAGATGATAATGAACAATAAGGCAGGAGGGGGGGGGCACTAGGGTAAAATAGTGTTAGATTAGGTAGAGGGAAATGAAGGAGCGGAGGGAGGGGATGTAGGGATGGGAAAGATAGTGGAATGAAAAAGACATTATTACTGTATCTATATATGTGACTATATGACCAATATGATTCTGCAACATGTATACTCAGAAAAATGAGAAATTATATCCCATCTATGTATGATATATCATAGTGCATAAATGTATTCTACTGTAATGTATAACTAATTAAATCAAATAAAAAGATTTTTTAAAAGTTTATTTTGGGGACTGATGGTTTTAGAGTTCTTTGTCCATAGACTGCTGAATCTATTCTCTGGGGCCTGAGGTGAGGCAGAACATCATGGCAGAAGAGTATGGAGGAGGGAAGCAGCTCACCTGTTGATGGAGAGCAGAGAGAGTGAGCTCAGCTAAATAAAGACAAAACATATACCCCCCAACAGCATGCCCCCAGAGATCCACCTCCTCCAGCCACAGCCCACTTGCCTTCAATTACCACTCAGTTAATCCCTGTTAGGGGATTTATTCACTGATTGGGTTAAGGCTCTCATAATTCAATCATTTCACCTCTGAACTCTCATGCATTGTCTTACACATGAGCATTTGTGGGACTCATCATATCTAAACCATAACAGTTGGAGAATAATAATTTAAATCTCCATCAACCATGTATAAGAGTTGTTTATTCTCCACATCCACACCAGCATTTTTTTTTTAGTAGTTTCCATTCTAATTGGGATGAGATGATTTCTAATAGTAGTCTTAGTTTACTTTTCCTTGATATCAATCACTTTTTCATATATATATTGGCCATGTGTATTTCTTCTTTTGAGAGTGTACATTCTGATAATTTAACCATTTTTTTAAAAACAGATTACTTGTTTATATATTGTCAAGTTTTTCAGTTCTTTTTTCTGGATACTAACTCCTCTGTCAGATGACAAGCTGGCAAATAATTTATCCCATTACATAGGTTGTCTCTTCACTCTTTGATTGTTTGTTTGGCTGTGCAGAAGTGTTTTAGTTTGATGCAATCCCATTTGGCAATTTTTGCTTTGTTTCCTTGGATTTTAGGGTCTTATCCAGAACATCATTACCTCTACCAATGTCTTAAAGTGTTTTCACCAATGGCTGTACCACTTCCTGCATTTGGATTCCATTTTTCTAGTGGTTTCAGGGTTCCAGAACTTACATTTAAGTCTTTGACTTGAGTTAATTTTTGTACATGCTGAGTGATAAGTTTCAACTTGGAAAATTCTGCATGTGGATATCCAGTTTTCACATCACCATTTATTGAATAGACTGTTCTTTCACCAATCTAGTGTTTTGGGCACCTCTGTCAAGAATCAGTTGGCTGGCTCTATGGTGGCACACACCTGTAATCTCAGCAGTTCCAGAGAGTGAGGCAGGAGGATCATAAAGTTGAGATCAGCAACTTAGCAAGACCCTCTCTCAAAATAAAAAATAAAAAGGGCTAAGGATGTAGTTCAATGGTAAAATACCATGGGTTCAATCCTCCGTGCAAAAAGAAAAGAAAAAGAAAAGAAAAGAAAAAATAAAGATTCAGTTAGCTGTAGATACTTGGGTTTATTTCTGGAATCTCTGTTCTTTTCCATTACTCTGTGGTATTTTTATACCAATATCATGCTGTTTTGGTTACTATGGCTTTGTAGTATATCTTGAAATCAGGTATTGTGTGAAGCCTCCAGCCTGATTCTTTTTGTTGAACATTGGTTTGGCTATTTGGGGTATTTTGTATTTCAATATGAATTTTGGAATTGTCTAATTCTGTGAGAAATGTTATTGGTATTTTGATGGAGATTGCATTGAACTTGTAAATAGCTTCAGATAATATTATTAATTCTTCCAATCCATGAACATGAGAGATTTTTCTTTGTGGTTTTTTTTCAATTTCATTACCAGTGTTTTAAAAATTATTTTTATACGGGTCTTTCATTTCCTTAATTAAGTTTAATCTAGTTGTTTTTGTTTTTGTTTTGTTTTACTGGTTTTTGTGAAAGGGATTCCTCATGTTTTCCTTCTCTGAAAATTCATTATTGGTCTATAGAAAGCTACTGATTTTTGTATATTGATTTTGTATTCTCTACTTTTCTGAATTTATCAGTTATATTAATCTTCTGGTGGAGTTTTTAGTTTTTATATGTATATAATCATAGTATATGTAAACAGAGATAATTTTACTTCCTTGCTTTCTATTTGTGTGCCTCATTTTTATCCCGTGCCTAATTGCTATAGCAGCTAAAACTTCATACTATATTGAATAACAGCATTAAGAGTTGACACACTTCTCTAGTACCTAATCTTAAATAAAATGCTTTAAGTTTTCTCCCGTTCAGAATGATGTCAGTTTGTCATATTTTATTATGTTGAAGTATGATTCTTCTTTGCCTGATTCATGCTTTTATTATAAAAGATTATTGAATTTATTGAGATCATATGATTTTTGTCCTTCAACCTGTTCACATGATGTTTTACATTTGTTGATTTGCATATGTTAAACCATCCTTGCATCCCTGGAATGAAACCAACTTGATCATGGTCTATGATCGTTTTGTTGTACTTTTGAATTTGATTTGCTAGTATTTCATTAAGAATTTTTGCACCCATGTTCATTAGGGGTTTATTTTCTGTTTTAGTTGTGTCCTTGTAGGTTTTGGAAACAGTGTAATGCTGGCCTCGTAGAATGAGTTTTGAAGGGTTCCCTCCATTTCAATTTTATAGAGTAGCTGAAGAAGAACTACCATTAGTTCTTTATAAGTTTAGGAAAACTCAGCAGTAAAGCCATCAGGTCCTGGGCTTCTCTTTGTTGGGACACATTTTATTCTTATTCAATCTCATTCTTTGTTGTTGTTTTACTCAGGTTTTTATGTCCCTGTGGTTCAATGTGGTAGGTCATATGCATCCAAACTTTTTTCTACTTCTAGATTTTACAAGTTCTTAGCATACAGAATTTGATAGTTATCCCATAGTTTCTGTGGTATAGTTGTAAAGTCTCCCTTTTAGTCTCTGATTTTATTTATTTGGATCTTCTCTCCTTTTTTCCTGGTTAGTCTAGCTATAAATTGGTCAATTTTTTTCCCATAATTTCTGAGAAGTCAGATGTAAAGTGTTTTTACCCTTTGGTTTCAGGATTTTTTTTTTTATCTTTGGTTTTTCATAGTTTAAAAAATATGCTTGGGTGTAGTCTTTTTATTTATTTTGATCTTGTTGTTTATTCTTCTAATCTGCTTGGTGTTCTCTGAGCTTCCTGGATCTCTGGTATGTTGTTTGATATTAATTCGTGGAAAATTTTAGTCATTTTTTTCATGCATTTGTTTAATTTCTCTCTTCTTTCTTTTTGTCCTGAAATTCCCATTATGTATGTGTTACCCCATTCTTAGCTGTCCCACCTTCCTTTAATATTCTGCTCCCCCCCACTACCCAGTCTTTGTTCTCTTCATTTAAGCAGAGTTTTTATTTGGATATCCTCAAGCTTAGAGATTCTTTTCTTGGCTATCTGCAGTCTTCTAATAAGTGCATCAAAGCTGTTCTCAGGATTTTTTCATCTCTTCACTCACATTATACATCTAGTCTAGCATTCTGTCTACTTTATCCAGTAGAACCCTTAGAGTCTTAATAAGTTTTCTTAAATTCCCAGTCTGATAATTCCAACTGTCATGTGTGGTTACTCTGATTCTTCAGTTGTGTCTGTCTTTTGATATGCTTTGTAATGGACTGTTATAAATGGCCTTTAGTAATTTGGTGATAAAGTTGGGGGAGGACAATCATTCTATACTCCTATGATTAGGGTTCAGTCTTTTCATGAGCCTAAACTTCTGTACTGTGAATTCAGCAGTGTTTCTCACTTTTCTCCCTCCCTCCCTCCCTTCTTTCTTTCCTTTTCCCTGCTCCAATAGGTGGGAAAGAATGACTAGAGGGGCTGGAGTGAGATATTATCATTTCCCTGGGCCAGTTAGGCCCTCATACTATGCCATCAGTTTACACCATTAACTACTTTTCCTAATGGCAAATCTTACTAAGTAAACCAGAGTGGTATGGTGTCTTTCAAAATGGTTCCATCTCCTGTTCTTCTGTCTAAAGCACAGGAGATTTCTCTATGATCTTTGCTTCGGGAGCCTACTTGAATTTCTGAAGGAAAAACTCACAATATTGTGCTTTCCTTCCATAGCTGGGTCCCATTGGAGTTTTAACTCTTAAAGTCGCCTACATTAAGCATCTAGCAATTCATCAGTTACAATTCAGGTTTTTCCTTCCCAGGCATTGATTCTGATGATACTTTCAGCTCATGAATTTTGGTTCCTGTGAGTCATGATTCTTTATATTTACTTGTCTTTCTGTTTAAATTTGGGATAGAAGTCGGCCTTGTATTGTCCCTCTCACATGGATCTCAGAAAAATTCTTGATTTAAATCTGTTCAACTTTGTACTTGTTAGGATAGAGTAACAATTTCCAAACTTATGTGTGGTACTTGAAACTAAAATTCTGTGCCAGAGATCTTGTTATATAACCTTTTTTTTTTTTTTTTTTTTTTTTTTTCCAGTGCTGGAGATTAAACCCAGGGCCTTACACACATGAGGCAAATACTCTACCATTCAGCCACAATTTCAGCTCCTGTTACATAATTTTAAAAAAAACAAAACAAAAAGATAATTCAGTATGCCCTCATTGGCCAAAGTTTGGTTGGTTATTGAGATTTGGCTCTACACATAGATTCACTCACACTGCTTGTAGCACTGCTACAGATGTTTGACATATAAACTGGAAATTCTGGTAATTTATCTTTTTCATGATTTACATCTGAAAAAGTGAAAGTATTGCACATACATGATTGCATATGTGTGTTATATTATGGAGTATATTCCTAGTCAGAGAATTTGACTAGGAATCCATTAGAATTAAATCTTCCATTTTAATTTTGCTTTTGAAATGACTGGAAGAATTTCCATGATTAATTTCTTAACACTCTTCATTTGAAACTTTCTCTTCCACTATGTACATATATCCAATACAAAGTACAATGGAGCCTATTCCATTATGATAAGCTCTCAATATTTGCACTTCCCTGACTTGAAGTTAGGCATAACACATGTCATTTTTTACAGATGGCTGCCAATTACCTAACGAAACATAAAAGTCACAGCAAACCTTCATAAAGTCTTCCCTCTACACCTTAAATAAATGCAGCACAAATTCATCTTTTGCTTTCCTAGATCCTGAAAACACAACTACTCCCTCAATATCTGATAGTTCATCATATACAGGAGTTAAACTTGACTGTGCTTGCAAACATAGCTCTTACAAAATTTTGAAAACTATTGGATCATATGAATACATTACTAGAATTTTTTCCAGCGTCTGAAAAGGAGACCACATAGGTGAGTAACCCTAAATGTTAAGCTTCATCAGCTTCAATTAATTTACCTTTGAACTTCTATTCTCAATCATAAATTTTTATGATTACTAAAAACAGTATCCCAGTATAAAAATAATACATGATACATTTCAGTGACTGGCAAGGTGATTAATTATAGGCTGAAATCTGGGTTTTTTTTTTTTTTCATGGGGAAATAATTACTACAATTATCCTTAGTCTTGATATGCATTTAAATGAAGTATTTTAAAAGAAATGTTCTAATTGTCTTGATTTTGTAAAATTTCCAAATCTTATTCTTATGAAAATCACAGTTCTTATAATACATAAGCTTCTAAGAGAAATCATTTTAGTGATGACTAATTGTTAGAATGTCAAAGATGATGCTTATACTTTATATTATCCATTTATAAATAGTGTATCTCTTTCCCTAAGAAATAAAATAATTATAAAATATGAAAACTACCATAAAAAACTGAATTAAAATATCTATGAATTTTATGAAAAATTGGAATATACTAAATCTCACATTTAATGAAATGATGTTAATTTATACAAACTGATCATATTTCAACTGGTTGTAATAGATAAATCATGTTTCAAAATGAGAAATTATTTTGCTTGAAAACAGTCTCTAACAATTTCTGTGCAACAAAATCTAGTCTATTACCCCTTTCATGCACTCACTTTTATAAATAAATAATAGGAAATGAATCCATACAAGTGACAAAAGGACTTTGATAGTCAGCACTAACATGTAAACGGAGTTTTAGAATTGCCACCTTTTGGCTGTAGCAAACTGAAATAAATCCTCAGTGACTTGGGAAATATTTTCACTTCAGTATTGAATTTAGTGAACTTTTTTTCTGATAAGCTTTGAGGTTAGGCTTAGTTGTTCATTTATTTCTATTCCATAGTGAATATCGAGAGCTATTTTCAGAAATCAGATCTTTATTCTCCATGGAGAAGCATTCTCAACAAAACACAGAAATTTCTTCAAAGGAATTTTGCAGGCTCTTAATAACTACTCATGAAAAATAAATAAATAAAAACAAACGCAGATAAACAAAAACTCATTTCTGCTGAAGATTTTTCTTTGAATCTCTAATGACCTTTCAACTTAGACTTTATAGTTTAAAAGTATGTCTGAGAAAAAGGCAACTCATATAATACAGAATAATTCTTATAGAGATCAAATAATAGTGTCTAGACACACTCTACCATGATTACTGTGGCATTTGGGCATTTCTCTAACATGAGAAGTTTATAATATAATTCTAATATATGCATTTACATCTAAACAATTTAAAATCTAAAATAGTCTACATTTTTTATATATACAAGGAGCATTAAAATGGATTTGTATGTATCAGAACTTAAAATGTATAGAAAAGTTGTTAAGAAATATTTACCATCTAAGATTTATCTTTAAAAGTAAATTCTGTTATGATATATCAATACATCTGTCCTGCCAACTCCTGGCCTTTGTTAAAAACTGGTTGGTAGCAGGGCATGGGGTGCATGCCTGTAATTCCAGTGGCTCAGGCAGCTGAGACAGGAGGATTAGGAGTTCAAAGCCAACCTCAGCAAAAGCAAGGCATTAAGCAACTCAGTGAGACCCTGCCTCCAAATAAAATACAGAATAGGGCTGGGGCTGTGACTCAGCGGTTGAGTGACCCAGAGTTCAATACCCAGCACCCTACAACACACACACACACACACACACACAAACACAACAAAAAACAAAAAACAAAACTGGTTGTTTTTCTGTTTTATGGATTAGTGCTATCTTTCTATGATTTTATAATAATGGAGTCATACAATTTTTAATTTTCTGTGCTTGGTTTTGCTCGGTGTCTGGTTCTTAGATATTATTCAGTTTATCTGCTGTTTGTTATATTTTATTGCTAAGTGTTATTCCACTCACATAACTTGCTCATTTTTCTCCTATTAGTGGACCCTTCCCTAGTCTGTTTTCATTTATAGCCTATGGTTAAAAAAAAAAAAAAAAAGAAAAGAAAAAGAAATAATCCCTATGGTTATTCATAATGAATAATTATATTTCATATATTTTTCTTACATGGTATATTTCTCTTTGGGTTTGGCCTTTATAAAAACTAGTGAAATAATTTTACAAAGCAGTTATACTATTTATTAATATACTAGAATTCCTTTCATATTACATCTTTATTAATAGTTGGTATGGTATGTTCACTAAAAAAAAATTGCTGTTTTTATTGGTGTCTGGGAGGTGCTCAATGTCTTTGGTTTATACTTTACTAGTAAATAATGACATGCTACCAGGCATCGTGGAATACACCTATAATCTCAGCAACTCCAGAGGCTAAGGCTGAAGGATTACAAATTCAAAGTCAGCCTCAGCAATTTAGCAAGACCCTGTCTCAAAATAGAAAACAAATAAAGAAGGGCTGGCTAAGGATGTGTTTCAGTGGTTAAGCACCCTGGATTCAATCCTTAGTACCAATAAATTAAAAAAAACATAAATAAATAAATAAAATGATGATGTGCTTAAGAGCCATTTTAAATCCCCTTTTAGAAAATGTCTTCAAATTTTGGACTATTTTTTATTTTTGTGTTCCTTATTTTTTTAATAATCTGAATAAATATTTTTATTTCACAGGTTTTTAATATGTGCATTTCCTTTAAATTGTGAGATTTATTCATCCACATTTAGTGGTTTGTTTAATGCTGTTTAACATGCTATTTTGAGGTTTTTTATTTTGTGTGTGTGTATAAGTGTGAGGGTGACACTAACTATTGAACCAAAGGGTATTCTATCACTGTGCTACATCTCACTGTTTTTTACTTTTTATTTTTAGAAAGGATCTTGTTAAGTTTGCAGAGGCTGGTCTCAAATTTGTGATCCTTCAACCTGAATAGCTGGGATTAAAGATATTCTCAACTGCACCCAGCTGTTTGTTGCTCTTATACTAAAACAAGATTGATTTTTATATATATCAATCTGGTAACCATCAATTTTTCTAAATTCATTTATTACTTTTAGTAGTGTTTTTGAAGATTCCTTAGCATTTTCTATTAACTTAGCTTCTGTAAATTGGCAGTAGCTCTAGACTGAATATTATGTCACCTCAAATTCTTATATTGAATCCTCATCCCCAGTGTAATGGAATCAGGAAGTGGGGCCTTTAGTAGGTGTGTCCTATGACAGGGGAACTTCCTTATCTTTTCTACCATGAAAGTTCACAGCAAGAAGATGGCTGTCTATGAAAGAGTTGGCACACCCTCACCAGACATAATCTTCTGGGGCTTTGATCTGGAACTTCTCCAGGTCCAAATCTGAAAAATAATTTTTTGTTTAACCCACCAACTCTATTACATTCTAAACAAACTAAGACAACCATTTATTTATCTTTACTATGTGTGTGTGTTGTGTTTCATTTCTTTCTTCTTTATTGCAGTGCCACATGCTGCCAGTAAAATGCCTAGTAAAAGTAGTGAGACAGACATCATTGACTTTTTTGCTGGAGGGAATGTGCTTGTCTTTTGTCATTGCATACAATGTTAGGAGTAGATTTCTTTCCAGTTTCCTTTTTAGGTTAAAGAGAATCTCTTCTATTCCTAGTTTCAATCTCATCAAATGTCTTTTCTTTTTCTTTTTTCTTTTTTGAAAAATTTGTGAAAGTGTTTTATTTTTTCTGTAGCCTGTTTTCTTTTTTTTTTTTAATGATTCTAATTTGTTATACACGTTTGCAGAGTACATTTCATTTTATATTACATATAAAGAGCACAATTTTTCGAGTTGCTGGTTTAATATAAAGTACTTTTACAACAATTGTGTCTTCATACATGTATTTAGGGTAATCATGGATAACTCAGTCTGTATCTTTTGAAGTATTATGCTATTTCTTCTTACTATGGTGAGTGACACAGATTGAATTTCATATATTCAAAAAATCTCACATTCCTAGAACAAATTCCTTTTGGTTGTAATATTATTTTTATGAAACATTGCTTATAATATTTTGTACTATATTTTACATATTGAATATGTTATGTTAGTGTTTAAAATTGCTTTTACTATAAGTTGATTCACATACATATTTACTAATTTTGTTAAGGGTTATTTTGTGCCTAAAATTACACAGGATATGTGTCTATATTTTTTTTCTAGTAACATTTTTCTCTGGTTTTCATAAGATAATACTGATTTCATAAGTTGATCTGGGAAGTTTTTCTCCTTTTTTTCAGAAAAACTTAACTTTAACGTTATTTCTTCCTTAAATGTGTCCTATAATGCACCCTTGAAAGACATTTAAACCTGGAGTTTTCAAGTGATTTGTTGATATTGATATGTGTATAAGACTTTTGCAGTTTTCCATTTCTTCCTATGACCGTTTTAAATTTGGTATTTCAAGTAATATATCAATTTCTTATAAGTTGAATAATTTAGCCAGAAATTATTCTTAATAATGCCCTTTAATATTTTATTAAATTTAGGACAGAAATATACACTCTATGTTTAAATTCATCTTTTTCGGTAATTGGTATTCAGAAAGAATATAGAAGGCTTAACCAACATAATTAAGTCTATTGACCTAATTGATCGTTATAGAGCACTATCTCAATGATAGTCACATATGTGGTTTTGTCATTGTTATTGTTGTTTCAAGAACACAACAAGATTTCACTGAGATCAACTAACATGGGGAGGTGGGTTGTAAACCAGTGTTTATGTCATTGACTTGTGGTTTTGATTTTTTTCTTACTAGGGATATAATTTTATTAATTTTATTAAACTGTTAAAGGGAAAGATTATGTTTTTTATTGATTTTCTCTATTGCTTTACAGTTTTGTTCATATCTATGTTTATCTTTATTATTTTGTTTAATATGATAATTTGCTAGTGTCTTGAGTTAGAAATTTTTAAACATTTGAATGATTTCTGGATATGTTCTTTGTTCTTCATGTTATTTAATGTGTTCATGGTCAGAGAAAGTTCTCATTATTTCAAATATCTTTAAATTGTGAGACTGATTTATACTAACTTTCTTTATGATATTTATATCTGTGAAAGTTTGTTGTATTATTGGAAAAAATGATTACATGTTCAACTATTATTGGAGTAATTCTATATAGATGATTATTTGATTTAATGTGTTCAAATTTTCTGTATTCTTTATGAATACCTGTTATAGAAAGAGATTCATTCAACTCTTTAACCTATAATCATGTACTTGTTTATTTGTCCTTTGAAACAATGTTTACTTCAGCTATTTTTAAGCATTCCTATGCTCTGCATACATATTTAGGGCTGATGACTTGTTGAAACATTAATCCTATTTTCTATGTGAAATATATCCTTTCATTCCTGATAATGTTCCTATTCTGAAGCCCATATTTTCTGATATGAATCTAGTTAATCCTGCTGTATTTTGATTAGTAATTAAGCTTTAATTGAGATAAATGTAGATTTATAAGCAATTACAAAAATGATATTTATGCAGAGAGCCTGTGTTTCCTTTACCCAGTGTCACTAAGTGCTAACATTTGCAAAATTATAGTATAATATTGCAAACAGGGAATTAATGTTGACAGAAGCCACACTTTTTTTTTTCAATTTTCCCATTTTACTTGTTTGTGAGCATGTGTAAGTATGTACCTGATTTTAATTCCATGAAATTTTATGATGTGTAGGTTTGTGTATCAATCATTGTAATCAAGATGCAGGACAGTTTTACCAGCACAAGGGTCCTTTGTGCTGCCCTTTATAATCACAGCCATATCTCTATAGGTCCCACACACCTATTTCTAAACTCTGGCAACCACTGACCTCTTCCCCATTTCTGTAATTTTGTCATTTCAATAATTTTATATGAATGATTTCATGTAGAATGTAACCATTTCTTATTTTTTCCCATTTAGCATATTTCCAAAGAGAACCATCCAAGTCATTGTATGCACTGTAGTCCTACTTTTGAGTAGCATTCCATATTATGTATTTTTACAGTTTGTTTAACCATGTACTTTTTGAAGGACATCTGGGGCATTTCCAGTTTGGGCCATTACAAATAAAGTTACTGTAAATATTTGCTTAAGTATTGTGTGAGCCTGTGTTTCTATTTCTCTGGGATAAATGCCTAAGAGTTCAGTAATAGGATCATAAACTAATTGTATGACTAGCTTTATAAGAAACTGCCAACTTGTTTTAATTACTGTCTTCATATGTTCATTGTTAGAAATAAAGGATCATGTTGTACTATAATATTATAATAGATGGTGTCATAGAAATGAGATTGGTTTTGTGTTTTCATTGTTAGTGAATAGAAACGAGATTGATTTTTTGCATGTGATCTAGTATCCTGCCACATTCCTGTACTCACATAGTTGTTTTGAGAACTTGTTAAAGATTTCTTGGTATTTTCTATGCGGACAATCATTATCTCATCTTCAAATAGGATCAGTTTTATGTCCTCCTCTCCAATCTGTGTGGCTTTCCCTTTTCTTTTTCCCCCTTATTGCAGTAGCTAGCACCTTCAGTAGTACAACATTGAAGAGCCATGAGAGTGAATGATCTTATTTTGTTCTCCTTTCTTGGGGAGAAAAATCCAGTATTTCAGTAGTGAGTATAATTTTAGCTGGAGGTTTTTAGTAGATTGTCTTATCAATTTCAGGTATTTTCCCTCTACTCTTACTGGAGAGATTTTTATCATGAATACATATTAGGTGTTGTCAGTTTTTCTCCATTAGTGGATATTATCCTTTAATTTTTATCTTTCGTTTGTTGATGTGGTGTATTACACTGATAGGTTTTCAAGCATTGGAGCCCATATGCCTACCTGGAGTAAATATGTCACAGTGCATAATTCTGTTAATGTAGCGTTGGATTTTGTTAATATTTTGTTGAGAATTTTTATGTCTTGTTTAATGAGACTTCTGCATTGGATTCTTTTGGTGTATTTGGGTTTTATTAATTTTAATTTTTAAATTTATTTTTAAATTAGAGTATTACTGGCCTCATCCACTGAATTGGGACCTGGTCTCTTTTCTTCTGTTTTCTGAAAGTGATTATGTAAAGTTGGTATTAATTCTTCAAATGTTTAATAAAATTCCATTTTCCAAGTGTTTGAAAATCATTTGACCTTAGAGATTCTTTTTTTGAAAATATGTAAATTATGAATTCAGTATTTAATGTTTGTAAGACTAGTCAGATCATCTGTTTTGTCTTGTTGGAGTTACTATATGGTTTTGGATGACTTGATTCATTTTCTAAGTTGTCAAGTTGTCTAATTTATGAATATGAACTTTATTCTAGTCCTTTATTATCTTTTTATTGATAGTTCTGTCCCTTATTTTATACCTGACATTGGTGAACTGTGCTTTTATTTTTTTTCTAATTCTTACTGTGAGTCTCAATTTTAGTAATTATTCTCAAAATCAGGTTTTAGTTTTCATTGTTGTTTTCAATGTCAATAATGTGGTTCTTATTTTCATTATTCTCCTCCTTCTTTTAGGGTTATTTTGTTCTTCTTTGACTGGTTTATAAGGTAGGAACACAGATTATTGATTTGAGTCTTTTCCTGATTCCTATGTATACACTTAGCACTGTCCATTTCTCAGCACAGTTCGATATATTTGGTTTGCTCTGTTTTCATTATTTTTCATTTAAATATTTTAAAAACAGTCTTCTATACTTGCTCTTTTACCCCTGGGTTATTTGTATTTTGTGTAGTATCTGAGTATTCAGAGATTTCTCTGTTATGGTATATTGTTGCTTTCTAGTTTGTTTATATTATGAATAGAGAGTTATGCTCTGTGTATTATTGGAATTGTTTCAATTGTTTTAAGATTTAAGATGCAGAAAATAATCCATCTTAATGAATGTTTTTTGAATTCTTGGAAAAAAATATGCATTCTACTGTTACTTGTGGAGTGTTCCCTGTATGCTAATTAGATTATATTGAATCTGGTAGCCAAAAGCAATTTCATGCATGACTCTGAAACTAGGGTGACCCTTAGGAGCTGCCATGAATTGGGACAACAGGATTAGGTCTTTGCATCTCTGGATAGACCAATCATTAAACGTGGACTGCTTTTTTGGAAAGGCATATGGCCTTGGTTGAGGCATTTTTCATTTCCCAAGATCAAGTCTCAAACTATTTAGTTAAGCATTGCCAATCATTAACATTCACAGCATTGGAGGAATGAATCTTATTCTCTTGATGGTATAGTATTTGGGTGGGACACAATGGTATCCTCTACTGAAAAAAGAGAGTAATTTGTCCTTATTTGTAGGTTGTATAATTATATGCAATAATGTAAGCAAGTTCACAAACTTTTTGAACCAATAAGAGAATTTAGTGAAATTTTTAGGTACATCATCAACACTCAAAACATCTCTGGCAATTAGAGAAATGCAAATCAAAACTACTCTAAGATTTCATTTTACTCCAGTCAGAATGGCAGCAATTAAGAACACAAACAACAATGAATGTTGGAGAGGATGTGGGGTGGGGGAGAAGGCACACTCATACATTGCTGGTGGGACTGCAAAATAGTGCAGCCAATATGGAAAGCAGTATGGAGATTCCTTGGAAAACTGGGAATGGAACCACCTTATGACCCAGCCATCCCACTTCTGGGTCTATTCCCAATGGACTTAAAAAAAACAGCATACTACAGGGACACAGCCACATCAATGTTTATAGAAACACAATTCTCAATAGCTAAACTGTGGAACCAACCTAGATGCCGCCCTTCAGTAGATGAATGGATAAAGAAAATGTGGTATATATACACAATGGAGTATTACTCAGCAATAAAAGAGAATAAACTCATGGCATTCACACGTAAATGGATGAAGTTGGAGAATATAATGCTAAGTGAAGTTAGCCAATCCCAAAAAGCCAAATGCCAAATGTTTTCTCCAATATAGGAGGCTAATTCACAGCAGGGTTGGGACAGGGAACATGGGAAGATTAGAGGAACACTAGAAAGGTCAATGAGGAAAGAGGGGAAAGGAGGGGACAAAGGGGTAGAATGAGAGGGATATCATTACCCTAAGTGCATGTATGAAGACAAGAATGGTATGAATATATTTTGTATACAAACAGAGACACATAAAAATGTACTCTATATGTGTGTTATGAATTGTAATGCATTCTACTGTCATATACAATAACTTTGAATAAAAAAAATTTCAGAAAAAAAGTTGAGAGCAGTCTTCTAAGCCATCAATAGCCAAGTAGAAAATATAAAGGAAATATACAATGTGTTTAGAGACCTTCATAATAAAAGTGCATAATGTATTTACAAACACATAAACCAAAAATTGACATAGTGATGAAAAAAATGACTGCATTTTAAAGATATCAGTACTCCCTGGGTTTATGTACACATTAAACATATTCCCACCTGAAAGGTGAGCACCATTTTTAGGAAACTTAACTTAAAATACAAAAACATTTAAGCAAAAAAACATAAATTCTGAGATATTTCAAAGAACTTAGAAAAAAGATCAAAGAAGTAATGGATATAAGGATGGTTTCATCCAAACATTTCTTGGAAAGTATCGGTGCACATACACATAGCCCAATTAAACCAGTAAATGTGTGAGAATAAAAGGATGAGACAAGCAATATAATAAGTGAGTAAAAAATGCATTGTTTATTGTTAATGTTGTGAAATTTTTCTTAGTGGATAGGGAATGACATTGAAACACTAGCTCATATATGAACAAATGAAAACTAAGAGTAGCCAAACATTTAAATTTAGAATTAAAAACACAAAAGACACATGATACTATGGGAAATTTTTCTTTTGACCTTGATTATCACAAGTATTTTTAGATAGGACATTTAAAAGCTTACACCTAAAAGCAAGAGGAGAAGAAATTTACTTGATTTCATCATAGGATTCCATAGACAGAGTTTTATATTTTTGATGGGTAGAATATCATGGTTTTCACAGTTTAAACTGGTCAGAGCTTAACAACTTGTTCTTAGGAAATATTCCTAAATTTTAATAAGAACAAAGGCAAAAAATACAATAAAAATAAAATAGACAAATTGGGTGAGCCTGAATAGTTAAGGAATCTTGTTAGAAATTAATAATTTCATTAAAATTATACTAGAAATTGGAAATCACAATGAATTACTTTTTATGAATATATCATATTGCTTAAAATACAGAGTTGTACATACAGTAATTTGCTACACAGTATCTCCATACACTACTGTGTGGCTTCCTGTCAGTATCTGATGAGTAATTTCTTAGTCCTCTAGGAAATGGAGTAAGTTTCCTTTGATCCTGCCATTGCACTGCTACGTATGGAGCTGGGATTGGATCTTTAGTATTGGAGTACTCATTTCAACAATGATTGTGTCAGCAAAGTGTTAGAAGCAAACTATTTGTTAATAACCTAAATAACTAAATAGCAGTATATGTATATGAATGGTTAGAATGGGTTGGTGCAAGTGATGGGACAATGGTATTGTCAATGCCTTCCAGTCAAAGGCTACCAGGAACACACTTGTCATTGAATAATTTAAGTTTATTGCTCTTTGAGACAAGGGAGGGCATCCACCATAGGGAACCATGGATGTCATAGTAAGAGGATGTTAAATGAAATAACTATAGCATTAATTTGAGCAAATTTTAGGTGATTTTGAAGGAAGAATTAAATGAAGTGGTGCATTATTTTGGGATGGATGTTTTTAGAAAGCAGGTAAAAATCCACGTTGTTCATCTTAACAGGATCTGTAAGAAAGGAATCCAAGCTAAAGCTATACAAGATGAAGAATTTTATTAGGGCTGGGGATATAGCTCAGTTGGTAGAGTGCTTGCCTTGCATGCACAAGGCCCTGAGTTCAATCCCCAGCACCACAAAAAAGAAGAAGAATTTTAGCCACTTATTTTAGTCAGGAAAAGAGAATGTTTGATGATATCTGTGTTTTAGATTATGTTAATGTTTGTTCTTGTGTTTAGATGATTCTGGGATGGGCTTATATTTATCCTGATCTATCATCACCACACAGTTGCGTTGCCAGAAAGACAAAATTACTTAGATTCAACAAGAAAATAGTATATCCTAGCTATGAGTACCACTTCAGGTCTGAAAAGTAAGAGGCTACTTTATTCTTCCTCTGTATAAGAAATGAAAACAACAACAACAACAACAACAACAACAAAAGAGGGTCTTTGAACTAATGAGGTTATATGCAATAAACCAGAGTGTGATTAAAATTTTGTGCATTTTACTCTCAACCTACCCACAAACATTATCAGAAAGACAAAAAATAACCAATACTGGAGAGGATGTGAAGGAAAAGAAACTTTTACACACTGTCGGTGGCAATGTAGATTAGTACCACCATAATGGAGAAGAGTATGGAGGCTCCCCTAAACCTAAAAATAAAACTACCATGTGACCCAGCAATTTTAATATTGGTAATATATCACAAATAAATGAGATGAATATGTCAAAGAGACATTTGCGCTCCCACCTTTATTATACCACTATTCACAATAATCGAGATATTGAACCAACCTAAGTGTCCTTTGACAGATGAATGGATAAAGAAAATATGATGCTCATTCACAACAGAACACTATGCAACCATAAGAAGAGAAGGAAAATCCTGCTACTTGTGGCAACATGGATAATTGTGGAATGCATTATATTAAGTGAAGTAAACCAGACACAGAAAGACAATATTGCATATTCAATCTCCTATGTGAAGTTCAAATGGAGTTTGTCTAGTACACGTATAGAGTAGAACAAAAGTCATTACAGAAAGGTGGGAGGCAGAAGGGGTAGAGAGAAGTGGATAATAGGTATTAAAATATAGCTGGGTAAGAGGAATAAGTTATAGTGTTTTACAGCACAATAAGGTGACTACACTAACAATATAAAATGTATATTTCAAAATAGCTGAAAGAAAGGATTATCCTGGAACAAAGAAATGACAAATGTTTAAAAGTTTGAGGTAATGTAAATGCTAGTTACCCTGATGTGGTTACATATTGTAAATGTTTATTGCATATTACAAAGTGCAACGTGAATATATGCAATTATTATGTATCAATGAAAAAGAAAGGGAAAAAGAGAGAGAGAAAAGAAGTTAGATTGTCTGAAACAAAAAAACCTAAATGCAAGATTTAAGTTATTCTTGCCAAGCAGAACAAGCAGTGTCAGGAGCAAAAGAAGAGCTTTACATAAAAATCTTCCACTACCTTCAAATTGGATCAATTTCTCCATTGCATTTATCATTCACCATGGCTGACAAGAGACCCAATATCAATTTAATTTGTATTTTACCAAAGGCAGTCTATTTTATTCTCCCATAGCTGTTTTTATAATTGTCTCTTTTCCTTTTGTTTTAAAAATGACGTTCTGGTGAGTCTGCTAAAAAGCCTCCTTTTGCCATGAATTTGCTGGCATCTGACTGTATCTGAAATTCTAATGTTTATCATTCTTCTTTTGTCAAGAAGCAACTCAATGGATCATTACAACGTAGACCCTCATATTCTTATATCTGTAAATATTTTTCAACATTTAAATAATTTTCCTCCCCTTTGTGGTTTTTATTATTTCCTCTTTGCAATTTTATGAGTCAAACATTGAGTCCTGTAATCTGAATTTTTCCTACTTTCTAAATATTCTTAACTACTTTTCAATTTTGTGGAATGTTTTCAAAAATTTAGCATGCATTTCCTATTTACATTTTCTTATCTTTTCTTCCTATTTTATGGGTGAAATCTCTTGACCTGAGGTTATTATTTGAAGGTGAGTTTGTGTTTTCTGTTTGTTTATGTTCTTATTTATATTTGCTTCTGTCATGATAAATATCTAATTTGCTTATTTTCTGTTGTGTTTCATGTGGGATTATTTCTCATACATGCAGTGATCTTGATTGTCCACTTTTGTTTAATAAGTAAAACAAAACATCACAGCATGGTGTGGGTTCTTAGATTGACTGTATGTCTTGTTAGCATAACGAGTACAGGTCAAAACCATTAAGCACTTACATTGAATGAACCTGTGAACATGCAAGGGTCTTTGCACTGAGATCATTAAATATATAGCAGAGGAAGTCTTCCTCCTCCCCGCCCTCCTTCTCCTCCTCCCTCCTCTCTTCTTTCTACTTCTTCTTTCTCTTCTCCTTTTCCTTTTCCTCCTTCTTTCTCTTCCTCCTCCTCCCCCTCATCCTCCTCTAAAGTTGTGCTGACATTATCACATGTATAAATGTATCAGCCTGTTTTTAAGCCTGTAATGTCGAATGACTGCACAAAATGATGTTTTGATTTCCTAATCTTCTCAGGGGTCCTTTTGAGAAGATCTGATTAAAACAGGTCTCAAATTCACTTATTCCTAGTATTCAAAATGCATGTAATTTTATTTTTTTAAAAATTTTAATGACCTTTTATGGCCTTGAGTTTCTCATTATCTCTATCCTGCTACAGAATTTATTAAAGATTACCAACTATAGGATTTGTATTATGTGGACAGCTCAGTACTACAATTTGAAATCCATAGACCAAGAGACTTAAAAATATTTAATATTTAAATATTATTTTCACAATTCCTCTACCTATCACAGTTTTTATTAGTTATTATTGTTGTTATTATTCTGTTAATACTTTTTATAATGCAGGAAAGCAGGACTTTGGCATTTATCAGCCTTATTCTATAACTTTCTCCTTCCTTAATGTTTCTTCTTTTACGATAATATATTTACAATTTATTATTTTGTTTTAGCCTCTTTCACCATTTCTTCAGATCCATGCTACTGTTATTTATCAGTGTTTTCTCATATTTTCTTTTTACTTTATTTTGTATGGCAGCTTAAAGAATGAAATTATTGAAGAGATCTCTATACAAATCAGTTAGTTTATCCAGGTACCCATCATAGGGGGTCGTATAAATTTTTACAGACAGCATTGTTCATCTTAGATATTTTCATCTCTCTTAATACATATTTCAGTATTTTATTCTAATAAGCATTGTAATTATACAGATTTATCTCAACCTGTCTGATGAGAGTATCCTAGTGAAATTAAGTATTATAGATTTTTATTATTTGTTTCACAGGGAAATTGATAAATACCTCTTTACCACTTTCCACAGAGTGGCACTTCATTGAACTTCAGTTTTCTTTCTTATAAAACAAGGGTAACAATCCCTGGACTTTCTAGAGAAATTCTTTGAAAAAATATCTGTGAACAAAAACATTACACATAACACTGGATTACAGTGACCAGTACAAACCAGTTAGCATTTCACCTGTAAAAAACTTTATCAGACTAATTTAGGTACAAAGTTGATATGGGAATGGGGAATGACATTTATGAATATAAAAATTGTGGCCCATGTGCAGTGAAAGAAATTAACCAAGTTAAGTATTGATGAATCACCAAGGAAGTAATTATTGGACTGGGATATAAATCTGTTACTAATTGGTAAATGTTATAGCACTGTAAATTATTCTAATCAGAAATCTCAGTGGGAAGATTTTAATGACACAATTATTCTCTCCAATAAAATAACAATTAGTCTGCCTGGTATTGTACTAATTGGTATTAACAGTGTATTGACAATACTTAAAAGCTAAGTATTGAGTCACTTCCGGAAAAATTTTTTTTTGTAAAAGACTTCACTCACACAAAACCGATATTGTGCTGTTAAAAAAAAATGAACTAAAAATTTCCACCAAAATGATCTTGTTGTTCCACATCCTCATTAGAATTTGGTGTCATTTCTTTGTTTGTTTGGGTTTTTTTTTTGTGTGTGTTTTTCACTTGATGGCTGTATGTATTGGTTTTTCATTGTTTTAATTTGCAACTTCCTAGTAATATTGGATCATATTTTCCTAATAAGTTCAACCTAGTAATTAATGGATTTTATTTTAAATAGTTTTAGATTTTCAGAGAGACTAATCGGATAGTATAGAAAATTCCAATGTAACCCCCTTCCCTACACACATTTTTGCCTGTTATTCAAGCATTGCAGTGGTATGGTACATCTGTTACAATTAATGAACCAATTTTGATGCATTACTGTTGATTAAAGACTATAGATTAAGTTTTACTCTTTGTATTGTATGACTGGCTCACTAACTCTCATATATGTGTGTGTTTGTGTGTGTGTATACATATATACATCTCATATTCAATTTTACACTGTCGCAGAATAGTTTATTTGTCCCCCAAAACTATACATAGCCCATTTGTTCCTCTATCCATCCTTTGAAACCTTGGGAATCACTCTTTTTTTTTTTTTTTTTTTTTTTAAATTCTCTCCATAGTTTTGTCTTTTCCACTATGTCCTATAGCTTGGATAATACAGTATGTAGCCTTTTCAGACTATCTTCTATTGTGTAGAAATATGAGTTTAAGATTCTTGCATGTACTTACACAGCTTGAGAGATTATCAATTTTTAGTGTAGAATAATAACTCCATGGACTAGTTCATTTACACATTCACCTGTTGCAGGGTATCCTATTTGCTTCAATTTTTTATGATTATAAGCAAAGGTGCTAAAAATATTTGTGCACAGGGTATTTTGAATATAATTTTTCAACTCATTTGGGTAAATGCTTGAGAGGGATTTTTGAATTATATGATAGGATTATGCTTCACTTTGTAAGACACTGCCAAACTGTCTTTCCAAGTAGCTGTGCTGTCTGCATTTCCACCAATGATGAACTTGTTGTTCCACATCCTCATTAGAATTTGGTGTCATTATTTCTTTTATGTTTTTCACTTGATGGCTGTATCTAGTGGTATTTCATTGTTTTAATTTTCAACTTCCTAGTAATATTAGAGCATATTTTCCTAGTAAGTTCAACCTAGTAAGGTTGAACATATTTTCATAAGATTATTTGATATCTATATGTATTCTTTTGTAAGGCATCTGTTAGAATCATTTGTCTGTATTTAAATTAAATTATTTTCTTATTGCTGAGGTTTAAATATTCTATATTTATTTTGGATACAAGACATTTCTTAGAAATGTGTTTTTCAAATATTTTCTCCTATTTTTTATTGTCTTGAAAAGATCTTTTACAAAGGATGCTTTCTTAATTTTAATAAAGCTTACATTATTAATTTTTTCATAGATCATTATTTAATGTTGTATTTTAAAACTATTCAGAAACCCAAGTTAATCTCTATTGTCTCCTATATTGTCTTCTAAAAATCCAATAGTTTTGCCTTTTGCTTGTAGATCTCTGATCCATTTTGAGTTAAGTTGGGGGAAGGGGTGAAGTCTGTGTCTAGAGTCACTAGGGGGTGGTTTTTGGTTGGTTTGTTTTTTGCCTTAGGATGTAAATTTCAGAATCAATTTGTAGATATCCGCACAACAGTTTGCTAGGAGTTGGCTTAAGATTGCATTGAATCTATAAATCAAGTTGGAAGGAATTGGCATTTTCAAAATATTGAGTCTTTCTGTCACCAAAGAAGACATGTCTCTGAAGAAGGGTCCGAGGAGTTCCCAGAGAGAAGGGGCAACTTGACTCAGTACCTGCAGGATTATTGGCATATGTAATGAAAAATAATTTCAGAACATGCCAGTCAAAGGCATAGACAGATTTATTTAGGAAAGTAGACACATATCCAAGGGAGAATGGGGACAATCTCAAAAGAGATGCCTTTGCAGAAAAGCAAGGAATAAGCATTCAAGAGAAAATGAGGGCTATTTCTAGAGGGAAAGACACCAACCTGTTGGTGTGGGGTGTTAATATTTATAGAGGGCAGGTGCTAGAGATTGGACAAGAGGTGGAGGCAGTACACCTCATGTATTGCCCTCATGTTACAGGGCAGTGATCAAGTGCATAGGCCAAGAACATGTTAATCAGGAAATGTAATTGTTTCTAGACACTTCTTGAATTTCAGTGTTTAATGGCCATTTCCTTTGAGACTCAGAATATTCTCTCTCCCTTCATTCCAAATCCTATCTCATTTTTATACACGAACACACATTTGTCCATTTATTTTGACCTTATGACATTTATTTCAGCAATTTTTAGTTTTCTGCATATACCCTGTTGATATTTTGTTAGATTTACACTTTTGTGATTCATATTTTAATGCAAACGTAAATGTTATTGCACATCTAATTTCAAATTACTATTGTTAGTTTCTGGTATTTAGAAAATCAGTTGATGTATTTAGGATTCTTGTGTTCTCCAACTTTCCAATGATTACTTGTCAGTTCCAGGAAGTTTTTTAATGTTTTGTTTTGTTTTTGTTTTTGCTTGATTCTTTAGGATTTTTGTTATAAACAATAGTGTTAACTATGAACGAAGATAGTTTCTATTTCTTCCTTTTGAATCAGTATGCCTTTTATTTCCTTCTTTGTCTTCTGCATCAGCTACACTGCCAGTATTGACAGACATGAGCAGTGGGATGGTAAAGATAAAGGGATAATTATATAGACTATGCTGACCCTTCACATGCTTTTATTTATTTATTTTTTTGAAAAGCAATTACCCAAGGCCACTCTGGCTTAAGTCAATAGGATATGTTACATTTCTCAGCAGAAAAAACTTGTTATTTGTAGGAGAAAAGCAGGTCCAAAGATACCTCCCCGACAATAAGAATAACACAAGTTATCCTGAAGGGGGGGACCTTTGTGACCTTTACACAGACCACAAATTCCACGACTCAGGAAGACAGGATAAAAAGAAGCAAAACCCACCAACAAAAAAATCTTTAAAAACAAGTTCCAATTAGAGTTGGTCAGTATAGGCCAAGGTGACCTAGAGTCACCTTTGGCTCTTTAGCAGGTCATTATAGTAGTAATATCCTCCTGCCCCCACCTACCCATCTATGGGTTTGGTTTGGGTACCTGTGGGTAAGACCATGTGCAGTGGGGACTTGAAGTCTGATGCCCTCCTGCTGTCAGTTAAAAATCAAGAGGTGGACCTGGGAGGATTCTCTGGAAACTTCCCTCGGATACCCAATAAAATTGGAGGACTTGAGTGGGGGTTCATCATCCCTCTCTTCTCTGAGAGGACACACTCTCCCACTTTATTCCTTGAGAGTGAACCTTTCCCACTTTTCTTTCCCTTCCAATAATCCTTTGGCTGAGGCTATGCGTGACATGTCTGAGATTCTTCCAGGAACCTGACACTGAGAACCCCCGTGGCCACTTCAGCTCTGTAGGTGGGTCTCACTTTGTGACAGTGTGATATTGATTAGGAGAGGTGGAAGGAGATATTCTTGCTTCATTCCCTGTCTTGAGAAAAAAGTGTCCAGTTTCTCATGATTAGCTTGATGATAGTTGTAGGTTTTATTAGATTTTTTTTAGTAAATTGAGGGATTTACATGAACACTTAATTTTCTGATTTTTTTAAATTATGAAAGACTATAGGATTTTGTGACATTCTTTTTCTGTGTTTATTGGTAGGATCATGATTTTTCTTCTTTAACTGGTTGATACAATAGATTATATTAATTGATACTCAAATATTGAACAAGTCTTGCATAACTAATAAATGTCACTGGGCCATAATGTATAATTATTTTCATACTGTTAGGTTCAGATGGCTAATTTTTAAAAAATTATCTATTTATTTATTTGCTTTAGTTGTGCACAATGCATTTATATTTATGTGGTGCTGAGGATAGAACCGGGGCCGCGCATGTGCTAGGCGAGCGTTCTACCACTGAGCCACAACCCCAGCCCAAGATGGATAAATTTTATTGAGTATAATTAATTGTTCTAAGATAACATAATATTTAGCATTTTCTGGTGAATATATAGTTATGGTATTGGAGTAATATGGGCTCAGGGAACAACTTTGAAGTATTGACTCTGCTTCTATTTTATGATAAATAATGACAAGAATTGGTGTCATTTTGTCCTTAAATGCTCGGTAGAGGGGCTGGGGCTATGGCTCAGTGGTAGAGTGCTCTTCTCGAATGTGTGAGGCCCTGGATTTGATCCTCAGCACCACATAAATAAAATAAAAGTATTGTGTCCACCTATAACTAAAAAAAAAAAAAAATAAATAAATGCTTGGTAGAATTCATTATTGTAGTCATATGGGCTTTATTTATTAGTAGGTTAGTAATTATTGATGGTATTTAACAGAACTATTTAGATCATTTATTTCTACTGTAAATATTGACAGTCTGTGTCTTTTGTGAAATTGGTTTATTTCACCTAAGACATCAAATGTTTGGGCATAGAATTGCTCATAATATTTCTTTGTTATCATTTTAATACTTATGGGTTCAATAGTGATGATCCTCTTTCATCTCTGATGTTGGTGTATATGTATTTTCTCTATTTTACATGGTCAGTTTGAGTATAGATATTGTCAATTTTTATTTATTTATTTTTCAATTAGGCATCATTTTTTTCCTTTTTCCTATAGTTTTCATGATATTATTGATTCCTGATCTAATTTTTATTCTTGTGCTTTCTTTGTCTTAAAATATTCTTCTGTAATTTCCTATAAAGGAACTTAATATAAATTTTTAGACCCTTTTTGTTTTCACACATATATTTTTTCTTTTTTAATGTATATATTATGTTTATGATGTTATAACCTTATTTTAAGCATTGCTTTTTGCTGCATTTCAAGACTTTTGGTTAATAGTGTTATTTTTCATTAAATGCACCTTTTTATTCTTGTTAACTTTTCTTCCTTTGAAGTTTGCTTCTTCTAAAATTAACATAACTATTCCACCATAATTTTGATTAGTATTGTCAAGATATATTCTTCTCATCGGTTTACTTTTAATCTTCACATTTAAATAGTTTTATTACAGACAATATGTCATTTTTTTTCTTATTTTAGGTAGTCTTTGCCTATTAATTAGTGTATGCTTAGGTACATTAAAGGGGGAAATTGACAAATCTGCCATCAGAATTGAAGAAGAGGGCTAAGGGTGTAGCTCAGTGGTGGAGTGCCAGCCATGCATGAGACCTTGGGTTCAATCCCCAGCACCTCAAAAATCATATTATCTTAATTATTGATATATCTTAATTATTGTTAGGTCCAAAGCAAACACTTGGAAAACTATACAAAGTAGAGCTGGATGCAGTGGTGTCTACCTGTAAACACAGATACTTGGGAGGCTGAGGTGGGAGGATCATTTGAGTCCAGGAGTTGGAGTTCAGTCTGGACAATGTAATGAGACCTTGCCTCAAACAAATAAACAAATAAATAAAACCTAAGAAACAACAAAAGGTTAAGAACAACATGCTCAAAAGCTTGATTTAAATGACATATATATATGTGTGTGTGTGTGTGTGTGTGTGTGTGTGTGTGTGTATATACATATGTATATATTCAATAATTTTTCAATTAGGGAATAGCAAGTTCTCCTTAAGTACACAAAAGTAGTTTTTAAAAATCACTGTTCATCGAGTCATTATAAGAGCCTTTCAAATTAAGTAAAACCAGAATTAAATAGTTATTTCAGAGAACGTGTATAACACAGATCATATTATCTGACAAAAATACAATGATAAAAAGAAAACACTTAAACATTCAAGATTGGGTAATATAAAAAAGCCACTTCTTTATAATTCATCCTTTATTAAAATATTAAAATATACTTGTAGGTGAATAATGATACTAGTTATCAAAATTTGTGGAACAAGTTGAAATGGACTCTCAGTGAAATGTGTACCTTTAAGTTCTTAGAAAAGAAAAAAAAAAGGATTAGTATAAATGAGTTAAACAATAAAATTAAGAAGTTAAAAAAGACCAAAGGAATAAGTTCCAAGAAATAGAGGTAGGAGACTATAGCAATAACACATTATTAATAAAGATACAAATAAAAATACAAGAAAAGGATGAAATATTAAAAAGTTCTTTTGGAATATAAATATAACTGGCAAAATTCTTAGACAAAGGTGGCAGGGAAAGCAGATATCAGAAGTAAATTTTAAAGAGAAAAATTAATCAGAGAAAGACATCAGTAATGCGATTAAAGATTTGAAATGCTGACAAAAGTATAAAATAACCAGAAAAATAACATTTGACAAGAAACTCAAGGAAAAATAGAAAACTCATCAGTTAAACTTTTTTGGTTTTATTTTGTTTTTTATTTTTAGTAGGTGGACACAATACCTTTATTTTATTTATTTATTTTTGTGTGGTGCTGAGGATCAAACCCACTGCCTCACATGTGATAGGCAAGCACTCTACCACTGAACTACAACCCCAGCCCAGATAGACATGTTTTTAAATACATTTTTAAGAAATTGATATTTTTAATCTCAAACATCTTTTTCTAAAGAATATAATTTTTTTAATTATATAAAGCTATTCAAACCTTAAACTTGAAATATTTAGAATAGCATGTCATAGAACAAATAATAAACTGCAAGATATAATCCACCATTGTACTAAGAGTATATATCATGTCTAAATTGGATTTATCCTAAGAATGCAGTATTGTAGATACTTTATTACATTATCACATTAAAAGAGAAAAGCCATTGTATAATTTCAATATGCAGGGAAGAAGATTGAAAAATAAATCACACATTTATGTAAAAAATTATGAAATATATTACTTGAAATTGGAAAATCATGAAAAGCAAAACTACACCAATATAATGTTATGGTGATATTTTGAGTTTTAAAGTCAGGAACACTACAAGCATAACTAATATCATTCCTCTTAAGTATCATGGTAATGATGGTTCTAATTAGTGCAGTAAGACAAACAGAGGTATAAAGGAGATAAAGGATAAAAGAAAACAAAATTTTCATTATTTGTTAATAATATGGTTGTTTACCTAGAAACACTCTAGAAAAAAAGACTTCAGAAAAGGTCAGATTGTCTAAATACACAAAATAAATTGCATTTATACTTCAACCATAAGAATTATATTTACACTTGACTATTTTACATCTTTACCACTAGTTATATTTTTCAAATTATTTTTAAGAAAAAATGTTCAACATTGTTATTTATCAGGAAAATGCATGTCAAAACCAAAAAAAAAAAAAAAAAAAGATATCATACCTATTAAATGGCTATTATCAAAAGGACAAAAATTGCAAATGCTGGTGAGGATGTAGAGAAAGGGGGACTCATTCACTGTTGGTGGGGATGTAAATTAGTATAGCTATTATGGAAGCACCATGAAGATTTCTTTAAAATATAAAAAATAGAACTATCATTTGATCCAGCAATCCCACTGCTGGATATATATCCAAAGGAGAGAAATCATTATATCCAAGAGATAACTGTATTCACATGTTTATTATAGCATGATTTATAATCCCCCCATATATGGAATCAATCTAAGTACCCATCAATGGATGAACAGATAAAGAAAATGTGGTATATACACAAGACTTATTACTGAGTCTTCAACAATAATATTTTGTCATTTGCAGCAACACGGATGGAATTGGAGGCCATTAAGTTTAGTAAAATAAGTCAGATGTCTCACTGCTTTGTGACAGTTAAAAAGTCAATATCTTGGAAGGATGAATGAACTAGTGGTCCCTATAAACTGGAAATAGCAGAAGGAGAGAGGAGTTGGGAAGAATTTAGAGAAGAAGCACCAAAACAGAGTGAAGAGATGAGCTCTGGTTTTCTATCACAGTAGGGTAACTATTCATTGCAGTCTATGACACAGTTGAAAATAATTAGAAGAGCATAAAATTCCTCCACATACACATGGTTAGCATTTGAAGGAACAGAAGGCTTTATTCCCCTGAATTCATCATTACAAAATTTATACATATATTAAAATTATCATACAATACCTGATAAAATATGCAAACATTATATCTCATTAAACATGTAAAATATACATAAGAAAAATGAGCTAAATTTGTAGAGAGAAAATTTTTAAACTTCATGGAAAAATATTGAAGATGAAGTGTACATGGGTAGGAGGAGTCAATATTTTAATGATCTCAATTCTCCTCAAATATATATTTCTATATAGGTATTTGCAAGCAAACTACCAATAAGTTATTTTCATAAAGTATTATAAAATACATGTAGGAAAAAAGACTTGAAATATGGTAGGATGTTAAAAAAAATAGGTACACTTTCTGAACAAATACTAAGACTCAATATACAGATATGAAAATATGAATTGTCTGTGTAAGAATAGAGATTGATAAATGCCCTAGAGGTGAGAGACTGAACTGTGTATATATGAGGGACATGATATTTCTGTACACTGCATAAAATATAGCCTATAGCCTATGACAATTGTTCATCTATAAGAATAATATAAAATTGGATCCCTAGTTCTTAGTCTTCATTTTAAATTATAGATGAATTAAACTCTTAAACTCTTTATAATTAGGAAACTTGCTAACATTAAAATTACTGTATTTACCAAGAGACACAATATGAAATATAAAATCCTAATTCTAATAGGAAGAGATTTGATATATGACTATCTGAGACAACCATTATGTTTACCCTTTGAATAAAACTCTACCCTGAATTTCTGTACAACACATGACTTATAGCAAGCATCACTTATAGTTCCAAGGAAGCTCTTGTTCTGATAAGATTCTTCAGGAAGCAACTAAATTCATCCAAAGGCTATAGAAATAGACCCAGTTAATTGCCTTTACAGGTCAATGATTTTCCAGTTTTTAAAACAAAGACAGTTTAGGAATGTTTATGGTATGCTGATTGTGAAAATCTGTGTTTTCCTTGAAAAATTTGGCCCTTGCATTGACCATGTGATATTCATCACACAGTTTCTGAGGTCTCTGGTTGTGGTGGTATATTATTCCATGGGAATTTTTGCAAAGAAAGGGCTGGTTTATTTAAATTTCCAAGACATTTATATTGAGACTATATTCATAAGACATAAAATAGTAATAACAGAAGAACTCCATTTCTGAAGTACTTATGTGAAAAGATCATAATAATATTTTATTCTACCAACACCACTGCTACTTGCATTCCTTAAATCCAAAGGGAATTTTACAACATAGAATAGTCCAAACAATGACTTGTTCCCATACAAATTTTCAAATCTTTGCATACTTTTTTCTCATCCTCTGCTGCTTACCATCTGTCTAACATGCTCACTTTGCAAAAGGATTCACATGATAGAATTCTGGCAGGCAACAGGACAGGATGTGATCTTTAGGTCACACTCTGGCCACAGTGAGTATAGCTAGGTAACATGGATCATTTAGTGCAGCTGTACCTTTATGGCTAGAGGGAAGAATGCTATTTAAACAGACAGTTGCATAACAAATCATTTAGTGTTGCTGCACCTTTTTGTCTAAAGTCAAGAATTCTGTTTTGTTAGCATCCATGGTTGAAATATAGTGGCATTGTCAAGCACATAGTCTGGAAAGACATATGGTCCAGAAAGGGTGAAAGCTGCTCAATTTCTGCTACCTATAGACTCTGCCAAATAGGTATGATGTTTACTTAGTACTGAGTTTATTAAGAAGCAAATTTCTGACTGTTTTCCGCATCCTTTCTGTATTCAGATGTAGGGACACGTAGGGGTAAGAGGAGAGCAGATAATATTCTATACATGGTAGAAACTGCCTTCCTATGAAAGAGCAAGAAGAATAGATTCATAGAGCATTTTTTATTCTCAGAAAATTGTGTTTCTTGTTATCAATAAGTTTAGTACTATTAATTATACTTCCTTGCAGTATTATCTGTGTTAAGAAACAGTTAATTACTTTGCTAATGAGCTGGATCCTTTTCCCAGGTTTCTGATTTCTAATTGCCAATCTCTCATCTTCTTCAGCACTCATTGTTAAGGAATGAAAGGTGAAAAAGCAGAAATGATGAAATTTAGAGATGATTTGATATAGTGTGGTAATTTCCCACACCATCACCTGCAAAATGCTTTTTTCCCCCCATCAATCAATGCTTCCCATTATAGCAGTTAATTCTCAAGGCACTCATGGTAAATCCTTATCCGAAGAGCTCTCCTTATTAATTTTCTAAAGAAACCAAGATGTCTGTGTTGATCAGTATTTTACCTTGCCTAGGCTGTTCATTAATGTCAATACAGAAGTTCATGAGCTGTAAAATCCTGAGGTTAAGATTAAGCAGCTATTACAAGTATACCTTCTGGCCTAAAGTAAAAAGATCATAGAGTAAATTACTTTCCTGCGTATCACTACTTAGTGGTTCAAGAGTGACTTTTTTTACTATTTTATAAGATCACATGAAAGCCTCTTCACATTTTTTATTACTTTCCTTGCAGTAAACTCTGGGAAAAAAATCACTCTGTCTGAATGAAATCTGTTATTTTTCATCCTCTAAAGATTTATACTTCAGTTGAATTTTTTCCTTCAGTACAGGAAAAAAGATACACTTTATCACAACCTTTTCTTTACTATTTCTCTAGCACTATTTTTTTTGTAGAAATAAAAATAATATGAGGGGCACTTTGTCTCTTTGTATTTGTACTCTATGTAGTCAGTCTTCCTAGTTGTTGGCCAAAGACCAAACTATAGTTTAATATACAGGACGAAGAATGTCAACAAAAAATATACTCCCTTGACAAAGGTTAGAGAGACTTCCTAATAAATAATCAAGATCCTTCTCTAGGTCTTTTCATCAAATTAATTTCCCTATTATTCTCCATGAATGTTTAGATATTCTCTTCCTTTAACCTTTCTTTGATCTGGAGTATAAATCTGCTATGCTTGCTCTCTTAAATAAATTACACAGCCTCAATTTCTGTCTGTCCTTGAATAGACAAGCAATCTGTAGATGAACAAGCAGCTTCCCATATTTAGTTATGAGAATGTCTTGTGTAATGGAAATGGGTTTGGTTATAAAAGAAACTCATTTTCTACTTGCACTCAAACTCCAAACTACCTGGACTTATTTGATATACATCTCACATAGATACTGAAATTGCACTAGATTAAAAAGGCCTATATTAAGTATTACCTGAGTATCACATATTGTCTGCCATGAAAATTAAACACTTTCCTGCTCTCCAAGGTTTGTGTCTGGCAATGAGATTAACTGAAATTCCATTTTCTGTGAGCCTATCATAATGATGGAACTAGTTATGATAACAATCAGCTGCAACAGTATAAGCCACAAATTATAGAATGCCTCAAAAACAGTGGAATTATATTTCTTACTCACTTAATAGTCCAAAATAGATGGCCCTGGTTTGTGTGTGGCTTTCCTGTGGTGATTCAGGTACCAGATTGCTTCCGCATTGTCTATAGCAATGATGTTGAATAGAATCTTGTGATTGCACAAGATGATATGTTTTCTGACAGTGGTAGTTAGTAGCTGCGTAGCTGTTAAGCAACTGAGGCGTGGCTAGTGTGGCCAGGAACTAAAATGAATTATATTTAAAGTAACCTTAATATACATGACCTGATGGTTACTGTCTATTGTATTGGACAGTGTAAATTTAGGGTCCTATTTGCATTGTGTGCAATACAGTTGGAAGTGGGGTAAAATGTTCATAGAAAACAACATAGTAACTTCACAAAGCTTTGATCTGGAAAAGACACAAAATTTCCTCTGCCATTTTGTTGTATAGGGACTGTTAACTTGGATGTATCTAATGAAAGAAACCAAGAAATGTGATCTGCTGTGTGCCGGAAGTGGAGCAGGATTGCAAGATTTTCCTGAGCAATGAAATATAACTATTAAATATCTGAACATAAGAATCTAATTTGCTTTTTGATTAAGTAATTAAAATATCATTAGAGAAGGCCAAGATTCCTTCTTGGTTATATTGATTACTTCCTCAAAGGGATTATATCGATTATTTCAGCATCAAATACAATTGATAAATATTTAATGACTACACCGACTAAACCAAAAAATCAGTTTAGTCAGGTGAATCTTAAATATGCCTCTCAAACTTCATCTGGTCTTTTTCATCTGGATATATACGCCTGGTTATGGTCCTAAGAGATGGTCCTAACATCTCTTAGGACCATAACCAGGACAAAAGACAGAAAGCTGCCTCACTGAATCATCTTCCTGAGGTCCTTTATTATGTGCATTACGCTCCTTTCCATGTTGCAGTCTCCTTGCTGAGTGGCATGGGCTACCCTATGCCTTATCCTCTCATGCTGCAGAGTGTTGTAGGATAGACTCCAACACAGGATCAGCATGCAGTGTTTTTTATTATATTTCTCTCAGCCTTTTTATACATCTTCCAGACAAAGAGGGCAATTAGCCATCAGCAAACATTAATAGACAATGAAGGCAAATAGCCAGTAGCAATGACGAGCATAAATTTGCGAATCAGCAATCAGCCAGATAAACTTTCCCTAAAGAATATCTTAAACTAGTTAGGGCTAGAACACTTTGAGCTCCTCTTCTTTTCAATATAGAAGAAACAAGAAAGAAACACCCTCGTTTGCAAGCAATGTTTCTTTACTATCTATTCTATATCTCTTGGCAAGACGTTCCATTTGCAGACACGCCCACCAAGGGCAACAAAGCCTCGTTTGCAAGAACTGTTGTTGCCAAACTTTCTGATTAGCTTCTTGGCATAACATACCGTTTGCAGTATGTTCACCAAGGGGGTGATAAGTGCCTCGTTTGCGAGAACACCTTCACCCATTACTTTTGATAAACTACTTGTTTCTTCTCTATCTGTTCTACACCTCTCAGCAGAACGTTCCATTTGCAGACACGCCCACCGAGGACAACAAGGCCTCGTTTGCAAGGAATCTTGTTGTTCTTCTTCTGATTCTCTACAGCAGAGTCCTTTTATTTTTATAATTCTGATTACATCTGTGCTTGCCTTACCTTGTCCTGGCCAGTTTCATGGTGGACCCTTATCTGCCATAAAGGCTGATAAACATGCTTATCCTGACTGGTTGCTATTTAATTGTCTACACTGATCAGGATTGAACTTCCTAACCTCATGTCTGATTGACTTCCAACATCAACAGAGGAAGATGAAGAGCTTTTCATGGAGCTTCATCTTTGAATCTAACATGACTTGGACTACTGACTCTTTCTCTATTTCTTTTCTTTTTTTAAATGGGCTTTCCAAATACCTTTAGTAAACAACTGCAGAATTGACAGTAACTAACTGTATCATAAATATAAATCACAGGACTGGTATATATGTGCTTCGATATATTATTCCTAAATTTGCATTAATGCATTTCTATCCAGTTTATATTTTTCCATGCCTAGCTTTATCTGCAAGTAGTATTTCATCAGGGACCTGAGTGGAAGAACTTCAAAGAAACAAGTGAGTTAAAAAAAATGTTCATAGGAAGTGATCAAAGATAATATTCAAACCTTTCCTTTTAGGATATTTTTAGATTGCCAGATATTTTATTCTTTTGACATTTTTGAGTTGTGTTTCTTAAATGTATGGATGTTGTTTTGTAAAAATTTGGGGTCATAGAAAAACACTAAACAACTAAAATTGAACCAGGAGAATCTTTGACAGACTCAAGAATAAAGATCTGCCACTTTTTGATTGTTTTGCTTTCTTAAATTTTGTAGCTGCTCATTCAATTTCTTTAAAAAAAACTTTATTTCTTCAAACTATTACCAAGAAATTTGAGTTATAAAACAATTAGTAAATCCAATGTATGTCATGTAGATGGCAGAATTTTTAGGATGCCTTATGTCATAATTATCATGTGTATTGATGCTTCAGAGAAAACAGATTTATATGTAGCTCTTTTCCAGTGAGAAAGGAAGAGTTAGCAGGATCAATTCATTATATTATATATACAGTAGTGAATTAACCCTGAATAATTCAATCATCAATATTTTTTGTATTTATTTTGAGATGTCATTTAAATTTTTTTTTTTATCTGTATGCATTAAGTTAGTTCTGTTTAGACTGTACCTATTAGCTTATCTAACCTGGTTAAAAAAATTTAAAATATTGTAATGAATCTGATAATAACAATAATACTGCCATAGAAGTTGTAGAATGTGTCATAATGCCATTTTTCATCCATATCAAAATGGTTGAGATATTAGAAAAGAAGTAACCAACATAATGTGTGAAATGTGTTATTTAAATTAATTATTCATCAAATAGTTAACTTGGTCAATTAATTTGGATGTTGAGTAATTATACATAATATTTTTCAGCTCTTATCCTAGGTTTGAAAGAGATGCCCATGTCCCAATATTTGTTCTTCATTTTACATATGCATTGCTGAAATGTGTGATATTCAATCATATATAATCAAGTTCATAATATATTTCTGACTCCCAACTTTTGGAGAAGTACTATTTATCTTCGGGTCTACAGAAATTTGTTGATAGGAGAAAAGTGGTAATGGTAATGCATAGTGTTTTTGAAGTATTATCTGATGTCATTTGTTCCTAATATTTTTTTCTGCTTCCTAATGCCTCCATATTCCATGAGTAATCCTTTTGCCACTTTGAGAAATGTAGGATAATAAAAGAAAATAAAGATCTTTAAGTGGTAGAATGAACTAGAATAACATATTTAAGTCTAGGCCATCATGACACTAGAATTCACACTATTAAAAATACCACTCAATTTGACTCCTACTAGAACATGTACAGCAAATAAATGCTGCTATTAGAGATAACTTTACTAGAAAAAAAAGTCATGCTCATTCCAAATCAATATTTTAATTATGTATATTCACCATTATTAAAAGAAAATATGGATGTGATCAGAGAAGACAGTGTGAAACAAAAGATTTAAACTGATCAACATCATCATTAAACATGGGGAATAATTTAAGTAAATTGAAAATTAGAAGATAGATTAAGTAAAGTTTAAAAAGTAGATTGTGGTAACATTACAGAAGATTTTGAATCATGAATGAGAATTTTTGCTTCAGTTATTAAAAAATTTGAAAAGTTAAATATAGTTTCATTAAAAGTAGGATGACCTGAAACAGCCTCTAATCGGATTACATTTAGATGGACTGCTCTCTATAATTACAATAGGAAGAACTAGCATTTTTTTTCCAGGAAAACAGGAAAGTATAATCTACAAAATTATATATGAGGCTGCTTTGTTCATTAAAGAGGAACAGAAGAGGTTACAAGCAAGAAAAGAAGACTCTACCCTAGCCTAACTATGAAATACACGAATCTGTACCACAATGATAAGGGAGGGTGAAAATTAAAACAATTGATTCAAAGTCATGAGAGAGACATATGGACAGGATTTTATATGTGCTCAGGTATGACTACAAGATGGGTAAAATGATGCTTGTATTATTGACTGTTAAGCCTAGAAGAACATATCACTATTAAAATTACTATATTTATCCTAGTGGCTTCAATTTCAATATTTGTCAGAGCACACAAAAAGAAGTATGTCTAATGCCATAAACCTCTAACACAAAGATAACATTGAATTTTGCAAAGTGACTAAAATTCTCTATTGGACAGTGTTTTAGTCAGATTTTTTGTTGCCGTGACCAAAAAGACCTGATAAGAACAATTAGAGGAGGAAAAGTTTATTTGGTGGTCATAGTTTCAGAGGTCTCAGTCCATAGACAGCCAACTCCACAGCTATAGGCCCAGGGTGAGGCAGAACATTGGTGGAAAGGTGTGAAGGAGAAAAACAGCTCAGGACTTTGCAAGCAGAAAACAGAGAGAGGGAGAGAAAGAGGAGTTAGTTTTGCTCATCAGGGAGAAAATATAAACCCTAAAGTCACCCTTACCATATCCACGTTCTACAGTCATATCCTACCTGCCTATAATTACCGTCTAGTTAATCTATTCAAGTGGATTAATGCACTGATTAGGTTAAAGCTCTTGAAATCCAATCAATTCACTTCTTCAATTTCTTGTATTATTTCACATGTGAGCTTTTGGGAGGGCACCACAATCTAAACCATAACAGGCCGTGAGGGCAATGAACCAAGTTGTATTCATTGTTTTTTTTTTTTCCCCAGAATCTAGTTCAGACCTTAGCACAGAGTAGGCATTTCATCATACTTTTTTGATCATCCGTCAAAGGAAGAGTCTATTTAAAAATCTGTTTTAATATTATGTAGCACAAGAAAGAAATTATAATACTCCTAAGATGGCAAAATATAACAATTTTATTGTGATAATAATTCAATTCATAAACCATATCCCAAAGCTCGATACCCCAGGTACATAATGGAAGAGTGAATAACATAAATTTCTAACCAATGAAATAAAACCACCTGGTGTCTTTACTAAATAAGGTCAAATGTTAAGCTTATGGGAGAGCAAAAATCAATTAACTAGTTTGATATTGTTTTAGTTTACCCAATAATTATGATAACAAAGCCATGAAATAAAAAGAGCACAATTATTAATTCCTTTAATTCATCTGATTTTATTCTGAAGGGAAAACCAGCAAGTAAAAAATCATTTCATCAAATCAGTAATGCAAAAACATTGAAATACATGAAATCCCTTCATGAACTGTCAGACCCTGTTCTTTGCATTAAGACTTTTCCTAAAGTATTTATATTGGAAAATAAACCAATTTTTATAGCTTAGTTTTATGGTTTAGACGTGGTGTCCCCCTAAAGCTCACAGGCAAGACAATGCATTCGTTCAGAGAAGAAATAATTGGGTTACAAGAGCCTTAATCCCACCAATGAATTAATCCCCTGATCAGGATTAACTGAAAAAGTAACTGAAGTTGTAGGGTAAGGCAGGAGGAGGTGGGACTTGGGGCATTGTTTGGGGTTACATACTTGTATCTGGCCAGAGGAGTCTTCTCTGCTTTCGGATTTGGTAGTGAGCTGCTTCCCTCCACCATGGTCTCCTATCATGACATTCAGCCTCACCTTGAGCCTGGAGGAATGGAGCCAGCCTTCTATGTACTAAGAACTATGAAACTGTGAGCTTTCAAATAAACTTTTCCTCCTTTAAAATTGTTATGGTCAGACTAGTCACAGCAGCCAAAAAGCTGACTAAAACACTTAGTATTATTATTAGAAAAAGTTCATCAAATAACTTTAAGTTGAGTAAATTCTCCAATTTGCTAAGAAAATAATTCCAAGTTACTGTATATAAAAGGCATGTCTCGCCCGCTGACCTCCACCCTAGCAGGGCCAGGCTCAGGTCAGTCCCACTGACCTCCCCTTGAGTGCGACCAGGCTCCAGTCAGTCCCACCTACCTCTCTGTCCTAGTACAGGAAACCCAAGGACAGCCCTGCCCAACTCTGTTTGAGTGCAGGCTGGCCAAAGACAGTCCCAAGAACCTACACTGGAGTGCAGCCAAGCCCAGGTCAGTCCTACTGACCTCTACCCTTGCGCAGCCAGGATCAGGTCACTCCTACTGACCTCCCCTTGAGTGCGGCCAGTCCTAGATCAGTCTTACTGACATCTTCTTGAGTGTGGACAGGCTCAGGGCAGTTCTGCCAACCTCTGCCTGAGCACAGGCAGGCCCAGGTCAGCACAGCCCACACCTGCAGATCTCAGGCAGCCCTAGGACAGCGTCACTGACCTCCGCTCAGAGGACCGCCTCTTCCAACCAGCAGACCACCACCACCGGAGTTCAGACTCAACCAGTTTGGCCCATACCAAGCTGCGTGGGACCCAGCCCCAGGTAGCATACATAGAGGGACACGAGCAGATTCTGAAAGCCCAACATTAAGGGGAAGCACAGACAATCTGCACGGATATTACAAGAATATAGGGTAGAAACTGTAATATCTCAGATCTATACTGCAAGAAAGGAAGGCAAAGAGACAACATAAAAAACAAGGGAGGAAAGTACCCCAAACAAACCAAGATACTATAATAGCAGAACCCATGCTCAGCAAAGTTTATGAAATGTCAGAGAAAGGGTTCAGAAGATTCATAATTAAAATGATTTTGTGAATTAAAGAATGACCTAAATGAGCAAATACAAGCAAAATTTGACCACTACAATAAAGATATAAGAGAGCAAATACAGGTAGTAAAAGATTACTTCAAAAAAGAGATAGAAATTCTGAAAGAAAAAAAAAAAAAACAGTCAGAAATCCTTGAAATGAAGGAAACAATTAACCAAATAAAAAACACAATAGAAGACGTCACCAAGAGGCTAGATCAACTGGAAGAAAGAACTTCAGACAATGAAGACAAAGTATATAATCTTGAAAGTAAAGTTGACCACACATGAAGATAGTGAGAAACCATGAACAGAACAGCCAAGAATTATGGGACAGCAGCAAAAGACCAAATATAAGAGTAATTGGGTTAGAGGAAGGCACAGAATTTCAAACCAAAGGAACGCACAATCTCGTCAATGAGATAATATCACAAAATTTCCCAAGCTTAAATTCACTGAACAAAAGACATAGACTAGCAGATTGGGTAAAAAAAAAAAAAAAAAACAGACCCAACAATATGCTGCCTTCGAGAGACTCATCTCATAGGAAAAGACATTCACAGGCTGAGGGTGAAAGGTTGGGAGAAATCCTACCACTCACATGGACTGAGGAAACAAGCAGGGGTTTCCATCCTCATATCAAATAAAGTAGACTTCAAGCTAAAGTCAATCAAAAGGGATAAAGAAGGACACTACCTATTGCTCAGGGGAACCATACACCAACAAGAATTAGCAATTATAAATATATATGCCCCAAATAATGGAGCAGCCATGTTCATCAAACAAACTCTTCTCAAGTTCAAGAGTCAAATTGACCACAACACAATAATTCTTGGAGACTTTAACTCACCCCTTTCACCACTGGATAGATCTTCCAAACAAAAGCTGAACAAAGAAAATATAGAACTCAAAAATACAATAAACAACTTAGACTTAACTGACTTGTATAGAATATTTCATCCTTCAACCAACGAATACACTTTCTTCTCAGCAGCACATGGATCCTTCTCTAAAATAGACCATATACTAGGCCACAAAACAACTCTGAGCAAATATAAAAAAGTAGGGATACTACCCTGCATTCTATCAGACCATAATGGAATGAAATTAGAAATCAATGATAAAATGAGAAATAAAAGCTACTCCAACAGCTGGAGACTAAATAATATGCTACCGAATGAACAATGGGTTGCAGATGACATCAAAGAGGAGATTAAAAATTTTTTAGAGGTGAATGAGAACACAGACACAACATATCAAAATCTCTGGGACATTATGAAGGCAGTTCTAAGAGGAAAGTTCATTGCACTGAGTTCATTCCTCAAAAGAAAAAAAAAGTCAACAAATAAATGACTTAACTTTATATCTCAAAGCTCTAGAAAAAGAACAATCCAACACCAAAAGTGGCAGAAGACAGGAAATAATTAAAAGCAGAGATGAAATAAATGAAATTGAAGCAAAAGAAACAATTAAAACCATTGACAAAACAAAAAGTTGGTTTTTTGAAATAATGAATAAAATTTACAGACCTTTATCCAGGCTAACAAAGAGAAGGAGAGAGAAAACTGAAATTACTAACATATGCGATGAAAAAGGAAATATCACAATAGACTAAGGAAATACAGGAAATAATTCGAAATTATTTTGAAAAATTGTACTCCAATAAAATACAAAACACCAAAGGCATCAACAAGTTTCTAGAGTCGTATGATCTGCCCAAACTAAAGCAGGATGATATACACAATTTAAATAGACCAATTTCAAGTGATGAAATAAAAGATGCCATCAGAAGCCTACCAACCACAAAAAGCCCAGGACCAGATGGATACACAGCCGAGTTCTACAAGACCTTCAAAGAACACCTGATACCAATACTCTTCAATTTATTTCAGGAAATAGAAAAAGAGGGAGCACTTCCAAACTCATTCTATGAGGCCAATATTACCCTGATCCCAAAACCAGGCAAAGACTCATCAAAAAAAGAAAACTTCAGACCAATATCTCCAATGAACATAGATGCCAAAATTCTCAATAAAATTCCAGCAAAATGGATTCGAAAAATGTCAAAGATATAGTACACCACAGTCAGGTAGGGTTCATTCCAGGGATGCAAGGATAGTTCAACATACAGAAATAAATAAATGTAATTCATCACATCAATAGACTTAGAGATAAGACCCATATTATTATCTCAATAGATGCAGAAAAAGCAATCAACAAAATACAGCACCCCTTTATGTTCAAAACACTAGAAAAACTAGGAATAACAGGAACATATCTCAACATCATAAAAGCTATCTATACTAAGCCCCAGGCCAACATCATTCTAAATGGAGAAAAATTGAAAGCATTTTCTCTAAAAACTGGAACAAGACAGGGATGCACTCTTTTATTTCTTCTATTTAACACAGTATTTGAAGCGCTGGCCAGAGCAATAAGACAGACAAAATAAACTAAAGGGATGCGGATAGGTAAAGTAGAACTCAAATTATCACTATTTGCTGACATAATCTCCAACATGTCAGATGAGGCCCCACGTTCCTTAATAAGACTCCTGTAGCACAAGAATTAATTTCAAGAATCAATAAATGAAATAGATTCAAACTATAAAGCTTCTTCTCAGCAAAAGAAACAATCAGTGAGGTGAATAGGCAGCCTACTAATTGGGAACAAATTTTTACCACGTGCACATCAGATAGAGCACTAATCTCTAGAGTATAAAGAACTCAAAAATCTTAACACCCGAAAAACAAATAACCTAATCAATAAGTGGGCCAACAAACTGAAAAGACACTTCTCAGAAGAAGATACACAATCAATCAACAAATACATGAAAAAATGTTCAACATCTCTGGCAATTGAGAAATGCAAATCAAAACCACTCTTAAGATTTCATCTCACACCAGTCAGAATGGCAGCTATTAAGAACACAAGAATAAATGTTGGCAAGGATGTGTGGAAAAAGGCACACTCATCCATTGCTGGTGGGACTGAAAAATGGTGCAGCCAATATGGAAAACAGTTTGGAGATTCCTTGGAAAACTGGGAATGGAACCACTTTATGACCCAGCTATCCCACTCCTCGGTCTATACCCAAAGGACTTAAAAACAGCATACTACAGGGACACAGCCACATCAATGTTTATAGCAGCACAATTCACAATAGCTAAACTGTGGAAACAACCTAGATGCCCTTCAGGAGATGAATGGATAAAGAAAATATGGTAAATATATACACAATGGAGTATTACTCAGCAATAAAAGAGAATAAAAGTGTGGCATTCGCAGGTAAATGGATGAAGTTAGAGAATATAATGCTAAGTGAAGTTAGCCAATCCCAAAAAGCCAAATGCCAAATGTTTTCTCTGATATAAGGAGTCTGATTCACAGTGGGGTTGGGACTGGGAGCATATGAGGATTAGAGGAACACTAGAATGGTCACTGGGTATGGAGGGGAAGGGAGGGGGCAAAAGGGTGAAGAAAAAAATGTTGCTATTATGAGATATATATATCATTACGCTAAGTGCATGTATGAAGTCACAAATGGTGTGAATATACTTTGCATACAACCAGAGATATGTAAAAATGTGCTATATAAGTATAATATGAAATGTAATGCATTCTGCTATCATAACAACTTAGGATAAAAAATAATTTTAAAAAAGGCATGTGTCATAACTGCAATTTTATAGTAGTAATGCTCAATTTTATAGTTAATGCTCTCTTTGTTAAATAAGAGATATAAAATTGTATAACAATTCATACAAGTCTCAATATAAGACATATTGAAGGCTCAACTTAATTCAGTTTATGGGAAGAAAGATAATATCAGTGAACTACAACATGTCCATTTCCTTTCACTATGTCAAATTTAAGAACCACTTAGAAAGCAGTGAGCCATTGAAGAGCTCTTATGTGAACTTCATATCTTCTTCCCCTTACCCTGTTCAGTCACTCAGGCCATGCTGCATTGTTGTATGCTTTCTTCTACAACCTTTGTACAAGACAACTTGACTGTACCTTGCGTTATTTGCAACCCTTGCACTTTTCTCTTCCTCCCTGTGGTTTCTTGAAAGAGCATAGAGAGCCAATTAGGAACTCTGCAGGAATTGCTTCATCCTTATGCATGCACTATTTGGAAGTGTGGGAAAGCTAGTAATTAACGGAACAGCACTTTATCAATAGGAGACAGGAGCTGATCAATAAATGCTCCCCTCATTTGTTCCTTAGATGGATAATTCTGATGTGTGTTTCATTAGGCTTCTCAGAAAGTTTTGGTGGCATGAAATGATGAGTAACCAATAGCTGAAGCCAATATCTTATCCATCCTTATATTGATTTTTCTTCCTTTCCTTGTACCAACTCTCAGAATTCAAAAATAAACTACTGAATTTGAGGTCCTCATTCCAGACTATTTTTAGTGAGAGAGTTGTTACCAGGAGGAACTCTAGAAATTATATCCTCTGGATAAGGTTTTGGTATCACAATACTTACTAGTTGTGTGGCAATAGCAGCCCCATTATTGATAGTAAGTTCTACCATAGGAGGGCTTACAGAATCTTTATTTTTTAGAATGGCAATTGTGCAACACTGCTTTGGAACAGGAGTTTGATTAATAATAAAGGAAATTGTATAATGTACAATTGTGCAAAATGCATATTGTGTGATATGACTGTATGGTCTAAAGACCTTCCTATATATCCATCTCATCACTCTGAAACATCTACTAATCAAATCATAGATTGACTTTATAAAGTTGCAGTTAAATAGGAGCTCAAAGATTATCACAGAGAGTTGGAGTTCTAGCTTCCAGAATATAAAGTAACTGTTGAACCAGTAACTGATATGTTGTACTGCATCCTGAAAAAACATTTATCTTGTACCCAAGAAGTGGATGTAAGATGAGTGAGCCCATTCATCCAAAATCCTGTTCAGTTTGTACTTGCAGCAAACATGGTTCCCCAAACAGGCAAGACGATTTAGAGTTTATATTCCCAAGGGTTGATTTCCTAAGTTACACCACTAGATAAAAATACTTGACCAGCTGATATAAGTAATGGAGGGTCCAATGATAAAGAGAGATAGAAATAGCGAAAAAATCAGTTAAGGATTCAGGGTGAGCTTCAGGAGCAGAGACTATAATTAGTCACAATAATTGTCTTTTATTAAACTTTACAAAATTCAGATCTGGTTGAAGTTGACTATTTAATGGATTGGGTTAAAACAGAACATAAGCAAATCTATGTATCTGAGCGAGGCACAGAGCAGATGGCATTAAATGCCTGTTTATTGAAGTTCAGCCTCATCCATGCTACCATAGCTGTGGCAACTAATTTTGACCAGAACCTGAGCATTTCTCTTGTTAAGCACATATTCTATTCTTCCTTCTTTCATGATGTCATAGCATGGAAACTTGTAGAAACCTTATGTCTTTTACAAATGCATAATTTGAAACAAAAAGTTAATGTTCCATGGAACAATACTTTATGAGAGGAGAGAACGACAATAAATTTCTCTTTTTTATTCTGGGTTGGCATGACTCTGAGGTACTTCCCCAAGCCATATTGACCATATATGATGGTGGTTAAGTCAACAATCCACTGATGTATTAGCTTCCCTCCTTCCCTTCACGACTCCTTCAATCTTTCATTTCTGCTTCTACAAATATGCTTTTGTCACAGGCATCATTATATGGGCACCTTGTCTAAGAAAACATGTTAGTAGTGCAAGTATATAATACCCATCGCTTTTTTTTTTTTTTTTTTTTTTTTTTTTTTTTTGCGGTACCAGAGATGGAACCCAAGGTCTTCCACATGCTAGTTAAACAATCTACCACTGAGCTACATCCCATTCCTTTTAATTTTGTTTTGAGATAGGGTCTTTCTACGTTGCAGAGACTGCCTTGAACTTGCAATCATCCTGTCTCCACCTCTCAAATAGTTTGGATTATACATGTGTACCAACACAGCTGGCTAGATAAAATATTAAAGTAGAAAAATTTGCATTCAGGACTCTCTCTTTTTATTTGTATCATATTTTCCTATTAAAATCAATGCATTTTCAACAAGATGCCAAGATAAAAGTGAAAAATGTAAATTAAATTGTCCAAATATACAAATCAAAAATAATAAACACTATATTTCTTCACCAAGATGTATTTTAGTAACAAATAGTTACTCAAATACAGCATAAATTTAGGCTAGATTATGAAGGGAATGTGATTAATTGTAAGGAATATAATTTGGAGAAAAGAGATTTTAGTGTCCTTTATTTTATTCTAGAAAACTGAGAAATAACTTGGACAAAATGACAGGAATTGCTTTTTTTTTTGGGGGGGGGGGGTACCAGGGATTGAACTCAGGGTCACTTGGCCACTGAACCACATCTCCAACCCTATTTTGTATTTTATTTAGAGACAGGATCTCACTGTGTTGCTTAGTGCCTCACTTTTGCTGAGGCTGGCTTTGAACTTGCCTTAGCCTCTAGAGCTGCTGGGATTGCAGGTGTGCAACACCATGCCCAGCAGGAATTGCTTTTCCTTTGATATTTTTATGTATATTTAATGTTAGCAAATTTTTTCCTTATACTATATGCCAAATACATTAAAGTTTGGTCAAATTTTCAACCTGCCATAAGAATGCCATTTGATGTTTATAATTATAAGCTATCAATATGAAAGATCTTGATTTAAATTTGATGCCAAGAATTTACATTTTAGAAGCAGCTTAAAAAGTAATAATATTATTTAAAAATGTTATGACAAAAAGCAGCATATGGAAAATAGTACAGTGACCCTTTCACTCTTTTGGGCTGATTTTATCAAAGCTACTTTATAAAAAATTTTAGTAGCATTAATATTAAGAATTGCATGGCTCAACTGATTGTTCAATATTTTGTTCAAAATAATAGTACATCAATTTGAAATATAATGTATGGTTTTCATAATAATTCAAAAATCTATTTATAACTCAATATTGAATTAAGAAATTTAATCTCCATGTTTGTTTGAAATATAAAATATAAAATTTGTAATTGAAAGAGAAAAGTATCACAATTTTTTTCTGATTTATATATTGATAGCTGTTATGATTTGGATATGAGGTGTCCCCCAAAAGTTCCCATGTTAATGAAGGAATATTCAGAGATACAATAATAAAAGTTTGAGAGCTGAAACCTAACCAGTTCATCCTGGTTTGAATCAACTAATTGTGGTGACTGTAGACAAGTGGGGCATGACAGGAGGAGTTGGTCCCTGGAACCATGCTCTGGGAGTAGTCACCTTACCTGAAGCCTCCCCACCACTCTCCACCCTCTACCTCTCTGTGCTTTCTGTAAAAAATGAGCAATGAAGCAGATCTCCTCCACCATACCCTTCTGCCATGATGTTTGCCCTCACCTTGGGCCCAGAGCAATGGACTTGGATGACCATGGACTAGACCTCTAAAACCATGATCCTAAATAAAATTTCCTCCTCTAAGTTGTCCTTGTCAGGTATTTTTGTCACAGCAATGTAAAACGCACTAATATAACATATCAAGAAGCATACTGATTTCTGTGACTATCCTGACTATGTGGTTCAGATGCCTTTGGAAATGGTTTGTGAAAGAAATTTGGAAACATTTGGAGATATAGGCTGGAGAAACCTTAGAATGTTGTAAGCAAAGTTTAATGGGCAATTCTGGTGGGAGCTCTGGAGACCAGAACGCCAATAAGAATGTGGATAGTAAAAATTGTGCTTATGCGGTTTCAGAAGGGAACAGAATTCTTTTGGGATTGGACTAGAAGCCACTTGTGTTATATTCAGGCAAAAATCTGTTTACTTTTTTCCCATTTCCTGAGACTTTGTATAAAGCTGAATTTAAAGGTGATGGTCTAATTAATCTGGCAGAGAAAATTTCAAGACAGCACAGTATTCAGGCAGCTTTCAGCCAGGTTTACTGTGAGAATCAGAAGCAGAAAACAGAGCTGGAGGATTTTGAACACATGCAGTTTGGCCAGAAATTTCTTGTAAAATTGGAGATGGGGAAGGTGTGGTACTTAAAGAGATGAGAGCCACTAAAATGATGGTAAGTATACAGACAATATGAAAGATAGCTTGAGGGCATCTCAGGAATTTGCAAGACCACACCCAAAATAGGAACCAGGTTGTAAAAGTGAAAACTCCTTAAGAAACCTTGGGGGCACCCTACTCACACAGGGATGCCTAGAAAGCTGTTGCCCCAGGATGTGTGTTCACCATGCTCAGCTTCCCAGACACTCTGAAGCCACTGCAGCTGTGATGCCAGTGGGTCCAGCTATTGGGCAAGCTAGGAGCCAACCTTAGCATCATTCACATGGTGCTAGTTCTGCAGGAATGAAGGATGCTAGAATTAAGGAGTCATGGAGTCCACTGTTTTTGATTTCAAAGGAGTGCCTAGGAGGTCAGACAAAATGTAGCAAGGTCAGAATTCCTGCGGACTGTATAAGTGGGTGATACCTCAAGCTGTGAAGATAAAGCTGAAGCTGGAATGGAGATCCTAGGATTTAAGAGATGCTATTACTAAAAGCTCAGTCCTTATCTCCCAAACCAATTCAGTAACAAAGACAAGGTTTTGAGAAACAAGGAAGGAAGGAAGGAAGGAAGGAAAGAAGGAAGGAAGGAAGGAAGAAATTTTATTGGCTTTGCTAGCAGAGGAGAAACACAGAGGGTCTTGTCCCAGAGTCTGCGATTTTGATCATCAGAGGGAAGAGAAGATGTTTAAAGAGGAGATTCAAAGGCTACTTTCCAGGTGTGCCCTTGTGGAGGAGGGGAGTCATAATTCAGTTGTTAATTTGGGAGAGATCTGTTTTTTAGGTCTATTGGCCCCATACCTGAAGTCTGAATTATTTCATTTCTGTGGTGTGTGTTTGCTCAAAGACAGATAAGTCAGCCTAGAAAGGGTAGAAAGGTAAACTTGTTTCCCCCAAGATTAGGGAGAGGAAGAGGGAGAAGATACAGCAGAAACAACAACAACAACAACAACAACAACAACAACAACAACTCAGTTTTAAAACAAGCCACAGTGGCAAAGCAGCAAAGGCTATATTCAAAGCATGAAGTGGAGCACTATTACAATGCCAGTAATGTGAACTGTCTGCTGAGGAAAATTGCTGTCAGCAGGAGAGCCAGGCTAAATGAGTGCCCATGTGGGCTGCAACCTGCAAGACCAAAGGGACAAGATTCACCATGATACTATTTTATATTCTAACTCTAATAATGTATAGCACAAAGATAGTGCTGGGAAAAGGTATATGAACAAGTACTTTTAGTTTCTTCAATTTGCCTAAACTTTTTGCCTCATTAACTATTTTTAATAATCTAAAACAATTCTTAATATTAAAAAGTCTAAGATAGAATGTGAAAACAAAGTGTCCATGATTATTCATCACCTGGCAATGAATGTTTTTTTAACATTGCTTCATTTTCATGATTACTCCTGTCCAAATAATTGTGCTAAAAATTGTTAATACCAGAGTTCTACTTTAGATACATAGAAATAACATTAGTGTAATGGCTTGTGACAGAAAAATTAATAAGTCTCATCACAGATTAGAAAAGAAGCATAAATTAGGGAAATAAACTATACTTGGTTAATACTTGAGGCCAGGGGATGCAATACCTATCTTTCTCTTAGTCATCTCAGTTTTTTTTCCCACTAGTTGAGTGTTTATTGTAGAAGTGAGAATTACAAGTTAATATTAGTTTAACACAGTTATTTTCAAGTCTTTTGAGATATTTTACATATTTTTTATCTTTAAAAGAGCAAAACAAATACACAAAAATTATGAAAACTGAGAATCAACTAGATTTTATGATTCAACCAGAGGACTCGGCTGTTCATCGTTGGATATGGGCTCATTTAATGTCAATGTTTTTGTTCCTTCATTTGATTTATTTGTCTGTTTCATCTTTTCTGCATTATTTTAGGCATTGAAATATTTATTTTTTATTGAAACATAGTATTTGTACACATTTATGAAGTACAAATGTGATGTTCTGATTCATGCATACATAGATAGTGATCCTCTCTGGGTCATTAGCATATCCATCACCTTAAACATTTAATCATTTCTTTATGTTGAGTACCTTAAATTTCCTCTATTATGAGATATGTAATTCTTCTTTGTTAATTATATTTATCATGTTGTGCTGTAAAACACCAGAACTTATTCTTCCTATCAAAGAACAATATCATAAACATTAATCAATCTCTCCCCCTCCCAAATTCTCCCCTATCTTCCCTGGTCTCTGGTAACAACTATTCTGCTCTCAAGTTCTATAAATTATCACGTTTAGTTCCACATGTGAGATCATGCAATATTTGCCTTTTTATTTATTTGTTTATTTTTTTTACTTCATTTAACATATTGTTCTCCAGGTGTATCCATGGAGAGGATTTCATGTTTTATTTTTTATGGCTGAATAGTGTATCCCCCCTCCCTGTGTGTGTGTGTGTGTGTGTGTGTGTGTGTGGCTATCATACTTTCCTTTAATTTTTTTTTTTTTTTTTTTAATTCAAGGCTGGGAATTGAACCACTCAGAGGACTTCCCACATGCTAGTCTAGTGCTCTGTCACTGAGCTACAACCCTGTCTCTGTTCATCAGTTAATGGACATTTAGGTTGATTCCATATCCAGGCTATTGTGAATGATACTACAGTAAAACAGGAGTTCAGGTGTTTTTGTTGCATGTTGACATCATTTCCTTTGGGTACATATCAAATGGTAATAAGATTGCTGGATCATATGGTAGTTCCATTTTTAGGAACTTCCATGTTTTCCATAATGGCTGCACTAATTTACATTCCCAGTAATATTGTTATTTTTTAACTTTTATATAACAAACATTCTTACTGGGGTGTAGTGATAGTCTCATGGAGGTTTTGATTTGCATTTCAATAATGATTAATTATACTGAGTATTATATATATGTATATATATATATATATGTGTGTGTGTGTGTGTTGGCAATTTGTATATCTTTCTTTGAATCTTTATCAAATTATATAGTTCATGACTAGATCCATTTAAAAATTATCTTATATTTCAAAGTCACTGTTGTCTTTTAGCAAATACAAAAAAATCATATACTGTTTGTAACTTTTTTTTTTTTTTTTTGGTACCAGGGATTGAACTCAGGGGCACTCGACCCCTGGGCCACATCCCCAGCCCTTTTTTTTTTTTTTTTTTTTTTTTTTTGGTATTTTATTAGAGACAGGGTTTCACTGAGTTGCTAAGTGCCTCGCCATTGCTGAGGCTGGCTTTGAACTCGCGATCCTCCTGCCTCAGCCTTCCAAGTGCTGGGATTACAGGCATGTGCCACCGCGCCCAGCCTGTTTGTAACTTTTTAATTAAAAAAATTACACATTCCTCTATTCATCTAATCCGTTAGAAATTTCAGGAAACATAAAATTGATGAGGTAACATTTCACTCATCTCTAAAAATTGCTAAATCAGTGGATAAAATAGAAAAAAAAAAGAGAGAAAAGGCAGGTGTGGTAGAGAGGGGGTAATTATCTAGTAAGCCTAAAATATCAGAGCCTTTTTGAACTGAAAAAACAAACATGAGTTAAAGTATTTTTATTCATTTCTTCTGTGATCACACTGAAGAAATGTGAAACGAATAAGAATATTTATTATTTGTATTTCATAATGCAAGAGATGGTTTGAAATAACTTGGAGTTAAACCAATAATAAGAAAATCAAATGTCAAGACACAAAATTATCCCGAAATATTACTATTGGCAACAAGCACACAACCTAAATGATAGTCTCAGAGAGACTTTAACTTTAACCACTTCATTTTAATGGTAGCTTTATCCTTCCCGTTCTTCAAGTCAAAACACTTGGAGTCATGTGTGACTCTTCTCTTCCTCTCAGAACCTACATGCATCCCTTGTCTTCCTGACATCCCAACCTTCAAAATGTACACAGCATCAGCCACTCTCTTTATCTGCACTGTAACTATTGTAATCCAAAACTCCAGCACATCTTGTTTGGATTATTGCGACAGTTCCCGCCCTTCCCACTTCCACCCTTCTTCCTCTGGTCTATTCAGAGCAACATAAACCTGTTAAAATATGTCGGCTCATCTGAAGTTTGCTCAGAGTCATCACATGGATGCTTATCTCAAAGTAAAATCCACATTCTGTAAAATCAGGGTCTGCATGATATGCCTATTCCTTTCTTCCTGTTTCTTTCTATTCCACCATCCTCTTCTCTCTTCTACCCCATATCAGGCATACACCATTATCTGAAGCATGATGTTTGCCATTTGCTCTGCCCAGCACCTTCTTTATTCATTTGTGGTATGGCTCAATACCTTTATTTGTTTAGGTTCCTATGTCAATGCCATGTTTCCATTAAGGTTTTCCCTTATATAAAATTGCAATACACCTTGTAAAGCTTATTCTCTTTTCCTTTATTTTACTATATTATACTTATTAGCTTCATATAATATATATTTTTCTTATATATAATTACCTGTTTATAGTATGTATTATTACATGTGTAATATGTAATAATATATATCCTGTTTTTGTTTGCATTCTCTCATAAAAATGAATGTAAAAGAACTTTGTATTTTTTTTCAATATTTGGTTTACTGTCTAACACATGGTAGGTGTGCAATAAATGTTTGTTAAATAAAAGAATGGCTTGTACAAGAAAAAGGGCTTTTAGGTATTTTTGAGGACAAAATATTTTTCTTATGACTGAGAACCTTATAGAATTACAAAGCCCTGATATTCATATTCTCCAATAAAACCATATCTACTTTTTGTGAATAAGGTATCCAAAAACTGCTCAGAAATGAGAATTTTTCATAGCAAATCTATTCTTTCATTTCCTTAATCTATATCATCATCTTATTCTTGTTAGCATAGTGGTCTTAATAACAGCACTTGTCACTTCAGATGTTAATGGGAATCTAAAATGAGTTAAAAAAAATGAGTTTGCAAAAGAAAATTACAAAAAAATATTCAGCTTTGTGAAGAAGGTAAGCTTTGTGAAGAAGGTATTTATTGTTTGGGTTATAATGGTGTTTCAGTCAGCTTTATGTCACTGTGACTGATATGTCTACAAAGAACAACTTAGAAGAAGAAAAGTTTATTTTGGCTCACGATTTCAGAGGTTCAGTCCAAGGTCAGCTGATTGCATAGCTCTGCACCCAAAGTGAGGCAGAATATCATGGCCAAAAGGCATGGCAGAGGAAAGCAGCTCAGGATGTGACAGCAAGGAATCAGGGAGAGCTCTGCTCACTAAGGACAAAATCTAAACCCCAAAATCATACCCCCAGTGACCCATTTCTTCCAGCCACATCCTACCTGGCTATGATTACCACCCAGTTAGTCCATTAAAGTGGATTAATCCATTGGTTAGCTTCCAATTCTCATAGTCTAATCATTTCACCTCTCAATATTCTTGCATTGTCTCACACATTTGTTCTTGGGGGACATTGCATATCCAAACCATAACAAACGAAACCTGTGTTTAATTCTAGCACTTCTAATTATGTAACTTGGGGAAAATCACAAAACCTCTCACTTTTGGTTTCTTGACCTGTGCAATGAGAGTGCTACTAGGTCTTTTTCATGGCCTCTTTGAAAAAATAAGTGTCCAGAAATTTATAGTCACTGAATTTTGAACACCCTCTCTGGGATTTGAAACATATGCTAAGTGCGTACAGCCCAGACAAAATTAATGCCGTATATGTTTTTCTGTCTCACTGCATTATGTTTTCACAGCCATAGCGACTCAATTACCTGTAGCAACCCAACAATAATTTTTGTTATTAAAAAACTTTATAGACATGGGTTCACTCTCTCATTTAGTTAGAAAGTTAGCTCTAATCTGGTCTCAGTTGATTTCCCTACATACATTCAATTAATTCCTTTAGTGTTTCCTCTGGTCAGTGTCTATTTGATTACCATACCTTGAAATATTCCCAACATTTCAAAGGTATATTGGTCCCCAGGATTTTAGAACAAGTTTATGTCTTGTGCAGCATCTCATCATTGTTATACAGAGAAACATGCTGCATGGAGTTTGGGTGATCTTTATAAAAACTTCTAACTTAAATGCTTTATAAGAAAACTGTACTTTATAAGAAAACTGGAACTTTGGCGTTTATCTGTACTATTTATGGCATTTTCTCCCTAAGCATACTTTGTTTTTTTAATCAGGAAAATTTGATTTTTAGTATAGGTCTTAAAGTATGTTTTGTCTTAGGTTTCTTGTGTAGAAGAAACAAAGATCATTAAAAGTGATATAATGAAATAATTGTTCATCTTTATAAGTGAGCAAGTATCACTTCAGCTTTGATTCTTCCCACCATTGTTTCTCAAACTTTGAGAAGCTTGTCATTCTTTTGAAAAGAGAATGTTTATTTTCTTCAAGCAATTCCTTCACTAGCTTATTGGTGCTGAGTGCAAGTTCAAAATCATTCTCTCTCTTTTGAGGGGATAAGCATAATAAGTATTGTCTTCTTTCAATATACTTTCCATATAATTTTCTTACTCTTTTTTTTTTTTTTTTTTCGCAAAACTGAAGATCTTGCCAGGCATTAAAAAAAGTGACATGAAATATCCCTTTTCTATTCTAAATCCTGCCATAACTCTAGGTTATTTCAAGTTTCATCTGAACATTTTATGCAAACAGTATTTTGTACAATTTCCTGACTACCTTATCTCTGTGTGTGACCCACACCCATGTGGAAAACTTTAACCTTGTTACCACCTGTACTATTACAATCAGAAATCTAAACAAGCTGCTTTACTTCCTCATATGCAGCATCCCAATTCTACAAACTCATATTGTCCTTAGTATCTTCTCGTGGTCTACAAGGGACTTTCTTGTTGGTTAAACACTGGATGCACTTGGTCACTGTCACTCTCAAATCTCTCCATCTCCACCCTTCTACCACACCTACTTAACAAAACAACATCAACAACAATAAAAATGAAACTTGAATCAACCTCAATATTTGTCATTACTAATCCTCAACTCAGTCTAGGAAGAAAGAATGCTCTTCCATTTGCACTATTGCCCATGGAAATTCAGGAAAACTATTATCCTTTTTCCTAAAGCTTTTCTTCTTCTTCTTCTTCTTTTTTTTTTTTTTTTTTTTTTTTTTTTTGTATCTCAATTTGTTGGGCAGCTGACTCCTGAATCACCTAAAGCCAGAATCTGAGGAGATAATCTAAATCCTGTCTTTAAAACTTCCCATCACATCCATTATATAATTCTAGTCTTGTTTCCAAATATTCCTCTAGTCTATCCTGTTCTTCTTTCTCCACATTTTATCACTTTATTTTTTCAGTCCTTAAGTATTTTATCTAGCTTGTTGTAAAGGCTCTGTAGTGAACTCCTTGCCTCCAGTCTTTTTTTTTTTTTAATTTTTTTATTATTTATTTACTTATTCATCATGCACAAGTATAGTATCTTTTTACATGGGCTTTCTCTGTAACATATTCATCACTATTTAATGCATCCATTTCTAAACCTTTAGGTACCTCCTGTACTGTGATAGAGTCTGAGCTAAGGGTGTCTTTTCAATGTCTTCTATAATATTTTTATATGCATCATGGAATAAAGTTAATTATAAGATTCTTTCATTTTACAGGATAGCTTCTTTCTGACTAAATATAAGTTCTTTGAGGGATAAAATCATGTCTGTTTAATTTTAGGGGTGGTATGATATCCACAAAATTTATAAAATGATGCTTAATAAGTGTTTGAAAAAACAAGAACAAATCATCATAATTACTAATAACAGAAACCAACCAGTTACTTAAATAGCAAGGTGAATGACAAAAATATTAAATCATACAATTGCATCAATACCTACATATGAAAATACAATACAAGCCCAAAATATTAAATTTTGTACGAGTTTTTAAAGGCATGTACTATAATGCTGACTGATGGTTTGTAAAGGTCATGAGTAAATTTGCGTTCATAACATATAAATACATTAAGCTATTCATTTGACCCTGAAGATATTGTGTGAGTGTATATTACCATTAAAAAAATCACTATGAACAGAATAGGCAAACAGCAACATATACAGATTATGTTTCTGTTTCCTTCATATTTTCTCAGGTAATACACATTAGCCATTTCCCTGACCCCAAATTGTTTACATTTCATATTTAAGATAATATCTCCTGTATAACACAAAGGTCAAAAAGTGATTATTGTCTGAACTAAAAGTAATTTCACAAATGTAGTTGCATCTTTTAAATCAATGGTTCTCAACAATTCCTCCACAACCTGTCCCAGGGGGCATTTCACAATGCCTGGAGACATTTATAGTTGTCACACTCCTGGGGAGGGAGTGGAGAGCTACTGGCATCTAGAGGATAGAGGCCAGAGATGATTCTAATATCCTACAATGTACAGGGCACCTATCATAGTCTCAACATGTACAATGAAATCTTCAGGACAGCCCCAAATGCCAATAGGGCCGGGGTTGAAAAACCTTGTTTTATATGTCATCTCATGTTGGAAAATTATCCAATAGAAAATAATAATATTTTCTAAATATATATACCAAACAACTATTTACTGATTCTAGTACCTTGTAGAAGGTGGTATAAAATAACTCTTTCAACAATATATTTTCTATCAAATAATTTATAATCTAATCTAACAAGAAACTATTATTAGATAAGTAAATAAATGTAAACATATAAATATAAATATGCAATAGTGGAAATAAAGATAGAATGATGAAGAAAGAAATTTTATTTTTAAAGGAAGCTGTATTTTCATTGATTTGTAGAGGTTAGTGGGATATATATGTTAAGTGATGGGTAAGAAATTTCCAAACTCTGTTAATAAAACATCATCTTTTATTCCTGTCATCTTTTCCTCCTTCCCTGTTCTCTCTACACAGTTCATTCACACTATTTTCTAATGCTTAATATGAACAAGTGATACTCTCCAATGAATTCAAGTTAATTGAAATTGTTGAATAATTAATAGTTCTCCAACATGTTACTAGATCCATGAAATAGTAATTTTTTTGAGAATTTTAAATTATATATATACACGTATATCCATATCTATGTATGTGTGTATGTATGTATATTATATATGTATGCGTATGTACATCCATATGTGTATCATTTCCACATTTATATTTAAACATATATATGCGTAAATATCCATGGAGACAGGGATAAATGGCTAGTTTATTTCATCAGGATAAGTGAGAGATAAATACCCAGAGAAGGTGAAATTTGGGCACCATGTTGCTGGATGAGTAAGTTTGAGGACAGACTGAATAGAGCTGTGGTTTGTGAGTGAAGTCAGAGGTGAGTATTCTTTGGAAAGATGCTAGACAGGGATCCCAGGATCAAGGAGTAAAATGCCTTATGTGCATAGGTAATGCAGCTGTGTAATGTATGTATAAAGGTCTCATCAAACCTTTAGTTTAATAAAAACAACACAATGTGATATTAATGACTGACATTTTATTTTGTTTCATTCAAGTTCAATGCCAGTGAATACAGTTATCACTCAGTATTACAAGTGCAGTGATTTTTGTTTGTTGGCTTCTTTCATTTGTGTTGTTTTAGATATTTTACTCTCTGCATTTACTTTCTTTGAAATTGAGATCCTAGGACTCATCCCATTCTTTAAGTCACATTTAATAGTCAGAATTTCTTTGACTCTTGCCACCAGTCTGAGACACAGTGCTGTGTAATCATAGCAGGAAGGAGATTTTAGGAATATGATCAAGCATCTGACTTTGATAATTGGACTACTCTACATTTTGAGTGGTAGAAATTTGCAGTGAGCTTTATGTTATTTTTTTCTTTAAAGCTATTCTCAGAGCATACAGATATTTTGTCTTAGAAAACCAGAAGGTGTGTCCCACACTCCTCACTTTTAGTTACTGCTCAGGTCTACTCAGTCATTGCATGCAAAAGAGCTCCCCACTTCTATGATGCTATTTTTTCTTTCTTTCTTTCTTTTTTTTTTTTTTGTACGAGGGATTGAACTCAGGGGCACTCAACCACTGAGCCACATCCCCAGCCCTATTTTGTACTTCTTTTATTTAGAGACGGGGCCTCACTGAGTTGCTTAGCACCTCGTCATTGCTGAGGCTGGCTTTGAACTTGCCATCTTCCTGCCTCAGCTTTAGCCGCTGGGATTACAGGTGTATGCCACCACACCCAGCTATGATACGGCTTTTCATGCTTCCACTGTTCTCAGAACAGTACCTCATGGTGGCCCTGCATCCAGGCTTCACTCCATCAAGGAAAAGGGATTTGGAATTCACAGGTGCTCCTGTTGTTTCCTTATTAAAAGTATCCATCTGTAGCCTCCATTGCCTATGCTGCTTGTGGGCAGAGACTCAAACACCCCAGAGAGATTCAGAAAGCCCTTCTTACATCCTGGCTCTGACCTAGTCTCCAGGTTTGTGTGCTAAAAGCCATATCTTGTATGTGTACGAAAGAGGGAAAAAATTGCTGACTGTGCCATTGAAGCTTGTAGTAGACAGAGAATCTCTTCAAGGCAGGACACACTGCCCCACTGTGAGGAGCATGGCTAGCTCATGATATCCGGCTATCATTGCCTTCATGTCTGCCTCAGCTTTTGAGCTGGACTTGTGCTGTTTAAGGGTGGCCTTGGATGATGGCTGAGGGTGATTGTGGTATAAGGGCCTGGTCAGTTTTACCCACTAATACATTATAACTGAGGAGCTTTGGCCATGAGCTGGCAGAGGCTTTGTTGGGCCTGTATTGCTATTTCATTTACTTCTGTACAGTCCTGTATCCATCCCTTTTCTTTCACAGTTCTCCCCAATAAAAGACTTTACACTCTAAGCTTTACTTCCGTGTCTGTTTCCCAAAAGTACCAAATGGTGCAAGTTTTGTGTGTCCAATCCTATGAAAACAGTCCCCTCAGCTAAGAATCCTGCTGTTTTAGTCAGCCTTTTTTGCCCCTGTGACTAAAAGTAATGAAAAGAACAATTAGAGGGGCAAAAGTTTACTTGGGGGCTCACGGTTTCAGTGGTCTCAGTCCATAGAGGGCCGGCTTCATTGTTCAGGGCTCCAGAAGAGGGAGAACGTCATGGTAGAGTGCCTAGCATGTCTGAGGCCCTGACATCACCAAAAAAAAAAAAAAAAAAAAAAAAAAAAAAAAATGCACATTGTCTTCCAATACATTAAATAAATATTTCTTCTGAACATACTAGGTCCATAGAAAGCACTCAGTACCTACTTGTTTAATTGGAAAGACTTGAACTGCTGAAATAAATGAATATGTTAAAAAGCAGAAGCTTTCAGAAATTCAACAGTGCAGCTTTTTAACAAGAAAAAGCAAGTTGGACTAATTTTTTATTTCATCACAGTGTTGTTGGCTCCATGCAGACACAATCTATATCTATTGTTTCCATTTTCACTTCTCCCCTTATGCCTCATTAGGTTTGCAATAGAGAAAAGGCTAGCACAAAATAAAGCTTAGATCAATCATTCCTCTATGGCCAGAGTGAGCAAAATCAATCACTGTCCATTCAAGTGGTCTCAGCTATTGACTTTAAATTTTCCTGATCTAGAGGTTACTGTACAGTTAATGCACTGAAGTTGAATGTTTGTGCTTCATCATATTCCTTAGCTATCTTTAGAGATCACACATTACTACATCTCTATTAATTTCTTATGTGAATTGATGAAGGTTAGGGATCTTTAACCTGTAATTAGAAGCTTGATAATAATACCCAAAAGCATTTATCAAAAGCTCTTATATGGAAATTCCTTCTAGTCTGCTGAGGAATGTATAGCTTTCAGTTTCAAATCTCATTGCATATCTGAAAGTTAGGAATTAACTATTACTATTGCCACATAATGGGAAATAGGTCGTAGTTAAGAAGACAGTTCTTTTAAAATGTGAAAAATATATAATTTGTGTTAATACACTTTTTCAATTTCATTTTTCCTACTATCACAACTATTAAATCTAAATATCATTGTTGTAAAAATATTAATCATATTAAGAATTATAGATAAGCTGGGCGCGGTGGTGCTCGCCTGTAATCCCAGAACTTTGGGAGGCTGAGGCAGGAGGATCGCGACTTCAAAGCCAGCCTCAGCAATGGCGAGGCACTTAGCAACTCAGTGAGACCCTGTCTCTAATAAAATACAAAAATGGGCTGGGGACTTGGCCCAGTGGTCGAGTGCCCCTGAGTTCAATCCCCAGTACCACAAAAAAAAAAAAAAAAAAAAAAAAAAAAAGAATTATAGATAACTTCTTTCTTTGTACGTATAGGCATTAGACATGATGACTTTAAATAGGTTGCTTTTGAGTATTAAAACTTGTTTGTTCAAACATGTCCTCTGCTTAGAAACAAAAGACTACTGACATGCCAAATAGAGTCATGAGTTTCTCCATGATCTGAAGAGGTGGCCTGAACTATTATGTCCTTCCAACTAAAATCACGCAAGCTTAAAATATGGTAAATTAAGGGTTGATTATGAGCATGTCTCCATAAAAACAAAGTGTCTGGAAGAAAACAAAATGAGTCAACTTGTAAGTTGTACATTTGGTAAATTAAAAGCTAAATGCTTTGTGATTGCTCAAATGTTGAATGTGAAATTTTGTTGTTGCTGACAAAAATAATAAAGACTTTCTGCTTATCACCGGCTGCCTGCCCTATATAGTCATGATGAGCTCCAGATAAATTTACAGTATAGTTAGGAATGCTATCGTCTTTGGCTTCTCTCCCCTTTTGTGTGACTATAAATTATCAGTTTTTTACTGGATCTATCAATACTTGACACAAATTACTGCATAAATTATATTTGAATTAATAACAATCTAATTAATATTGTAGTTACTAATAATAAATTGCTCATGTTTCTTGACCCCTCTGCCAATGTGCTTTATCTACATTATCTCATTTATCTTCTGTATTTATCTTGTGAAGCAAATGTACCCTATGATTATACCAATTTAGAAGATTAAAAACAAAGCAAACAAGAAAAAAATAAGAAAGAAGATAGAAGAAGCTGGATGGATTTTCCAGTGTTACCATCCAGGAGGAAATGGTCAGATAAGAATTAGAATTCAGATTTTGTTTATACATGTGAATGAAACAGACTTTTGCACTATTAAATAAAGATATGTAATCATAGCAGCAAGAAAATATAAAAGTATGTAGCTGCCCTTACTCTATGAGCAGAAAGAGATTGTTAAAGGCAAAACTATGGATATTAAATTCAAGGAAATGATATAAAAAATCCTAAAGAATATTTAGTAAAGATAAAATTTCATTTTGGCACCAAAACACAGTAAATATTTGACTTAGAAACTGATTCTTGAGATGGAATTTTACAGCTCAAATTCTATTTCTAATATATTTATTTCCCTATTGAATAACTGAATGATTAAGCACTTTGAAAATATTTAAAAAACTGACAAACCAAAACTCAAATGACTTTCTTGTCTAGAAGCCCAAGAATATGAGCTTCCAAAAGCCAACCAGGATGTGGTGTTGTCATAAGTTGGAAGCCAGGAAAAAGTATCTAACAAAAGCAAAAATAAATGCAAATTATAGAGCTAAACTTTCAGCTTCTCATGATAAGAATCTGTGAATGTTTCATTGTGAAATTAAAAACAAGTCTCAAATAAGTTCTGAAAACAAGTCAATCAAAAACATTCACAATTGTCAGTGTAAAAGTAACTACATTATATTAACTCTGTAATGTAATTTTTTTAAACAAAAGGCAATACCAATAATCAAGTCTATATGTGAATTTCTGACATTTATCTAATTCACAAATACTTTGAAATGCTCAGAAAATAATTATAGGCTGCAAAAATAAACTCGATTTTGAGAGTAATATAAAAATGTACTCTAAATGCTACCAAGTCCTAATTAATGTACTCATCCACAAATCCACTGAAATGATTTCTGGCCCTAAGGACACACATCTGAGCCCCTCCAGGTTTGTTTGTTTGCTTTTGTTTTGTTTTATTTTGTTTTATGTTCCTAAGCAGAACTGTTTTTACCAACAGTTGTATTCAAAGTAGAAAGAAATTTATTATTTGTCTTCCTTAATAGAATTAGAAGTTAAGAAATGTTATAGTGTAGCATGAACTAGAGCATAGAGAAAACACACAGAAATTAAGTGGACATTTCTAAAGTACTGAAGATTGAAAACTAACATAGAAAAATGACAAGTGCAGATACAGAATGGCATAAAAAGTCATGATTTCAAAATTAAAATAAGTAAACATAAAAGATGAGAATGGTGCCATCATATTTAAAATATATATTTACTTACATTTATATATTTAACTAAATTTCCCCATCAAAGATATCTTTTACCATTTTCAATTAATTAAGAAACTGACTTAGTTTATATTTTATATAAATTATAAATAGTCAAAGGTTTGTATTTTTTAAAAATAAAGCAAAATTAATATTTAAAACTGTCATCAGAATCCCACAGATTCCTTGAAACTATGTTGAAACATATTTAAGAGGTACAAAGAAACATCACCCATATACCTACCAACTTATTACAAATATTATTAATAATTCTCTATTTTTTTATTTTACTGCTTGTATGTAAATATATGAATTTTGTTATTCTTCCAAAAGCCAAATGGGAGGTGTTGTCAAAGAGTTTGTGGATCCCATTACTAATTTTGGTTGTATCTATAGATGACAGTCTCCACATTTAAGAGCACTGTTTTCTTTTGTTTCTATCCTTTCAAATATGCATAAAAATGAAACTTCCTTTAGTTAATTTATACACAGACCATGTTATAAAAATGTGATAACATACTTTATAAAGCAAATAGTATGGGATAAAAGTAAAGTTCTAAATTTAAACTTTTAGATGTCCTAAATTTAATTACAAAGACCAGAGGGTGAAAGGAAGAAGCAATCAGAGAAGTCAGGTAATAGCTTCAGGTTAAAACAATAGTACTAAAGAGGGTTTTATCTGTGTTCTGTAGACCTCCAGTATACCATGCCTTGCTTATGTATAAAACTTTTGGACTGTGAATCACAATCAACATCAATGTAGAGGCAACAATAAGTTCTCATGGACTTCCCTTCAATCCTAAAGCATTCACCATCCCTATATCTATCCCACCTGCTTTACATTCAGTATAAGTAAGTTTAGCTTTCCCTTCCTCAAATTTTATAAAAACACTCTTAGTTGTAGGTCTAGTGGACATATTTCCAATTTTATCAAGTCCTGTTGCTAATAGTCGCAGGAACTTGTCCTAGGATCTGGTATTTTTTTTTGTTTGTTTGTTTGTTTTTTCCATTCCTACTAGGCATTTGCATAGCTCAATAAATCCTTTTAATTGAGCAATCCCTTGGTCTCAGGAGTTTTGAACTAACATATGTTTAATTTATACTCTAGATTTTTTATTTTAAAATGCTGTATTGAATGTGCTAATGTAAGAAGTGTATAAATTTTTATAAAAAATGAGTTTAATTTAGGCTCTCATAGTGACAGAAATACAATTCACACACAAAGAAATAAAAAGCAGAATGAAACATATTTTAGTTGGTTTGGTTTTTCAAAACCAAATATACTATTTGATTTCTTGATACATTTTATATTATTGCAGTTATCAAATACTTTAAAAATATGTTCTGACATTATAGAGTGAGATTTTACTATATTTCTTTCTGACATCAAAAAATAGACATTTGTTAGCCAGGCGTGGTGGTGCATGCCTGTAATCCCTGCACTTGGGAGGCTGAGGCAGGAGGATCGCGAGTTTAAAGCCAGCCTCAGCAATGGCGAGGCACTTAGCAACTCAGTGAGACCCTGTCCCTAATAAAACACAAAAAAGGGCTGGGAATGTGGCCCAGTGGTCTAGTGCCCCTGAGTTCAATCCCCGGTACCAAAAAAAAATAGACATTTGTTGATATCACAGACATATAATGAACAGTCTTTTAGTGATCACCCGTTTTTTGTTGTTTTTTTTACTACAAGAAAAATAATTTACAATATTGAGGAAATATTAAAATTAGGAAAATATGTAACTTTAAAATATTTCCAATTCTGAGTTCTCAAGAAAAGTATATTATTTTGCAGAGACAAAGAGAACATCTCTTGGTTTTTGCATAATGAACATGTAAGTAATGGATCTTTAAAACTTTGGTGATATTCCTAATTGCTTTTTGATTTCCTCTCAAAGTGTGTCTCTAAATATAGAAAATTAAAATTATTCTAACTCTTGATGTGCAAATTCAGAAGCAGATTTTCAGTTTTCTTTTCACTTCATATTTTACGTGGTTCTTTTATAGTTCATGAATTTTCTCCAAATCAGCTGATATGTAATTATCATCTTACTCAGGTACCTTTATTCTAAAAAAAGCTTACTTAATCACCAGAAATGAGTAGTATAGTAAACACTTCCAGCATTTTGTAATCAAAATGTTTATCTTTTGTAGTTACAGAGAAATTTTATTTTCTGAATGGAATACGAGTCAGGGTTGAACCAGTGATTTAGAAAACATTTCATAGGCATGTTTTCTGGTTTTAAATTAATTTTAATCCATCATTTGCATAAATTTACCATAAATAAAAATATATATAATCTCATGAAATAAAGATATAAATATTTCTATGTTAAATAGTAATCTCTTTAAAATAATGAGTCACATTTATTCTTGATCTTTATACCACTCTAATTCTTCTCTTCTTCTAAGTGAACAATCTCAACTCTAAAAATATGAGAAGTAAAGGATACTTGAATAAGAAAGTGAAATAGTTATTGGGATTTGTGTACATTTAGAGCTTGTCCAAGTCTAAGAGTTCAGTCCAATTTCCAAGTCTGGTGAGGACATTACATTTATAAATATGGGTAGAATCTTCTTGTAGTTATACTCCTTAGTTACTTTAACTCATTTAATGCAATGATTTTTCATGTGTGAAAGCTACTAATTCATATATCTTTGCAGCTTTTCTATTTTTTCACCATAGTCATAAATGATAGAAATTTTAAGTCAATTTTAGAATCATGGCTTCATTTTCTAAGAACTTGTCAGATTTTTTTTTAAGAAAAATCTTGAAATATTTTCAATCTCTTTAATTTCCTAGATGTTGCTAGCAGCGGCATTCTAGTCTGTTTCTAATTTTTCTGGATTAAACTGTATACATGTAGACAATCTCACTTTAGTTGAACTAGTGACAGAGAAAATGTGTTTGAAAAGTTTAGTGCCTTATCAAGTGTTTGTTAATTTTGTTTTCCTTGTGTGTGTTTGCTTTCTTTAGAGAAATGGGACTTATGACATTGAACAAGTAATAAAATCACAGTTTGGGTGAAAATATCACCATAGGCCACTTATTAAAAATAAATAAATTTGATATGTAGAGTGCAAAGCAGAAGAACACCTCAACATAGCTCATGCTTGATAACATTTATTTAACCTGATAATAACAAACTGCCTGATAAGCATGTGCCACAAACACATTGTGGCATTAAAAACTGTCTAAATCATGATAACTTTACTTTTCCAGGAAATTCTTGTTCCTGAAGAAAATATTGCAGTAAATTTACTGTTTCAGAAAGTTTCTGAAAATCTAAGTAACTGAATAATAGATTGTCCCATTGGCCTGACAATTCAGCACAATGGATCAATCAAGGAAACTACTCTCTTATCAAATACTAATTATTCATGATGACTCATTGAAAACCTTAACCACTTTGTTCACCAGATTCTCAGTAGTTATAATATGAATTTTTAATTCCTGTTCTGAAAGATCCACCATATATCAAAGTTTAATCCTTATAAATATTTACTCTTACCTTCCCTTTTAGAAGCACTATTAAGACTGTCAATGTGGTATTTCTGTTACTACAGGGAGTAACAAATTCATCCTTGCTTTACCAGCTGGTTATTTTGGTTGTCTGTCTCAAAAGTCATTAGTTAAAAATGATAATGATAGTGACTTGAACACATTTATGAACTAATTTACTTTGACTACATATTTATGGATTTAATAGTGGCATTTTCCCCTTGTCATAAATTGGGAGTTTTCTATATTCATTTCACAAATGAGGTAAAATGTTTAGTGAAGTAAATGTCATACAAATATGTGTCTAAGTTGTCTTGAACATCTACTTTTTGTTTCTCTGTCCAGTGTTCAAATTATGATGTATTTCTCATTATAAATGTCTTCTTGTTGTAGGTTATTCTCTATAACCTAACCACTTATCTCCACTTTTCTCAAATGACTTTAAAGAATGAAGCCCAAATACCTCAAGACCACAGAGTCTTATTATTCATAGCAACACTATTTGAACCAAGTGATATTTGAAGTTATTGTCTGATTCTACGCCAACATGGTCACAGATATAAATTTAATTTATTCTCTTTGTTCCTACAACATACAGATTTTTCAAAAATTCAGCAAGGGAAAAGGGTCAAGGGGAACTCATTCTGTACCCTTCAAAACTTCAGTGGTGATTTGTCTCCACAAAATATTCCCTTTTCTTTCTTTCTTTTTATTTTTTTAATGAAATTCTTGTTAAAAGAATACAATTGTCTTTATCATGCACTTGAAAGAAACTTAGCCCCCAAAAGTTCATCTTTTCTTTCACGGTAAGGGCATATATGAAGACCCACTTGCTTATTTCATAAATACTTTACAAAGAGCTCTAAAATTCCCGGTGCAAGTGTACCCAGGAGATGAAGTTTTTTTTTTTTTTTTTTAAGAATTGGTTACTCTATATGTGTGAATATAAGAAGCTAACAAAGTATATGAAGTTCCTCTTCAGAAATGCATGAAAATTTGTTTTGCTAAATATCTATTTCTGCTACAACTTCAACTGCCCACTATTTACCATCTCAAAGAGGGCACACAGTTTCTTTCACAAAATGACTAGTCTATTTTACAAATGGCGATTAAACAATAACAACAGCAACAATTTAGCTCCATTTGTAGCCTTTTTGCTAGTTCTTACAATGATTAATTAACTGCCATATGTAACCTCACACCCTTGCTCATGAATTAACTACATAGTTAATGCTATGAACCACCTCACAGTGTCCTTGTAAGAGAATATTTATTACCATTAAAGAGACATTCTGTGGTAATGGTCAAATTTGGGTCCATTTGAAGTCTAGACTCTTGAGCAAGAAAAGGTTCTTCTTGCCATAAATACTTTTAATATTATTTTTTTGACAAGCAGTGGGAAAGAACTCAACCATATAAGAAGAAAATTTCATGTTGTTGAAAAGAAAGCAGAAACAATGCTTTCAGGTTAGGACTGCACTTTAGTGCAGTTATTCCTGGGCTGTGTTGGCAAGGAAAGCAGAAGTCCATAGTACATTTTGAGCAAGTGCCTATTGAAGAGCAGTCCTCTTTAAAAAGCCAGTGACTATATTACAGCAAGCACCAGCCCAACCAGCCATCTCAACTAAAGCAGCTTCCAGAAATATCAGGAAGTAGGTATTTCACATTAAATTTGCTGAGGCTGATACTCACCATATTGCACCACCTGTCTGGGGCAGGATTAATTACAAAGTCTTTCTTGAGGTAAAATTAGAATCAGACACCAGAACCTGCTAATCCTTTAAAATTTACATTATATGTTCTAATACAAAATTTATTTAAATCAAATTATGGTTTTAATATGACAATGTCTTCAATTGTTCATCTAAAATAACAGAAGCCTGAACTGCTGCCCATGTTGATAAGGTATTAATTCCCAGAGTGAGCAAAATCCAAGGAAAGTCTTCCAGGATCCCTTCATTTCTTATTTTTGCCTGCCCATGACATGAATTATAATCTAACTTTAAGACAAATTTCTTCTGCCTTTTAGAATGGTTTTGTAAATATTATAGAATGTTCTCATCATAGAACCTTCACATTCCACATTACAATGTCTTTCAAAGTAAAATTGCCATTTCTGTCCCTGTATAAGCTTGACAAATTCTAAGGACTTTGCACAAGCTCACATCCAGCTCATGATTAGACCACACCATTTCTCAATGAATCATTTTACATCAGTCTGCTCTTCTCTTTCTCCATCATAGTGTTTCCCCGTCTATTATGTCAATTTGGCATTTTTAAACATCTTTGTTAGTTCATTAATTTCCAGAAATTTCTGTGAATTGCCAAGATGAGTAAATCACTTTGATAGTCATAGCTGAGTATCATAAGCTGTCTGCAGACACACAACGCCCATGATTTGAAAACAAAAGCTAACTTTTATGTTTGTACTGAGTCAACAATTAGAGTAATTATAGCTGTAGTCAAAGTTTATCTAAATAGTATACCTCACATATAATAGTTACTCAAATTAGTTACATTTTCACCAAATGACTTTAGTTAATTGAAAGGGATAAAATATGTACATCTAATGTCATAAATATCCTAGGTGTCCGTTTTCCTCCAACTAGAAAACGAGATATAGAGTTTTACTTAAAATTTGAAGGGTTCCCTTGTGTTCTCTTTACTACTTTGTATGTGATGAACAAATGAAGTGTATTACTGATCAGTAACTGACTTCAAAGGACTAAGAGAACTGCACAGCAAAGAAATAAGTGGAAGACATTTATGCACTTGAGACGTTTACAACCTAATAGAGATAGCAGAATACCCACTGATTTAGAATCAGAGTAATATAACTTGAGGATGGATGATTTGAGGCTCCAGAAAGCAGATGACGAGACAAATAAAATACAACCCTTAGTGACCTAGGAAGCATCTAATTCCAAGTTTCTCCTCGATATCTACATTCAATGCCATAGCCCCAAAACTGAACTCTCTGCGTTTTTCCTCCAAATATTCCAATAAACCACTCTGTAAACTGGGAATTCTATATATCCAGAGACTAGGATAGGTATTCTTGTGTAAGCTATATATTAAGGACCTTCCATAAAAAATTATAAATGCATTTTAGAATTGAAAAATCATTACATTATAAGTTAAAATTATAGTATTCCTATAAAGATACTATAGTGAAGTATATTCAAATCAGGTTTTAATAAAGTTTTTAAATCTGTAAAACAAAAGCAGACTAATAACTTCTACAGACATGGAGGCTTAGAAACTAGATATTTATCTTCGCACAGTCTAAAGTCTACAAGTCTAAGATGAAGATGTTTGAAAATTCAGTTCCCAGTGAGAACTTTCTTCCTAGCTGCCGACAAGAGCATTCTGGCCTTCCTCTGTACCTGTGCAGGCAAGGGGGTGATCCCTGGTGTCTCTCCCTCTGACAGGGAGAGCCCTATCAGATAAGGGCTCCTCCTCATGATTCTATTTAAGCTTAATTACTTCTCTAAAAACTCTGTCTACAAATACAGCCACACTGGGGGTTACTGTTTGAATATATGAATTTTAGGGGTATAAAATTTGGTCCATAACAGGGGAGAGTTCAAATAATTCTTTAGTTTTTAAATCATTACTGGTGTTGGGGATTGACTCCAGGGGACTTAACCACTGAGCAACATCCCCAGCCCATTTTATATATATATAGTTTTTTTAAATATTTATTTATTTACTTTAGTTGTACACAATGCATACATTTATGTTTACGTGGTGCTGAGGATTGAACCTGGGCCATGCACGTGCAAGGTGAGTGCTCTGCCGCTGAGCCACAACCCCAGCCCCCCCATTTTATATTTTATTTAGAGACAGGGTCTTGCTAAATTGCTTAGATCCTCACTAAATCGCTGAGGCTGACTTTGAATTCTCCATCTTCCTGCCTCATCCTCCAAGCTGGTGGGATTACAGGCATGTGCCACTGTGCCTGGCTAGTTTTTAGTTTATTAATATAGGTTTAATACGATCTAAAGGAAAGTATAAATTGCACTGCAGAATTAGTCTTGCTGAGTCTAAAGAGCTAATCTTTTGTACCAGTTCTGACATTGGTTAGCATGTTAGTAAATCCTGGGATAATATAAACTGCAAATTTCCTCCATTCATATAAAGGCATTTCTCTGAAGGAGTCTGCAAGAGGCAACACAAATAAAAATTTGGAGAGGAGAATAACAAATCAGTGAAGGAGATTCCAGGTCAACAAGGTAAGTCTCTAAATTGTGCATGGGTTTCACTCAAATATCATTTCCTTAGTTCGTGCCCTTGCTGTTTGTCATCTAGACACTGTGTAGACTCTTAAGTGGGCTTCCCTTCTCTATTCCATTCTTCTTGTTGCCAGAATATATTTTTAAAACACACAAATCTTGGGCTGGAGTTATGGCTCAGTGGGGTATAGTGCTTGTCTATCACATGTGAGGCCCTGGGTTTGATCTTCAGCACCACATAAAATTAAATAAAATAAAGGTAAAAGAATGTTAAAAAAGAAAACTCAAATCTGACCATGCCATACCTCTTTAAAATCAGTGATATTCTTTTTCTTCCCCCCATTTGAAACTAAGTATTGAACCCAGGAGTTCAATACTCTACTATTCAGCTGCATTCCCAATTCTTTTAATTTTGAAATCCTGTCTTGCTGAATTTCCCAGGCTGCCCTTGAACTTGCAATCCTCCTGCCTCAGGCTCCTGAGTAGCTGGGATTACAGGTGTATGGCAAAACACATGATGGTCAGTGATGTTCCTAAAAGAAATATCAAACCCTTCCGGGCTCTACTAAGGGTCTTATGTGAACCTTGTCTACTTTTCCGTCCTCAGTCATGCTTATTTCTTGACCCATACACCATGATTAACTGTAATGAGCATATTATTAATTATTTTTTATTTTCCCAGATTCTTCTAAACTTTTAGGACTTCTTACATTATTCTATTCACTTGGACTGCCTGTTAGCCTTGTTCTTCAATTTACTATTCTGTACCTACTTTTCAAATTTAACTAAGATGGCATTCCCTTTAAGAAATTGTACACCCATCCAAACTTGGGGTTTTTAATTGCTTGCCTGCTTGAATAGCATTTATTGGAATATAAAATATCACATTACAATTAGTAGGTTTGCATGTCTAATTGGTAGTATAAACCATATCTGTCAGAGTGGCAAAATGAATTTTTGTAAAATAAAAAATTCAAAAAGGCATGTGACTTTGAATTACTAGTCTTTGAAGGCTAAATTAAAATGAGGGTTAATCTAGACAGTAAAAAAGAGCCGACATTGATCACTGAGCATTGGGAAAAAAGTGCAGTTTAGTCATAGCTTAAACCTCAAAAATTAAAGAAGTATAAGACTAAAATAAATGAAAGTAAAAAACCATTGATTTGAAATAATTAAAAACATATATAAGGTCTGTACAAAAATATTTATGCAATTTTTCTTATTTAATTTATTTTATTTTTTAATTTTTTTATTTATAGTAATAGTATGTTTTACAATTCATACTGCACATATAGAGCATCTTTTTACACAAAACAGCTTGTATATAAAGTATATTCATAGCATTCAAGTCTTCAATCATGCATTTAGAATAATGATATCCATCTTATTCAACCACTTTTTCTTTTTATTGTATGAATATATATTATAATGTATATACTTTCAAAATTGTTTTAAAATGTATGAAATATAATTTTATAAATGTATCATTTAATTTTTTTAATTGCAACAAAACTGAGTACTAAAAATTCACCAAATTTTCATTAAAATGTTAGAATTACATTACTTTTAAAATATTTAATCTGAATAATAAACTGTTAATGTTATTAACACATTAGCATTATTAATTTATATCTGTAACTCTAAATTCTAAGAGAAGCATAATTTTAAAAAATCAGAATCTGAAACTATTATTTACATTTAAAATCATAGAATATTGGATTGAGAGCCAAGACAAAATTTACCTTTTTTACTACATACATATTTTTATCCTTTAAAACCCAGCATGTACCATTCTAGAAATTCTAAAGAACATAACAAAACAAATCATTATATTTATCACAAATATTTAAATTTTTATATTGTATTCAATTTATCATAAGTCAAAATAGACTCAGTCAACTCTGACATTAACTCCAACATGTGGAGACATTGGAAACTATCACATCAGATCACTTCCATCTCTGCAATTAGAAAAAGCTGAATAACTTCAAAATTATCTTATCAGGTGCATCATTAAACTGAAATAATTAGGAAAACTGCCACTCTAAAATCTTGAGAATGAGGCAAATGAAGACTCACAGCTGAAAACTACTACAAGGAGAAGGTGCTAGTGCCACAAAGTAGGAGGAACATTTAAATATAACATTGGTGAATTTCCAGAGTCTCAGTTTGCATGAAAGGGCTACAGTCTTAGAGGATCCCACACACTTTGATGCTCCAGAAACCCCATGAGTATCTCATGACTAAGAACAATCCATTTATGGCTGTGGAGTGGGACAGAGAAGACACATCATTGTAGGATACATCCCAAACATTCTTTATAACAAATGTATTACTCACCATGGAGAAGAAAAAATACTTGAGCCTTTCCCTACAGGGGAGAAGGGCATTTCTCTATAGCAGCCACTCCATAGGATTCCTGTTTCACCTAAAGCAACAGTGGGGAAGGTAAAAAATCGTTGTGGAGATCATTATCCTAAATGCATGATTGAAGATCTGAATGGTACTTATATACTTTGTATACAAACAGTTGTATGTAAAAAGATGCTATATATGTGCATTATGAATTGTAATACATACTACTATTACAAATAAAAAAAGAAAAAGAGAAAAAAATCGTTGTGGAGACCACAATTCAGGGAAGTAGCCACACTAAAGACTTATGGTAATCATAAGATTATTAAAGACTCCACTTTGAAACACTTTGCTGTAATAACAACTTTCAGTAAAATAATGATGGATTATAATTGAAACAGCTGCAAGATGAAAATCGTACCTGTGCAAGAGTGTTAAGAATTCCCAAACCAAGAGGAGAAAAGGAATTTGAAACATCTGGCACCTAATGCTACAGAAAATATTAAACTCAACCTAATTCTTAGCAAGTTTAAAATAAATCACCATACCAAAGCTCCTTTTACTCCATATATTATTTCTGGTTTTCAGGAAAATATTACAGAATATGCTAAAACACAAGATATAGTCTGAAAAGACAAAAATCAGAACAAATTCTGACATGAGATCAATTGTGAAATTTCCAGATAAAGAGATTTAAAATTACCTAAATGTAGAAACAACTATAATGGAAAAAGTAGGCCACATACAAGAATGTAATAACAGATGAATTATGTTAGCAAAGGGATAAAAACTCTAAGAAAGAAACAAAAGTATATTCCAGAAACAAAAGCATATAAGATAAATGAAGAATGACTTGGATAGCACAAGCAACAACTTGACCATGGCTGAGGAAAGAATCATTTATTCAGAAGTTAGGTTGGTACAAATGCCCTGAACTAAAGTGCAAAAAGAAAACCAATGAAAAAATGAATCAGAGCATTCAAAAACTATGGAAAAATTGAAAAGTGTTTATGTACGTAACTGAGATACCAAAAGAGAAGGGAAAGAGAACAGGGAACAAGAAGTATTTGAAGCTATAGCGGCTAAGAATTTTTTAAATTCATAGACGTCAAACCACAGATCCAGAGACTTTAAAGAAGTCCAAGCAGGAAGATAAAAGATACCAAAAAGTGTCATCTAAGAATATCTTAATCAAAGTGAAGAAAAGCATAGAAAATTTTACAATATTGAAAAAGCCAGAGGAGGGAAAAAATAAAGGATAATTAAAGTAAGAATTATATCAAATGTCTTGTCTGAAACCATGCATGCAAGTAAAGAGAGATGTGGAATATTTAAAGTGGTGAAGGAAAAAAAAAATCCTCCTATAATTTTATATACAGAGAAATTATAATTCAAAAGAGAGGGCTGGGATTGTGGCTCAGTGGTAGAGCGTTCACCTAGCATGTGTGCGGCCCGGGTTCAATCCTCAGCACCACGTAAAAATAAACGCATTGTGTACAACTAAAGTAAATAAATAAATATTTTTTAAAAAGCAAGAAAGAAGACTTTCTTGGAAAAGCAAAATCTATGGGAATTCAACAATAGTAGACCTTTCATGCAAGAACAGTTAAAGAAAAAAAAAACAAAAAACTTTTTTTTTGTTTTGTTCCAGGGATTGAATCCAGGGGTGCTTAACCACTGAGCCATATCCCTACCCCTTTTTATTTTTTATTTTGAGTCAGGGTCTCACTAAGTTACTTAGGACCATACTAAAATGTTGATGCCGACTTTAAAGTTGCAACCTCCTGCCTCAGCCTCCTGAGCCTAAAAAAGATTCTTTAGGGACAAAAAAGATGTAGGTAAGAAAATAGGATCTTCCTATTTACTTTATTATTATTATTATTATTATTATTATTATTATTATTATTATTATTATTTGTACCAGGAATTAAACCCAGGGGTGCTTCACACTGAGCCTCATCCCCAGCACTTCTTTTTATTTTTTGAGACAGGGTCTTGTTAAGTTGCTTAGGACCTCACTAAGTTGCTGAAGCTGGCTTTGAACTTGTGATCCTCCTGTCTCAGCCTCCCAAGTCGCTGGGATACAGACTTGTGCCACTGTGTCTGGCTTAATTCTTAATTATAACAAGAAAAAGCAGAGAAGGAGTTGGGGGAAAGGAAGCAAAAACCAAATGCAATGGATTGAAAATGATTGCATACATGGTAAATTCAACTGTATCAATAATCATGTTAAGTGTGGATTGCCAGTGTATACCAATTAAAAAACAGACATTGCCACCAGTTATAAAAATAATATCTCAATATGTTTTCCTCAAGAAATTCACTTTAACTTGTAAAAAATCTTATAGACTAAAATTATAATGATAAAGTATCATGCTAATACTATACAAAGAAAACTAAAGTTATGATATTAACTTCAAAGTATGATATGTTTAAGAATGTTAGGAGAGTGGATATTGTTTGCACTGCAAAAATGGCAACTATTTGAAGTGATATATATGTTCATTAGCTAGATTTAACTATACCACAATGTATGTGTGCTTCAGTCTGTCAATTTAAAAATAAAATTTAAAAAGTTGATAAAACTTTAGTCTTAGTAATCAATAATAACAAAGAAAATGTGTGATGCAAATTACTAATAAATAAAGAGGAGTCATCACTAATTATAAAAGATCATACAAGTCTCAAAGGAACTCCAAAAAAGAATGAAAAAATGTTCTAGTCATTTTAATGTTTGTATTTTGAAAACTTGAGCATGTCTGTATTCCAAAAGAAGCAACTAAGATTATGGATCCTATCTTAATTTCATAAATCTATGTTGTAATTGAAAGTTATGTTAGAGTTCTGTTTTTCCATTATTTTTTCTACTCTGTTAGTCACTATGTATTTTTAGAATTAGAAAACTGTCGATATAGAACTGTTATTATATTTATATTTGAATTGTTAAAAATATTTTTTAAACAATTATATCTATTTATCAATAGATTTTTAGAGCGCTAAAATATCTCAGAATATGATTTATACTGTTGCACAGAATCTTGAAAGATTTGGCTCCTGTTGACTTCAGTGGACTCTTAACTATGTGGTCATATGGAAATGCTTTCATGCATAGGTGCTTTTCAATACATGAAACAGTTTACTACTACATTGCACTACCTTTTAATTTCCTAGACTACTAAAAGTATTGCTATTTTTCACACTAATAGTGTTTACTTCTTTTTATGTCAACAACTTTTTACCCATAAAAATTTAGCTTAGTATAAAGATTTCTGCTTGAGGTTAAGTTTCTCAGTTTAGTTATGTGCTTTAAGAAGGATCTTTTTTATTAGTGTTTTATAAAATGCATTTTCCTTCACTCCATAAATCATTTAAACACTTTTGTAACATTCCCACAAGTTAGCTTATCTTTAAACTTCATTTAAATGTGTATTTATAGCACATTTTTTATCACTTCTCAAGTGATATTTACAATACATTTTAGTCTATGAGGTCATTATTTAGAGGTAACACTTCTACCTCCTCACATAATATTTAATCCTATTTTTATCTGCATTTTAATGAAAATATGATATATTTAGTCAGGAACAACAATGTATTTGAAAAATAAGAAGAAATCCATTGACTTACAAAATCCATAATAACATTCAAATCATGGTTATGACTAACACATTGCCATAGTCTGTCATCTCTGTTATAGAGACAAATTGCCAAGTCTTAATAGGAATTACCACCAATCAATCATCAGAGTGAAGAAATAACCTATAGAATATAAGGATATATTTTCAAATAACATATTTGACAAGAGTTTAATATCCTGCAAATATAAGGAACTTAAAAAATACCTCAATAGAAAAAATACATCTGATTAAAAAATGGGCAATAGATCTAAATAAATATTTCTCAAAAGAAGACATACATATGGCCAATAAGGTGAAAAAAATATATGTGAAAAAATGTTCAGTATCCTTAATCTTCAAAGAAATGCAAACAAAAACCATAATGAAATATTACTTCTATCATAGTTAGAATAGCCAAAGATAACAACTGCTGGCAAATATGTATTGGCAAGGGAACTCATACACACTGCATGTGGACAACAATATAGAGTTTTCTCAAAAATTAAAAATACAATTATCGGCCGGGCGCAGTGGCGCACGCCTGTAATCCCAGCACTTTGGGAGGCTGAGGCAGGAGGATCGCGAGTTCAAAGCCAGCCTCAGCAATGGTGAGGCACTTAGCAACTCAGTGAGACCCTGTCTCTAAATGAAATACAAAAAAGGGCTGGGGATGTGACCCAGTGGTCGAGTGCCCCTGAGTTCAATCCCCGGTACCACAAAAAAAAAAAAAAAAATACAATTATCATATGATCCAGAAATCCAACTACTGAGCACATATGCAAAGAAAATGAAATGCTGTGTGTATGTTGAAGAGACCTCTGCATGCTCACATTTATTATAACACTATTCACAGTCGCCAGAAAATGCAAACCCAAGTCCAATAGATGAATGGATAAAGAAAATGTTGTACCTATATACAATGGAATATTATTCAGCCTTAAACATGATGATATCCTGTAAATTGTGACAACATAGTTGGAATTGGAGGTCATAATGTTATATGAAATAAGCCAGGCTCAGAACAACAAATACCACATGACCTCACTCTGAAGAATCTGTAAAAATTGGTCTCATAGAAGTTGAGGGTAGGGTAGTGGTTAACAGATAAAAGGAATTAGGAGAGGGGCAGGCAGAGAGACAAGGGATGGTTGATCAGCAAGCACTAAATTACAGTTAAATAGGAGAAATAAGTACTGATGGGCTACTGTATAGTAGAGTGACTATAAATAACAACAATGTACTGTGTATTTCCAAAAAGCTAGAATAATAGAGTTTTAATGTTTCTATCACAAAGCAATGATCAATATTTAAGGAGATAGATTAGTTCCCCTTATTCAAACATTATACAAAGTATACACACATCAAAACATTACATAGTATATACCTCATAACTATGAACAATTTTTATGAAATGTAAAAAATTAAAAATATAAAAATCATAAGAAAGTAGGTAAACATATAGTAGAATAGCTAATGATCAATGCCATATAACATTGGAATAAGTAAAAAGATAAAATATGAAAAATATAAAAAACAGAAGTTACCAGTTGTGTCACGTTTTTTTTTTTTTTTTGTGTGTGTGTGTGTGTGTGTGTGTGTGTGTGTGTGTGTGTGTGCTTGTTTTGTTTAATTATGGACTGTTATAGCTAACTCTTCACCGAATTGCATCTAATTTTAATCTAGCAATAATCACTCCATAGCAAGCTCTATTTTGAGATTCCACTGTATTACATATAGTATAGTTGAGACTAATATTAGATCTGTAGGACCTTAATATTACTATTTGAAGCACTTTGGCTTTGAGTCCATAAAACTGAAACAAAAAATAATTGCGAATTAAAAAATGGTCTATATCTACTTTCATTCACTTACTGAGCCAATCAATTGTTTCATTCTCTTATCCCATAATCTAAATATTTAGTGGAATCTAGGAAATGCATTTTCTCTTTCTTGATTTGTATTCCTATATCCAAAGATTAAAACAAATGAAAATACTCCAAGAAGCCATTCTGAAAACTTTACTCAGGGAGTAGATTGACATACTTCTTTCTTGGCATATTAACCAAGATTTTAACCTTATAGTTCAGAAACACTGGGAATTATGCAATGTCTCAAAGCTTATTTAAACTCAACTCATTTAATTTTACACACATCCCCTCTCCTGTGAGGTGCAAGCATGTTACTTCCCATGGTACAGGAATTTTTCAGATGTGATTATGTTAAGGACATTCAGATGGAGGGACCCTCCCAGCTTGTCTAGGCTTGACTGGTAGACCTGGTCTAATTTTATGAATCCTTAAAAGTTGGAGACCTTTTCTAACTGTGTTTAGAAAGATGTGATACAAAAGAATGGCCAGAGAGATGCAGTATTGCTGGCTGTGCAGGTGGAGGCAGAGGGTCTCCAACCAAGGAATTACACTGTCTTCTAAAAGTGCAAAGAAACAAATCCCCTTCTGAGCCTCAAGAAAGGACCTAAACTTGCTGATCCCTTGATTTTAGCCCAGTGTAACTTGTGCTTGGCTTCTAGCCTACAGGAATTTAGGTTGAAAAATATATATTGTTTTAAGTCATAATTGCAGTAATTGTCAATAAGCAAAGGAAAACTAATATCTAGTCCAAAATAGAATCCATGAGTTTGCACTAAAAATATTTTTTTCATACTGTCCTTGTCCTTTACAAGGGTCTTCATATCATTGATATGTATCTCCCACTGAAGTGTAATCTTCATGAAGCCAAGACCAGTCTGTTCCCCATTGCTCCCCATTTGACCTCATGTAAGTCACATAATATTACAAAAAAATGTTTTGTCTCATTGTACCAATACATTTGTTTGCAATATTTACATGTTTGAAGGCTTGATCCAGAAGATACATGTTTGCTGAAATCCCTTTGAAACCTAAGATATTTGTTTGCATGGTAGGGAAAGGCATACAAGTCTGTATTTCTCCTTCCATACATTCCCTACAACTTGTCGTTAATTCCAAGTAGCTATGTAGGCCTCTCACATTTCCTTGCTTTAAGGATGATTTGCAGGTCAGAAAGTAGTAGTTGCTTGAAACCTTTCTTTCTGATTTCATTCAGGGTCCAAACTTATTCTGGGATTATTCTGGGAATGTATTTGAGAGCAAAACGAGTAGAGAAAGGATGGAATTGGCAGAGATTAAAAAGAGGTTAAAAGTTGAATGGTGGCTTCAGGGTTATGAAAGAGAGTAGAGGGTGATAAGGACTGGAAGGGAGCTTCTGCTGCCATGTGCATTCAGAGGTTAGATGGCAGTCACAGAGTTCAGAAGCTGGCCTAGAAGCTGGCCTAGTGCTCTTAGAATAGAGGGCTTTGCAGACTGCACAGTAGGCATCTAAGTACAGCAAAGTGGAGCTTTTAGTTCTTCTTCAAAGTGGTCACCAAGGTTCTTCCTGACACCATGACTCTTTGTAGAATACTGTGTTGGGCCTTAACACTCTCGGCGGAGAGGATGGAAAGCTTTGGCTGCTTGCCACGCTCTGTTATGGACCTAGGCTAAGCAGGGGGTGTGGCTGTGACGTATCATGAGAAGCAAAACCACCTTACTGATTGGCTGATGTCCACTATAAAGCTTTGTCTACCTTACTCAATAAACGAGTTCCTGCACTGACTGGTGACCTAGCTCCCTGTTATGTTCCTGGGCCTTCTAAAGGCAGGGGAGGGAATATCAGTGGCCTTTACTTTCTCAATCTAGTCTCATCGTTGAGGTAGGCCCATCTGGCCTCTTTTGCTGGACAAAAGAGGTCCGTCCCGGGTACGGGGGGCTAAAGACCTCAACCCCTTATAATATCCCGACAATACTGGATGTTTGAGTTGAAGATAAGGTAGAAGATTGAATGTATCACCCATCTGGCAGGATAAGGACTCAGAATTGGAGTTAGAATAATTCCAAGAAAATTAAATGATATCTCTAAGACACTTGATCAAGTATATAAAAATCCAACATGTTAAATTGTATGAACATTTTTTATTCCTCTCCAAGGCAGGATCACTCTATACTGATTATGAAATACTTTAGTGTGTAATTTGCATATCTATAAATGATGACTCCAATTATACCTATTTTAATTTCATCTTTTTCAAAAGATGTTGCTAAAATATAATATATATCTGAGAATTCATGAAATAAAATAACAAGACTGTAGAGAACCACCACACTGATAAACAAGAAATGGGGATTCAAATAAACAGAATATTGAAGTCAGGAAAACTTGTAAAAGCAGGTAAAAATTATGAATGAAATAAAACACTTTTCTAAATGAAAGAATGAAGAGATGACAATTATAGTAACTGTCTCCCAATCATATTTGTGAGCAAGAACTAGAATCTGTGATGGCCGGATCATGCTGAACATTTTAAAGAAAACTTAACAGATGTCCAGGTTCTTGGAGGGAAGAAAGAAATAAATGAAGAGAATCACAGTCTTACAACTTTCACAGAGAGGTTTTGCAATTCTCAGATATTTTAGAAAAAATACTGAATATAAGAGATACACAATATATGTTTTAATTTAGGCTGCATTAGATTTTTGTGAAATTTAGGGAGAAACACCATTAAATGTTTCAAAGGTTAATAATGAGTAATGGAAAAATAGTAACCAGAAACTACCATATTTCTCTTGTTTTTTTTTTTTTTTTTATTGTTAAAATATAAGAAATAAAAGAGGAAACAAAGTCAGTGGTTGGTTATAACCAACATATAATTTTAAAGAAAGGAAATGTAAAATCCTCTGTGATAGTATACTCGCAAAAACCTTAGTCTGTAATGATTTTTCCTTTCAAATTGATTTTTATGAATTCACATATCATAACTCCCATTGTTCCCTAGGATACTCATTTCTACTTGATTACCTCTTATCAAAAAGTAGTTTTCAACCAGGCATGGTGGCACACATCTGTGATCCCAGCAACTCAGGAGGCTGAGACAGTAGGATAACAAGTTCAAAGTCAGCCTCAGGAACTTAGCAAGGCCCTAAGCAACTTAAGGGGACCCTCTCTCAAAATAAAAAAATAAAAAAGGGCTGAGGATGTGGCTCAGTGGTTAAGCACCTCTGGGTTCAATCCCTCGTGCCCTCAAAAAGTTTTTCCCAATAATTTCCATGTGTTCTAATATTTCATTAAATCCAAATGTATTTTTTTTTGTTCTTGAATGTTGCCCTTTTTAGAGAGAGTTGTCCCATTCATCTTCTTTAGACACCTGAGAAGCCTATTCTACTTCCCCAACCCCATTTTGAACACAAAGTCTTAAAGAATTTCTCTGAGTACGACATTGTCCTACTCACACATGTGAGTTCAATGTCAAGTGTTCCCTGTGGTCATTGGGTTCACATCATTTTTCTGTTCACACTAAATGTGAGCATTTTCAGAGAATTGATAGGAAGGCTTCAACTAGGAAGTACATGTCAGAGGAGATACTCTTTGTAAAATGCTGTTTCCAGAAAGAGTAGAGGTTTGGAGGTGTAGAAGGTTCAAGGACTGCAGGCTAGGGAAAGAGAAGGCATTACTGGTAGCACTGGATTCAAGTCCTCCTCCTAGATTAGTTACCAGGAACTCCTGCGAGAGGACTAAGAGAGGGTTCTAATAAGCTTGTATGAGTGAAAACTAAACAAAGTTTGTTGTTTTATTGTTGTAGTCACCAAGAAGCCTATTTGTTTTTTTAAACTTGGGCCAGTAGGAGAATTCAATAAATAGATGCTCCTGGGTACTTTACTACCTGGATAGGAACACATTACTACACTCAATTGTGAAATTGAGATACAAAATGAATTATACTTCTAAATAATTGTTTTAACTTTTCTAGTGAATATCAAGTAAATAATGCTGGAAGGTGCCTAGATGACTGAGTAGAAACAAAATACTGTCAACATTTTAAAACTTTCTTTCCAAGTAAGAATAAAAATAGGTTCACAGTGGAGGGAACACCAATAAGTACAATAGTGCATACATTATTTCTGCTAATTAGGAACCAGATATAATTCTAGGTATTTCTGTCAATCTAAACCTTTCTTAAAATTTGCATTACCAGTATATTTTTGCTAAACTTCCAAACCCCATGTTCCAGTCTTAAATTATACCAGTTGTTTGATTCTCCAGATTTCTTAAGCTGGCAGTTTCCTTCTTAAAACATATGCAGAATGGTCATTTTCAGCTCCAGTACAATTGAGAGGTAATGATTGAAGATAGGTACTTGTTCCTTGCACTGATGGCCACTGGCCATGCATCTTCAGTCATGGTGTACAAGAGCATTGTACTCTTCTGCATCCTGCAATTTTTCAAGATTGTGGCCAAGCACTTTATTATGTGAGATTTTCAGGGCATATGGTTCTTCAAATAATCTTCCATAGAGGCATTCCAATAACTTCCCTTAGTAAAATCCATCTCATGATAAGTGAAATTCAATGCCCATGAGCAATAATTCATAGGTTGTGTACAAAACATGTCTATTTCTTCAGATGCCTACCACTTTAACACTTTTAACTTTAGAATCTTTCACTCACTTAGAATTCTAATTCTGGAAATATTGTAACTTCCTGCCTATCACTTTAAGTATTTAGCTGTATAATACTAAAGTAAAGTATGCCTCTTTTGTGTAATTATGCTTAATTTTTGCATGAAGCATTTTGAAAAGCCATTTCCTTTAAGAAAAGACTTAGAAAATGCACATTTAATACTACATCTAATTCAACAAGACATCAAACACCATTTTTAAATCTTAGAAAGTACTTTAGAATTACAAAGCATAGTATAAATGTCTATATGTAGACTCGTGTTTATTTTCTGCCTCATCACTATGCCAGTAATGTCATACAATCTCTTATATTTTCTCTCTTTATATCTCCAATAGGCCACTCCCCTAATCTTCTGTTGATTAATCTCATTTTAAATTTGACTTAAAATTTCCTTATCAAGATAAATTTTCGAGCCTTCCTTATTCTCTCCTATTCCTTTCCTACTTCCTATCCCCTGTGTTGTCCTGAGAATGCCTGATATGGATATTCTTTGGAGATCCCTTTTCTCTCTACTCATATGCAATGCTTATAACTCCAAGACCAAGTACACAATGACAGTGGACAGTAATATATATGTAATGCACAACTTTCTTAGATAAAAGTCATGATAGTTCATGTAGTCCAGTAGTACCAGTGCAGCCCCTCTAAAATATAAGGAACACTTTTCTTGCCAGGGGATTATGAGGGAAATAATGATGAAGATTATGGTAAAATAATAGCTGATACTCTATAAAATGGGATTTTTAACATATCCATTTTATAGATTAAAAAAAAATATTGAAGTACAGCTGCCAAATAATTCTTTTCCTTCACATAGTGTACCATGGCACTCATTAAGTAATTATTGATCTATAAGTAATTTATAATTAATGGTTTAATATACTGAGCATCTCTTATAAACAATCATAGGACAGATTAAATCTGGACAAATGTCCCTGAGAGTCAGTGAGATCACTCCCAATCTTACATCCTCTTATCAACTTTTGTTGGATTGCTGCTTCTTCCAAATCTACTTTGATTTCTAAATATTTTATTCTCATGTACTCTTCAGAAAAAAATTAAGCTATCACAAAGGAAATATTTTCTAAATAATAAAGTGTGTTCCTAATTGTAAGGAAAATATAGAAGTCACCATAATTGTCCTCTAGTTTATGTTGAACAATTTCTATGAGCATATAATTCATGTGCCTTTCAAAATATTGCTTGCTATGTAAACTCCAAGATCAAAATTAAGTTAGTGTTCAAACTGAAAAATTCACTATTCTTACATTGAGAATTCATAATTGCTACTAAAACCGGGGACTGAGACAGTAGTCCCTGCTGACATTTAAAAATCTTATTTCTTCACAGATAGCATCTGTTATAACTAACTTTGGGGGAAAAAGTCAAAATCTTTGTTGTTTTTAAAAAAACCCTAAAGATGACATATTTTTAATTATGTGGGATATTTTCAAAGTTTCTTTGCAGACTAAGGAACAGCAAACAAAGCATTGAATAGAAAATATTACTTGCCAATGGATATTATCTCCATGTTTGCTGTCTCAACTGAGCTTGAAATTTCCCCTCTCCCTTTTATATTACTCAAAGAATGGAGTCAATTCCAAGTTTGAGGAGTAAATCACCAATAGGCTAAGAAGCTCATTTTTGTGAAATTCCTATTGCAAATTATTGGTCTGGTATGAGGATATGAGGTGACCCTGGGCCAACAAGATAAGTAGAAGAGTCTACTGAAAGATTGCTTAGAATTGTTTCTTTGTTCTTACAAGGTTCAATATGGAAGAAACAATCCCTCTTTTTAAAAAAATGTACATTGTGTTATACACATGTGCCTTATTCCTGTTAGTTTATCTGTGATCTGTGGTTATAATAGTAGCCAGTGCAAGGACAAATCCAACACCTGAAGGTGGCAGGAAGGCAAGATGGCAATAATTTGGACCATGATGATATGGTTGTACTGCTAGATTAACCAGTTTTAAGGCTCACTTCTCTTTGAAACTGATTGCATAAGAATGAATTCTTCCTTATTACTTTGTCCAGTGGTATTTGGGTTTTCTTATTCTTGCAGTCAAAAGTATCTGAGAAGATATCCAAAGGCCTCTATCTTAAATATCATATTTGAATGCCCATTATTCATTGACCAGTGAATTTTTAAAAAAATAATAATAAATTTTACATTTTAAAATAAACCCAAGAGAAATCAGTTCCCATTTTGTATCTTTTGAGTCACCTTACTATAACATTAAATAAACCTTTGTTAAATATAAAATTTTAAAAATAATATTTTATATAATAAATATTTATAAAATATTATAATATTTTATAATAAATCAGTTTACTGGATGGATCTATATGTCACAACAATACATTAGTTTCCTTCTGAAGTATCTTGCCCATAATATGTATAGTTAACTAAAAATCAATTTTAAAAAATATTTATTATGTTGCTATCTTAGAAATGACTAGGATTCATATGGCAGTATAAGTATTTAAAACTATTCAGCAAATACTACAAATTTATTCCTAAGGCATGTTCTCAGGTAGGGGTTAAGAAATGATCTGGATTAAAGATAGCTTTGCAAATTTATTGGTTTTGTGAGTGAAAGCTGATTAATGAACATTTCTAAGACTCAAGATTCCTTATTTCTAAAGTATATATAATAAAATTCCTACTTCCTAATTGCATCTTGTGATGTTTACATGAGAATAACATTTTTCACATGAATAACAAATAATACACAATATGTATAAGTTATATTAAAATACATACTAGAAAGCAGGTTATAAATTAGGTCTTCTTTTCTTGTATGAGATGATTATAATACAAATAAATAATAGTAGCCAGTGTAATGACTGAAACTTTTAGTTTCTGATTTCCTTTATATTTTTAAGCCCATGACATCAAATTTAGTTAATAGCTTTAGTAAATTACTGTTTTCATATTAAGTGGCATTCAAGTAAAGTGAAAATTTAGAGTACCCACAAAAAAATGTTACTTTAGCTACCTTGAATTCATAAAATCCTCTATGAAAATACAATTGAAGAGTTTGAAATTTCAGTGTTGAAATACTACAAGCACAAACACTTCTAAATCAGAATATGAAATTCTGGATTAAAATTCAATCAATTTCCTGGTTCTTTTCTCTGGTAAACTTGATACAAGTTTATGGTAAATATAGACCATTGTTGGGTAAATTGCACTTGGGATGTGTGAATTATAAATACCTGTAGGAAGCCATAGTTTGGAGCATTCCTGTTTACAGTGACAGGTATAATTGGCCTGTCCTTTGTCGAAAACCTGAGAACCATGCCCCTGGAGTACTAATAAAAGATATTAGTTCCTGTGGGGAATGAATATTAACCAAGCGTGACTTCCTCACCTCTGCACTGTTAGTTTCCTTTCATGTCCACACCATGACTTCTCATGTTGTCACTGGAGGCAATTCAAGGGGGCCTCAGAGTGGGGAACCTCAACTCAGGAATAAAGGGTCCTTGATGTATGTGAAAGAGAAGAATTTCAACATGTGTCATATATTGAGGCATAGAAATTTATTTAGGAAAGCAAGGAGTACACATTCAAGGGAGAATGGGGACAATCTCAATAGTGAGATGCACCTTTGGGGTCTCAGACTTTTCTTTTAAAGGAAACTTGAGGAGGAGTGGGCATGGGAAAGGATGTGAGGATGGTGTCAGTTGGGTGGTCACACACCACAGTTATGCTGGTTTGGCAATTCTCATGATCCCTAGGTTGAAGTCTTCTTCATTATTTGATCACAGATAATGTTGGGAAAATATCCTATGCAATAGGCTTTGTATTTCCCTTTGCTCAATGTACTCTACAAGTACATGTATTAGTGGACAATTTTTGTAAGTGGGTTAATTTCCAGTAACTTTAAGATTGTGAGTGAAAATTTGTAGATTTATCAGAAATCTAAGAGTGACAGACCTGGGAAAGAGAACTAACTTGGAAAAGAAAGGCATGAGAAACTAGCACAAGGCTTTCAGATTATAGTCTCTTTTTCCTTCCTTTGCCTATCTTTTTTTTCTATTCTACCTTAGTCTGAACAATGAAAATGAGTAGTTTTTGGATGCCACAAAGACACTCGTAGAAGTAAAATATGCATTAGTAACACACTGGAAAATTATATTTTCTGATTTAAATTCTCTAAGTGACTCTATATCCAAACATGAATCTGTACCTTGCCTGTTCCATGAGTTTGAATGGTTAGTGGCCACTAAGAAGAACCCCAGGGACACTTCAGTGTGATACCAGATATATGTCCCTTAGAAATTCATAATTGATTATGTCTTTACTAGTAAAAAGTTTAATAACCTCTCCAACATGAAAATAGAATTTTCAATGGATAAATGTATATAGAATATTATGTATTCCTAAAATACACTGGCATAAAATGAAGAGACATAAACAGAACAAAGGGGTATCTGCCGATCTGTTAGAGTTATGAAAAGTGTTAAGAGACAGTTGCCCTGTACAAAACCAATAAAAAGAAGAAAAGCAAAAATAAATGAAATAAATCAAATATAAAATCATAACTAATTTTAAAGCCATCAGAAGGCTGATGATGAAAAAGTAAATCCTAAATGAATCTAAGACACTCCAAGACAGAAAATACACATAGCTGTTTCCATGGGCAAAATAGTGGAGAAGAGGAATCCTGTGAACCCTCAACCACAGAGCAAGTCTGCCATTGCCTGCACCATTTCCCTATGCATGTTGATACTAGCACAGGTCAGCAGAATGGAGAGATTAGCCAAGGTGGAGAAACCAGAGAAGGGATAAAAGGCTAGAAGAATTCTCCAACCTCCTGAAAGCTGGGTTCTGCAATATCAACACAAAGTGATCTCCAGAGGATTTCCGGCTAAAAGAAGAATCTTATCCCTATCAAAATATTTGAAACAAACATTGAATTTAATTTATTGAAAGTTGTGGCAACACACAGATTCAGTCAGCTATAGAAAGGTATAGTCATTCTCTCAGCCTGTCCTTGTCTATTCCAGTTTCTACTATTATTCTACATACAACATGTAGCAAACAAGAAAAAATATCAGTTCCATCAAAAAGCGAAAAAATAAAAAATAAAAAGGAACCTAAAATGAAGAAAATAAACAGAAAATATAAACAAACCTACAGAGGGCCCCAATATAGTTTTGTGGCAGGAACTTTAACTATAATAATTATCGAACAGAAAGGTACACAATTTATAGAAAGAGATGAACAATTTCATCAGAAACACGGAAACCATAGAAAACCAAAAGGGAACTGTTAAAAAGTAAATACATAAATGCACTGTAAAAGGTAAGTATTCACTTAATGATCTTCAAGTGGTTTATTTATCTTGTTTTGGACTTGGCAGAGGAATCCAAAGATCATTGAAACATGTAAAATTAACAATGTGATAAAAATATAAAAAAACTAACAGATTGTCAAATATATGAAATAATATTGTGTGTGTGTGTGTGTGTGTGTGTGTGTGTGTGTGTGTATAATTATTGGAGTACAAAGTGGAGATGAGAGAGAAAATGGGGCAGGAAATTATTTTAAGGATGATGGCCAGAAATCGTCCAAAGAACATGAAACATACTATTGAGGTCTAAGAAGATTAAAACATTTCAAGCGAGAAAAATGCAGTGAAAATCAGATCTGGGTACTCCAGTTCACACTGCTAAAAACTGAAGATAGAGAAAACCTTCAAGATAATAGGCGTTCAGGGCAAGGTACACAGCATTAGTAGGAAACAACCATAAAAATAATGGCTGCTTCTCAATAGAAAGAATCCCAAGATAAAGGACAGTTTTACAAAATGAAAATAGGGGAAAAATAAGCCCATCAACCTCACAATCTCTTTCAGTTAAAGCACCATGTAGATATGAAGACAAAGTAACAGCTTTGTAAAGACAAAAGCAGAAAATTCATCCTCAGCAGACCTGCACTACAAGAAATAGTGAAAGTTCTTCAAAATGAATGTAATGACTACACATAGCAATTCGAGGCTGCTGGAGAAATAAAAAGCAAATATTTGGATAATTATAGAATATCATTTAATATATATAAATTTCACGTATATATGTATGCATATGTAATTATATTTAACTTATGATTTTAAGGAAAAATAATAATTTCTCATAAGATTATTGCACATGTGTATATTTCTCATAAGATTATTCCAGATGTATACATATGGTGATAAAGATTATTGTGCATATATATATGTATATATATGCATGTATATGTGTATACATGTATGTATATGTGTATACATGCATATATATATGGTGATAAATAAGAGCTACAGCACATGAAGAGGGTAAATGGAACTCTACTACTATATGGTTAGTCTAATAATAGTATTTAAAAATAAACTGGAAAAAGTTAAAATTCATATAGGAATCCTAAAGCAGTGTTTAATATCCAAAAATCTGAAATAAAAAATTCATAGATGGGGTAAACTGAAATTATATTAAAAAAGGCATTTGATCAAACAAAAAAGAAGGTAGGATAGAAAAACACAAGAGAACAGTTGAAAGAAATAGAACATACTTGCTGATGTGGCAGATTTAAATCCAGGCATATAGACACTTAACGTTAAGTTCAAATAGACACTTTTCTATGAAAAGACTGAGTTTTCAGGCTGTATTTTAAAAAAACATAAATACTAATTATTTTACTTTTAGAAGACACACACTCTAAATTATGGAATGTGACAGGTTGAAAGCAAAATAATTGAAAGTTACTTCCTATACAAACAAAAATAGAGAACTAGTGTGGCTCTTAATATCAGATAAAGTAGATTTGATAGCCAAGAGCTATGCTAGAAATAAAGAATTTCATAAAAATATGAATGAATTTTATCAAAAATTGTAACCATCTTAAATATGATTATAAATGCAAAATTTCAAAATAGAGGAATGTACAACATTAAATTTAGATATACAAACAAATTTACAATTTTAATTGAGAATTTAAAAAAGGACATGAGAAGTTTATTACCCCAGAGAGTCTTCAATTTAGTAATAGATGCAACACATATAAAACCAATAACAATTTACATTAGGATCTGATAGTGCTAAGTAAGGGTTACAGAGTACAATAATGAGACAGAAAAAAAATAGAACTCTGAATTAAATTTTGGCTGAATGAAAAGAGTAGTGACAGTAACAAAGAAAAGTGTAGTAAAGGTCAGGATGTTTTTGCAGTTTTACCAGTATTTTGATCTGTTTGAAGCATAAAATGTCTAAAAGGAAATGGAAATACATATTGTTGAACATAGAGTTGAAATACATATTGTAAACAACTAGATAAATTTAGTAAGAAACCACAGATTTACATTTTATCATTTGAGGGAATATAATTGTGAAAATTATAACTTGTAAATTCATTTCACTTCAAAAATAACATTATGTGCTTATGTAAAACCAAATTAAAATATAAAGGGACAAAATTATATTCTGTAAAATGTTGGAAATGAGCATTCACGTCCTTGAGTCCATTTAATAAAACACTTCATGGGAATCTTGTTAGGCAATTGAAGAAAACCTCTCCTGGAGATGATGATAATTTGATTACCAGGCATTTTTATATTCTTCCAAACCTCTTGTATTCATCGATGAAACACTTTATATTTCCATCAAATTACTGGTGATAACAAGTAACTTGACTTAGAATTTAAAGACACATGAAAATTGGAAAATGAGCTCTGCTAACATTATATTATAAGCCAAGCAAATAAATGAGCCTCGCTATAAAATGACATACTAGAAAGAAAGAAAGAATGCCATATCTTGTTAAATCTGGAAGAAATCACAAGATGTCACTGAAAGATAGTACATAATTTCTCAATTATCAAGCAAAATAGCATTTTATCCTATATGTGTCATAATATGAAAGTCATATGCAGTGACAAGATGTTGGGATCTAGAATCACATCAGGACACAGCAGGACCATGTTCCGTATAGCAGTTGAGGTCATACCCACCACAGGAGTGCAGGTAAAGTAGACCTCAATGAGGAAGGCTGTTTATATCCCAGGTCATATGATGTGATGCATTGCTATGGAAAATAACATTTTATTGTGGATAATTGATAATTCTGAAAGACCTCCAGCAGGAAAAAAAATCAATTTAATAATATTATGGAATTGAGATAAATATTAACAGAGAATAGAGGCACAGAAGCCTGTGCCAGGTATCCAAATGGCACCAGATAAGCATATGATCTACCTCAGTGACACTACAAAGAAGAAACATTGGGGGAAAAGGAAAAACTAAAACTTTATTCAGTATATATTATCTGCAATGTTCATTATGTGTTGCCTCAAATAGTTCTTACAACACTCTATTAGAGGTTATTCCCATTATATCAATAAAAGAATTGAAATACATGGTTTTAATTTGTTCTGTTCAAGATCACTCAAATTTTAAGTGGAGAAACCAGATTTGAAATTAAAATTAATGAGTTTCTTAATAATGGTTTCATTATTAAGGACTTGATTAAAAAGAGATGTATGCAAATTATATTTGTTCTCTGATTGTATTTGAAGGTTGAGGAAGAAGCCAGAAAGAAAGTTAACTGTGTAGACTTGTTTGTTTGTTTTTATGTTAGGTATTGTGCCATTACCAAGCTAAAGCAAATGGAAAGATGAGTAGGTTTTAGGGTCAGAAAAAGAGTTGATATTCTTTTAATTTCTTTCTTTTGTCTAATTGCTCTGGCTAGGGTTTCAAAGACTATGTTGAATAGGAGTGGTAAAAGAAGTCATTCTGTCTTGTTCCAGTTTTTAGAGGGAATGCTTTCAATGTTTCTTCATTTAGAATGATATTGGTCTTGGGTTTAGCATATATAACTTTTACAATGTTGAGATATGTTCCTACTATCTCCAGTTTTTTTCTAAATTCAGCCACATCGATGTTTGTAACAGTTCAATCCACAATAGCCAAACTATAGAACCAACTAGATTCCCTTCAACAGATGAATGGATAAAGAAAATGTGGTATATGTATATACACAATCGAATATTACTCAGCCATACAGAAAAAGGAAATTGTAGCATTTGCCAGTAAATGGATGGAACTGGAGGATATCATGTTTAGTGAATAAGCCAATCCCCCAAAAATCAAAGGCTGAATGTTCTCTCTGATATGTGAAAGCTAACCCATAACAAAGGAGGGTAGGTAGGGGAAATATAGAAGTTCACTGGATTAGACAATGGAGAATGAAGGGAAGGGAGTGGGAATGGGAATGGGAAAGACAATAGAATGAATCAGACATAACTTTCCTTTGCTCATATATGAATACATGACCAGAATAACCCTACATTATACATTATGTACAACCAGAAGAATGGGATCCTAATTGGAATGGGTTGCACTCCATGTATGTATAGTATGTCAAAATACACCCTACTGTCATGTATATCTAAAAACAACAAATAAAAGAAGAGTTCATTTTTTAAATTATAAGTTTGAGATATTCACAGCGCTTAAACATCAAGATGTCTAAAATGACACTGGAAATACATGTGTGAAATTTTGGAAAAATGTTATCAGAGATTCTAGGAACCAGGATTATTTCTATTTTATCTTGTGTACCTAACACCTTGCACACTAATACAGTTTGGCAAATAAACTCATAGAAGTTATAAGAATGTCTATAAACAACAGCAGCTACAACAAAAACAAAATGTAAAAAGGCTTGTAACAGAAGGCCTAAAAGCAGAGAATTCATCTAAGTGCTCAGATTGGTCAAAAAATAGGAATCTAGAAATTCAGTACTACAAAATGAAAGTGAGAAAATTAGAAATAAATGAATTTTAAGAGTTGTCAAATATTATCAAATGAGCTGGTCAATGAGGATTTTAGATGCCATTTAATTGTCTGTCTTTGACAGATAATAGGCATGTCAAAGAAGTAAATGTAGTTATTTTAGTGTTTCAGAATTCTGGTACTATGGGTAATGAAGTGTGTTGATGTTAGTTGACAAAATAGAAAAAGTTGTTGCAAAGGATGGGATGGTTAGGGACAGTGAAGCTAATGTAAATCATTAACCCAAAGAAAATGTTTTCAAATGTTAGAGTCCTGGCTGTCATTACAATGTATTGTAAAGAGTAACACTGTTTTAGAACCCTTGAGACTTGTGGACATTTGGCTCTAATAGAAAAGCCTTATTTCTGGAGAAAACAGTTTGCTCTTACAGTTTGCTCTTAAAGTAGCTGTGACTAAATTTTGTGAGTCAAGACAACAGCTGTATCTCTTTGAACTGAATTTTTTTTTTTTTGCTTGAAACTGAAATTAACCACAAAACTATAGTTTTAAAAAAGTAATCTGGTATTACTGTTTAAAGGCTGTGTGTATACATTAATGGAATCAATTGAAAATGTAGTTAGAAGTTGAAAAGATAATTAGAAAATAACAAATGGAAATGAAAAGTCATGTTTGAAAGATGCTTACAATTCAGAAATTCTCTCTTGACTATGTTCCTCTGTGTCTACTATGTCATTTTTCAGACTGTCCTTTACATTTTTCTCAGTACATGCCACTTCTTCTAGGAGTCAAACCTTTGGTAAGCTTTGTTGATTTTGATTTGCCCTCTCCAAAGCAAAGATAAACCGCTGTCTTATTTTTATTTATAGTTGTTCTCAATGTTTTATATAATTGCCTCACATAGATATTTCTTTTTCTTTTCTTTTTTTTACTTTCTTTCTTTTCTTTTTATTTATTTATTTATTTATTTATTTATTTATTTATTTATTGGTACTGAGGCTTGAACCCAGGGGTATTTAACCAGTGATTTATTTATTTATTTTAAGTCAGATTTGCTAAATTGCTGAGGTAGGTTGAACTTGGGATCTTCTTGCTTCAGTTTCTCAAGTCACTGGGATTACAGGCATGTGCCATTGCAACCAGCTCACATGGAAACATAAACATTTCTTTATTCATGAAATGCCAGTGCTGTTCTGTATGCATAAGCATCCTTTATACATAGACTAAAACTTCCCCCTTCCTCATAGGTTTTATCACCCTAGTGATTATATTGTGCCACTGAGAATACATGCTAAACCTCATTCAAAGTGAATAATGTGGGAAGCCTCAGTGAAGGTGTGTTATTACGGAAGCTGTAAAATTCATCAGTACTCATAGTGGTTTTGTTTTTAAGGAGACACATCTCTTTAGAACTATTTGGACGCTATGTTGACATAGTAGGTCATTAAAAAAAAAAAAACACAATTTAACATTGTTTCCCATTTTGAAATGGTGATTTAAATACTTATTGAATCTAATACATGAGTATGAAATGTGAAGTGTTATGAAATGTAGCCAGTTTTACCGAAGTTTAAACATATAATTATATGCATGTGAAAGATCTATGAAAATCACTTATTCAAAAATTTTATAATCATGAGAGACCTAGAAATCATTTATTCAAAAAACATATTAAACGCTGTGGATTCAGTGGTGGCTAGAATGGAAACAGGCCTGACCTCAGGGACACTACCATTCAGTGGGTGAAAGAGTCACTCAAATCGGACTTAGAGGCGAAGGGCAGGAATATAGAGAACTCTGAATATTTAAATGTCCACAGGCAGACTAGCTGGCACAAGGGACAGTTGGCAGACTGTAACAGATCTATGGGTATGGCAGATTCTGGATCCTGAGGTGCCAGATATGAAAAGATGCAGGCATAAAATCTGTTTTATATAGGAGAGCAGTTGGCAATGTCAAGTGAGAGCAGAAAGTAGTGAAGATTTTAACAAGGCAGCTGGATCACATTCAGATTTTTTTATTTTTTCCCTAAAGGAAGGACTGTGATGGAGAAAACCATGACTATTCTGATAAGAAAATAAATCGAGCCACAGCTTGAGGAATAAAGCGACTGATATCCAGGCTCAGGAACCTGGATTAACAGAGGCAGAAAACTAAAGGGAAAGAGTTCAGGCATCAGAAGCATGCAAAGTAAAGAAGCACAAGAAGAGAGAGAGTAAAAATATGTGCAGCACTCCTGGCAGCATAACAACCACTAGTATGAGATTAAAGCCCATCTTCCCTCACCTCTCTTTTTATCCTTCATAGAATAAGCACCTGTGAACAGGGAAAAAACCAAAAGATCTCCTGAGAGGCAGAGTTGATTATTCCTGTTAATTTTAAGAGAAGTCTTTTCTAGGAGTCCTAAATTTCAACTCCCTTCCAATTCCCATCTCTTAACCACATCTTTTATTTCCTCTGTAGTTTTTCTTAAATAGAATTGTTGGGGGGAAATATAAGGGTTTATACTAGCATATAAAGCTTAGTTATCAATTTTAAATGGATTTCCTACTTTCTTTGAATATGATAAATTTGATCATTTCACTAGTCTCCTAAGTATATTCCTATAGTCAGAAAGTTAGTTTATGCAGTTCACAATTTTCTGCAGATTTTTGTCACTGTACTCTAATAAAAATTTTGTTTTTCTTCTCACATGATGGAACAGCATCTCTCTGGTTCACCACTACTTCTCTAAAACGAGTACAATGCCTAGAATATGTAAATAATTTTCTGTGGAATGACAGTTTGCAAAAGGAGAATAAAGCAAAATTGGGAGAAGGGGGAAGGGAGAAGGCTGAGAAGTGAGGGCTGAAGGAGGAAGGGATGAAAGAAGGAAGGAAGGATGGATAGTGTTTTAGTCAGCCTTTTCACTGCTGTGACCAAAAGACCTAACAAGAACAATGAAAGGAAAAACACTTATTTTGAGGCTCACAGTTTCAATGTTCTCAGTCCATAGAAGGCCAGCTCCATTTCTCTGGGCTTGAGGTGAGGCAGAACATCATGACTGAAGGATGTGGCAGAGGAAAGCAGCTGGGAATATGACACTAGAAAGCAGCAGAGAGAGAGAGCCCTTCTCACCACAAAATATAAAAACCAAAGCCACAACCCAGAAGTCCCCTCCTTCAGCCACACCCTGCCTGCCTACAGTTACCATCCAGCTAATCCCTACCAGGGGATTAATGCACTGATTGGTTAAGGCTCAAAACCCAACCATTTCACCTTTAAATCTTCTTGCATTATCTCTCACATGAGTTTTGGAGGGACACCACATATCTAAACCATGACATGAAAAGTGAGGAGGGAAAAAGGAAGGAAGGAAGGATAGAAAGTTTCATTTCTTCCTCAAATTTGACAACTAAAGAGGATGGTTCTTACCTGGTAATTAAAAAGCTGATATGAAGATATTTATTCTAATTCCTCTGTTTTCCTTCTAAAATTTGTCTATTTAGATATCTATATAACAATGATTTTACTTAATCACATGAGTGCATGGAGAACAAACTATTTCAATTATTTATTTGAGGCTCATAGAACACATTTGGTCAGATATTATGTTTTTCTTCCCAATTTTAAAAATCTTAAGAAACATATATAAATATATAATCCTTTAATAAGCACAAGAGCTCCCCAAGCAGTGTTTAATGCCATTGTAACAACAACAACAAATACCCAAAACCAAGCCTCACCCAAAAGCAACATCAAATGAGGAATATACACCTGAGAGAAATATTAGTAAAATAATAATCCTCTTAGGGGGATAAATAATCCTATCAAATGAGAGTATACCAGATATTCTAAACTATCTTATAAAGATCATTGGAAGGGCTTCTATTGTTATAAAGGAAACAAATTTTATTAAGCTTTTAAAAGATGTGTCCTTTTAAAAGGACCTGCCAGTCCTTGCTGCCTCAGAAGTGGGGCATATTCTTGGCATCAGTACTTTGAATGTCACCTTATAAAAATATATGATAGATAAAATGCATTAATACTACATTTTGTGTATTTTTAAGAACATAATTTGGCATGTGTGGACGAATTTTAATGCAGTACTCACCATTATCTATTTAGAGAAATGGATTCAGACTCACAAAGATCAACTTACGACAAATGAATTTTTGGCAGAAAAACTGCTTGTTATTTGAGCTACATCCGAAGTTTTCTTGAATATATATTTTTCACACTTTGCTTATGGTTGTCTAGTTAAACCCAAGCATACTATTGCTACTTCAAAGAAGACTGACGATCTCAGAGATTTTGGCGAGGATTGACAGTAGCTTCAGCCAGTTTCCAAAGCCTCAAACAAGTGCTTAGGCAGCCTTGACTTAGATTACTTAGCTTGTTTCAGACTTTTTCCTCTGCACCAGAGTACAGTTAGTAAGAATGAAAATCTCTACCTGATTTGGGGAAAAAAAAACTCTTAGGGTCTCTTTGAGCCACTCTGTCATTCTCCATGGGATATAGGAGAGCTGAGCCAGAAGTGTTTAAGGAATGTGTTCTCAACATTACTAGTTGTTTCTAGGATGCTATTTTTCTTAACATCTGGCTTTTGTGGACCTGTTTGAAAATACCCGATTTTCAAAAATAGGCATATCATCTATTTTATGTGTAGTTTTTGGAGAAAGGACATAAAAACTGGACATGCTAATTTGATTTCCCTTTAGGAAACATTAATTTTTTTTAGCTGTGCCTCATAGAAATAGGTAACACACTGGCGGCTGATGTTCAAGCATTATTTTTTTTTTTAATAAAATCATGCCTATAGCTGAAACATATGTTGCAAATTAAAAATCAAATTAATGCCATCATTATTCTTTATAGATTTTCAAGGGCAAAGAGTAAGAAACATTTCTGATAAAATAGTTTAAGGCTAAACCTATTTTAAACTTAATCGTTTAAGGAAAAAATATCTCTGAATCAGAAGTCAAATTAGAATATAATTACACTTCTGCAATGTCCAAATATTTTACTCTTTATATCCATTGCATTTGTTTCACATTTTCATAGCAAATCTGATGTAGGAATTCTGATGAATCATTAGTTAATAAAATAATATAAATTTCTTATAAATCCATTGTTAGAGAGGATACTTCTTTTTAAAAATAGAAATATACTTGCTTAGACTTAGTTCAATAAACCTGGAATGACTCTTCTAAATAATCATTTTTCTCTGATACCTCCAATAAAGAAAGATAAAAATAAGTACATGCTTGAATGTGTACCGTTAGAGGCAATACACTATAATAAAATGTGGCTTAATTAGGTGACATTCTGGCTTTGTCCCTAACTATTTGTATTACTTTAAAATAATTACTTAAACTTTTTAAACATTAATTTTCTTCTCTACATGGTAATCTTGATGATATATTGTGGTGTGATTAAGGCACATCACTGAAACAGCATTAATGGTATTTTGAATTGATTAACATGTAACAAAAACTAGCCTTCCATTTCTATTGAATTTGTTTACTCACTTATTATCACACTAAGTGTATTATCTTGCTAATAGGGACTACAAGCCAAGGGAATTCCATTCATGTGTGTTCATCATGTACAATTACACTCTAAATTGTAATCCAACCTCTCTCTTATGGCATTTTCCCAAGTATTTATCATCTATTCATCATCATCTAATCTTTCTTATCCTCAGAGAAAGCAAAAATATCAATTAATTTTGACTTTTGAGTTCATTTCATGAAGAAAAGAATTTTTATTTTCACATCTACACTTTTTAAAAAACATAATTAAATGCATGAGGGATAAGTGTGACCATTTTTTCATTTTTTCATAGCACTTTATTGAAGCATCCTGATGATTTTGACATGGGAAAGGATTCAACTTTGAGATTTCTATGGTGAAAATTTATCATCAATTACCCTAAAGTTGTACCTAGTAGTTTGGTGATAATAGAGAGCACCTTTTTAAATACAAAACTGGGCAGTAAACAGTTATGGAAAATGCAATGTTTGTCAAAACAATGATGATACATTCAAACAGTCTGCTTTTTAAAACAGTATTAGAGTATATAAAAAAAATGCTACTCAGATTCATGAGTTTTTAACTTGTATAATATTAATAAAATGCATTTCTGAGCTATATGGGTTTAGGAAATCTACTAATGTCAGATTTAATACTTTTAGGAAAATCATCACTGTGGTTAACTTGGCCTGGCACAGAACCCAGCAAATGTATGGACTCTCCAGCTCTACACCAAATGCAACAGTGGCTTAAGGAAGGGTAAGTGAACCTACTCCCTTCCATGGACTGGTCCAATCAAAGCATGGTTGAATGGCAGAATATACCTTGAGAATTGTCAGATCTGACAATGAAAAATGAGGAAGATAGTCTTGAAATTATCTTACTAGATTTTTTCCAATTTAAGTCAAGATATATGGGCAATGGCTCAGCAGTACACATTCTTATTCAACCACTTATTCTAAGACCCCATGAATGGCTCCATTTGCATCCTATACTTTCATTTTAAAAATACAGCAAGGGATTTTTGTATAAAGAGAACCACCATGTATAAATGAATATACAGGTAACAGGATAGGTGATTATATGCAATTCCTAAGGAAAAAAGATTAAATATCTAACAATATGTGAGTAACACATGCAAACCAGAAACAAAAAGATAGCAACCTCAATGTAAAAATGGATGACAGATGTACCCCATATTTCTTTGCTCTTCTGTTATTTGCTTTGTGTTCTGCAAGTAGAAATACTCACTTGATTGTAGAACTCAGCTCCAGTATGACAACCTGCCAAGGTATTATCCTTCATTTCAACAGCTACTGATCTTTGCCTACCTTTTATTGCACATGGCTATAGCATTATTTAATGGAAATATACTGGCAGAGAGGATCCATAAATGTGCATATGTATGAGAAGCTCAGAACAGAGAGTCAGAGGTAGGCCATGAATTCTAAGATTAGGTATGATAGTCAAAGGAGGAGTCAGTATGCCCAAATCATGCCTATTCGCTGAAGTATAATGAAATCTGAGTCAATAGAGGGAGTTCCAGGTTTTGAGAAAGCTGAATATTAAAAAATTTTGTTGTCCTTCTTAAAAAACAGAATATAAAATTACAATAGTAATAGTAATATTACCAACTTGCTATGATTCAACTTATATTTTTTTAACTTTATAATGGTGTGAAAATGACCATGCATTCCATACTCCAAAGTCTGGAATTTTGATCTTTTCCTGAGCTAGCTTTCAAGGTACTGGGCAGTGACAGTGAGCTGCAGCCCTCATTAGGCCACAGGATCATGAGTGTAAAGCAGTCAATACTGTCTACTGTAGTGCAACACTGTCCACTACAGTGCACTACAATTTACTATGTTGCTAAGCTATAACATTCGGTAGGTTTAGGTATTTTAAATGCATTTGTTACTTCTTGTATTTTCAATTTACAGTGGATTTATTGGGGCATAAACCCATCATAAGTTGAAAGTATTTGTATAAAACAACATATAAAAATGAACAGTCTTTTTAAAATTAGAATAAAAATGATCACCACCAGTTATAGTTTTAAGAAAAAGTCTGTTTGTAAGAAAGTTGAAATATTCAGGAAAATACTATAATTTTACAATAGTTGAATATTTCACATACCACTCAAACACTTATCTCCCTGAAGGTTTAGATGCATAATCTTTGATCAGTTCTTCCTATATTCTGGTCAGGAGAAAATTTCTGGTTTGACTATGCTTTAAAAAGAATCAATCCTCTGGTTACATTTGATACATGTGATTACTGAAAAATGTTCCAAAGACTAGCTTCTGGCTTTGCACATATTTCAAGGTATTTTTAAGCCCATATATTTTGGAATTGGCTATCACAGGAAACTTTTATATTTAAGTAGGGTCTCTGATGAATCCATCTGTCCATAGATTCTAAAGTGTCTCTCAAATCTTTGTGTCTGTCTGAACGACTATCCTGATTTTGGTGGCTCCCTGGAGATTAGGATGTGCCACATCCTGTCAGTAAACCAAGACAGGTAAAGTACAAGTCAGAGACCCTCCAGATACAGCTGGAAAGTTGAAGTGTGTTCCAGGTCCTTCATTCCTTATGATGAAGCCAGGAACAGGCACTTATTTCCTCCTCTCTACACAAAGCCAAGGAAAGGATCTGTGATAAGTGCCTGCCCTTGCATTTGAACTGCACCTTTGGATACTGGGGAGGTGGACACTGGATTTGGGCCCTGTGTGAGCCTACCTCTTTGTTTCCTGTGGCTTAAAAAGACCCATCAATTTCTAGAGCCATGTTATTAAAGAAATAGTCCTTGAATAAGAGCATCCAAAAGAAATTAAATCAGTGTTTTGAAGAGACATCTGGACACCATATTCATTGTAGCACAATTCACAATAGCCAAGGAAAGCAAACAACCTGTGTCCATCAGCTGATGGATAGACAAAATGTTGTGTTACTTATGCACAATGGAATATTCTTCAGCCACAAAAAGTTAAATTCTGTCATAGGTGGGAGGGAAGAAGGGTTGATCAAAGGGCATTCAGTTATATGTAAGCAAGAAGTTCTAGAGTGACTATCGATGAGAATACTATGCTGTACATTTCAAAAAGCTAGAATAAAGGATTTTAAAAGTTGTTACCAGAAAGAAATGTTTGAGTAGATAGACATGTTTAGCCTCATTCTAACATCAAACAATGTATACTTTTATCAAAGTATCACATAGTACCTGTTAATGTGTATAATTTTTATGTTTTTAATGGATTATTTAAACATAAATATAGATAAATATCTTTAAAAATAGTTTGTATTTCCTCTCTTGACATCTGGTTTGTTGGAATAAAAGTGGGTGAGAATATTTGTGAAAGTCATTCCTATGCTAGATGGCTTGCAATTAATATAAATCAAGGAAACTTTTATGGACTACAGACATATATCTTACTAAAACCCAAATTGAACACCCCCTTAACTAAATCTCAGTAATGCCAGGAGACATGTCAATGCCACCTTATAGAAAGGAACTGTAAATGAGAATAATCTAGAGCATAAGAACACAGTGGGTTGACATTTAACAATAAGAATATCTTATGTTTTTCTAATTATATAAGAACACAACACTGTGAACAATTGCTGGTGCTTTTCCCAGGCATGTGAAAGGTCTTGAAGCTTAGGTGCTATTAGCTTCACATTCACATTCAATTTTCTTTTGATTAAATACATAATAAAGGTGCTTAGTGGTGGCTTGAGAATGAAGAAATAACTCCAATAATGAAAATTTTAATTGGTTGGAAGTTTTGTGCATACTTTTGACAATACTAAAGATGTTGGTGAGTTTAATCATAGCAACAACTTTGGAAACTTATAAAATATATAATCTTTATTGTAGTACAGGAAGAGTAAATAAAACTTGGTAAAAAGGAAACATCAAATATACAGAGGAAAAAGGAATTTGAAGGCCCTTCCTTCCTTTCTTCCCTCCTTCCTTTCTTCCTTCCTTCTTTCCTTCAAGGTGTTTTCAAGCAGAACATACTTGAGAATATATAACTGCCACTGGAAGGAAGAAAAAAAATAATGTTGAGGTTAACAATAGAGGATTATTTGGTAGCTCAAAACTATTTAGAAAGCAAGAAATGAAAAGATGAGAAGTTTAGGAAAATTGATCAGCTTGATTTCAGGAGAAGAAAGTATTCCCGTATATTATCAAAGAATAAAAAGATTACCCTAAATACATGTATGAATACACAATTGTGAAAATACTTTATATAAAACCAGCAACTTGAAAAATTGTGCTCTTTATATGTAAGATGAAATTAAATGTACTCTGCAAATGTGTATAACAAATAAGAATAATAAATTTTTTTTTAAAAAAGAATGAGGATAAAAGATGATTCATTATGCTTCTCTCTATATTGTGAATTATTTTGCAATGGGAGTATTATCTTCATGATATCAAAGTTCACATATAAACTTGTAAAATAATTAAACATGGTATGCCTCATTATAATCAACATTTTATGACTATATAAGTAATATGTTAGTGCTTCAACTATACATGATACCATTTTGAAAATTTCAACAAGTGCTTTATAATAAGTATACTTTTTTAAACATATTTAGAATATCTAGAATTATAGATTCATATAGTTAGACTCATTTTAGATTCATTAGTTTCAAAAAAGAATACTTACCTATCCCATGAGCTATTTGCTTAGGTTCTCTGATGGTAACACCTTGCAAAACAAGAGTGCAATATTATAGCCAGAATATGGACAATATTCTAGACATTTTGACTATTACAATGTAATAGTCAAAATTACAATGTAATAGTCAAAATGTCTAGATCTGGATCTGACTTGAGTATTTTATTTTAATATGTGGTCATCCTGTTTGGGTTTGACAAACAAATCCTGGTCTACTGTGAGGGCTTTGGTTCCAGTGAAAATATCATGTTTTAGAGTCTGGGCAGCATTATTTTGGACTGTTATGTTTATCTCATACTACTGGGTTTCACTCTAGTCCCAGCCAAAGGTGACTACAGGCTTGGAAGGATATTCCTCAATCTCGATTGCTGGCTTCCAGGTAGGGAAGGGCTTCCTAGTATATGCAGTATACAGGATGTAGAACACCTCACAGGATGGGTGCTTCATGTACTGGGAGCTACCTTTCTGGTACCCCTGAATCCAGGGTTTTACAGGGTGGGAGAGGAGACTCTCAGATCAAAGGGGAAAGAGAGAACATACATTTAACATTTTCTTAAATTATTCAAAATCAAGAATCCTGTAAACACAAGTGCCATATTACATTATTTCTACATTGATTAGTGAATGTAGAATTTGGTATAGTTATTATTATATATCCAATATGTGAAAGATGCTTAATAACAACATAGTTGATTTTTTTATTCACTTTTCTGTTCAAACAGTCAGAAACTTCATCTAGAGAAAGCTCTGACTTAAAATAAATAGACACCTTGAGGCATTTTCTAAGAGTAAAAATTATTGTTTATTGATCTGTTTAGCTGAAATGATGCAAATCTTTCTTCCTGGTTACATTTATTTCATATATTTGTTTTTTATTACTCATTATTATTGCTATTATTTTCATAATTCAAGGAATATTACAGTATTGAAAGATAGTATTGAATGCAGCCTGAATACCATGACACTTAGTGCCTGATTGTCAAGCCACATGGCTTCTGTGTCATTCAGGGAAGAAAGGGTTTCTGCTATAATCTATTGTATTACAATTCACCAGATGTGTCAGTCAAGGCTATTTGTTTTTGTAGGATTAAAATCTATATATCAAAACTCTCTCTTACTTTCTTTTTCTCAAGTGGAAAACCAAATTGTATTCAAAAAATAATTGCAATAATAGTAGGCAAAACTAGCTACCAAAACTTTTAGGTTATTTGCTCAATGATTTTTCACCCAATGCTGTTTTCTTCATAAATTTATAGGGATAATTAGAAACTTTGAAATGATTTAGACTAACTGGTCATTGATTTAGACTAAATGGTCATTCAATAGTCTATTGAAATGATAGACTAACTGGAGAAAATAAATGATGCTTCCAAGGCTGCTTAGCCTGTTAGTGGTACATTTAGAAGTTTGTTCTCTCTCTGACTCCCTAATATGATGAAGAGAAGGATATATGGTTTTGGGTCTTACTATCTGTGTTTTAAGACAACTTATTTTCAGGCATAGTTGCTAAGTATCATGGTTTTAACTTTTTAAAAATACATTGCAAATACTTTTATGACTTCCTGAGTGATAAAGCATGGAATCAATAGGATTGATAAATATAGGCTAAACACTTGGTTCAGCAAATGTGATGGTTAATTTTATATGTGAACTTGAGTAGGACATAGGATACCAGATTAAAAATTATTTCTGCACCTGTGAGGGTGATTCTATATGAGATTAGAATTTGAATCAGTGAATTGAGTAAATCAGATTGTCTTTCTCAATGTAGATGAGCACCATCCAGTGCATTGGGGCCTGAATGGAACAACAACAACAATAATCAAAAACAACAACAATAACAAAAAAAATGGAGAAAGGTGGAATTTACTTTCTTTACTGATTGCTTGAACTAGGACATCAGTTTTCTCCTGTTCTTCACCTAAACTCACACCCTGAGCCCTCAGATTTTCAGGACTACACCAACGATTCCAGCTTGCATATTACAAGTCATAGGACCTCTTAATATCCCCATGATTGTTGAATCAATTCCTTATAATAAATTGTGTGTGTGTGTGTGGTCATGCTATATACTTTGAATATAAAAATAAATAGGGAAATTTTATGGCATTCAAATAGTTTATATCATTCAAGGGGGAGACTAATATATAACAATAATTTGTATAATGTGCTCTGGTGACTCTCAAGACTACACAAAGAATTATGGAGCGCTAATGAGACTAAAATCATTTATACATGACATAAATGAGAAGGAACAGGTGAACATTTCAGAAAGGAGTATAAAATAACAGCCTTACTAAAAAACTCTAAACTACCTTGAAAGTCTATCTAGCCTTATGGTTAACTGTAGACTTTGGAGTGAAGCTGCTTAACTTCCAATTCTAGCTCTGTAATTGATAAGCTGTGTGAATTTTGGGAAATATCTTAATCACTAAGCACCTCAATTTCCTGTTCCTTAAATTAAAATAGTAATTGTTTGTGTATCTTCTAAGATTGATAAGAGGGAAATAATTTAGTAGAGGTATAGCATTTAGCATAATTAATCACTCAACAAATATTAACTTTTATCATTATTTCAGATTCTATTTACTCGTCTTCAGGTTTAATTCATGTATTTTATCAAATGTCACTTTTGCCTTTATTTTCTCTATCTGGGAGAGTATATACTGTATAAAAGCCACAAAACAATTATTGGCTAAACATAAATGAGTATTTAAACTAGAATTTAGGTATTAAAATTCATAAGTTTTCTTAAAAATAACTATTTCTTTAAAAATTTGTGTTTTCTGCATTAAGAATAGAACAAGCTTAACTAAAAATCTTTCTTGTAAGAAGGAAACAGCCCAGTTCAAACCATACAGTTCACAAGAACATTGTATTAGGAAATAGTCTTTGTGTAAGAAAACAATGTTTGAATTACAACTACCCATAATTTTCCTTTTTTAGGTCACCTTTATAACTTGGCAAATAATATCTTTGAAAATCTTAGTGTGAGAAGGCATCAAGGTATTTGAAGGGACATAATTGCATTGGTACAATACCAAACATACTTGAGACTTGAAAAATGATAATGTATTAAATATATAAACAACCTTATAAACCATGTAGAACAAGAAATGGTAAAACTTTCGAGGAAAAATTTTAAAGTGATGTTAATAAGGGTGAAAATAAAAAGAGTGAAGATGAAAAAATTCATTAAGGAGAAGATAATTGTAGCATTCCACTTAGGAGGACTAGGTGCCAACCTAATTAACATATTCAGCTTAAGCTATTCTTTTCTGGTATTAGTTCTAAATTTTTGAATAAGAAATTGATCAAACATGAATGTAGAGGGAAAACTGAGGACAGAACCATAATCTGCTATTATATACATATATGTTTTTCATTGCCACCATTCTTAAGAAGAATGTTTAGAGAATATATAAAATATTAGAATGACATTGACAGTAAATTTGCATTTTATATATGTGTGTGTGTGTGTATATATATACATATATACATATATTATATACATATATATATATACATATATTTCTGTGTGTGTGGGAATGAATATATTAAAAATTGTTAAAATAGATCATAGAACAGTGCAAGTGAAAGTGCAAAGCAAATGTTCTCACAGTAAGTGTTCAGCACAGATGGTTCCATGACAGGGCAGAGCACCAAACAGGAGGTTCCTTTAGTGTGAACAATTTTAAAATGGCTAAATCCATAGAGATTAAATGCCAACATCCAAGTCTACAAAAGCGAATATTTTGAAATAGAAAACTTTTTTTGGAGGGGGGGCGGTATAGGAAATTGAACTCAGGGGTACTTGACCACTGAGTTTTATTTAGAGATATGGTTTTACTGAGTTGCTTAGCTCCTCGCTTTTGCTGAGGCTAGAGTTGAACTCACAATCCTCCTGCCTCAGCCTCCCAAGCCACTGGGAATACAGGTGTGGGCCACCATGCCCAATTTGAAGTAGAAACTTTTTGTATGCTTCATTTAATACCTATTTGATCATTTAATTCCTTTTTTGGACAGTGAGGTTATAAAAGTCATTGATTTTATAATGATTTAATATCACAAAAACATTTGGTCCGGTGCAAAGGGTTTATTTCATATGCTGAATGAATCGCTTGAGATCATTTCCAGACTCTAAGGCGAGTGGAACTGAGAGGACTAAAATGTGAGAACTCAGGTGAGAAAGAACCAGCCACCCCATGCTGCCACCCACTGTGAGGGAATCATTGTATCACACATGCCCACCAGATGGTAGCACCTCAAGCTTCTGTGGGACTGTGTGGATCCCAGGGAAGAGCAAGAGGTCCTAAAGTACAACAGATGATGTTGAAACAAAATGTTTCCTCTGCATGTGAGTTTTTAAATCTGCTGAGTTCATTTGCTTTTGTTTTGAAAAGAGCACCTTAAGGCATAGTGTGGGGGGGGGGGGGGGGGGAAGGGGAAAGAAGGAAACAAGGAAAGAAGAACAAAAGGGAAGAAAGAAAGTGAGCATGAGAATGAATAAAAAGAGAGAAGAAAGGAGAGAGGAATAGAAAGAAAATGAGAAAGAGAAAAAAAAGAAACAATAGAATAAAAAGAAAGAAAAAAAAATAGGGAAAAAGAAGGAAGAAGTAGGAAGGAAAAAGGAAAGAAAGAAAAGTCTTTTTTTTTTTTTTTTTTTAAATATATGTAGTGGGGATTGAACCTAAGGGAACTTAACCACTGAGCCATATCCCCAGCCCTTTTTTAATATTTTATTTTGAGATAGGGTCTCATTAAGTTTCTTAGAGCCTCACTAAGTTGCAGAGGCTGGCTTTGAATTTGTGATCCTCCTACTTCAGCATCCTAAGCCTCTGGGATTACAGGCATGTGCCACTATACCTGGCAAGAAAAGTCCTTTTTAAAACAGTTTATGAGTTAAATAAACTTGAGAAACTTTAAATCTCAAAATCCACCATTATATTACTGTTTTGATATTACCCTACCTCCTCCTTTCTGTCTGCTAACAAAGTAAAACAAATAAACATATTATAGCAAAATAATAGACACCAAAAACTCACATAAAGAAATAAAGAAAATCCCCAAACATTGAGAAATTTCTTTGTGTTAGTAACAAATAACTTTTCACAGAAAAAGTGGATAACCTGAACATTTAAATATCAGGCAACAGTTAAATTTATTTTTTGTCTATTGTATTATAATGATAAATAAGAACATAAATAGGTAAAGAAGAGGCTGTGAGATCTAACAGTAGAAATATAAGTACATAAATTTTAAATAAAAGAGTAAGTCAAAAGGAATAGATAACATGTAAACATTCATTCTACTCATGCATGAATTCTGAATTCTTAATATGGGTCAGTCAGTAAATTGTTGAAAAATTTTGATTTTAGTTTCAGTACATAAAAAACTTGGAAGTAGTCGTTCTGTTACTATGATTTTTCAAAAGCTAAGAAAATATGGAAATCAATGATTTTTCTTTGATCCATGAGAGAACGGTCATGTGGTTAAACCGATATCCTTAAATTGGAAGAGACTGGCAAATATAGAGAAGTGAGAAAAATCACTTATCAGGAACAAGAGCATCTGGAGCCATAAATTGGTAGTGATGCTTTAAACACTTAGGAGTTAGAATGGTGTCCCCACATGAGATACATCCATGTCCTAACACCTGATACCTGTGAATGTGGTCTCATTAGGAAATAGGGCTTTTGCAGATGTAGTCATGTCAATACTAGAGTTCATTAAATATTAGAGTGGGCATTAAATCCAATGACTTGAGGTCTCAGAAAGGAAGACTCAGAGACCCAGGAGAAACACATGGAATAAGGTCATTTAAAGACAGAGGAAGAGGTTGAAATGATGCAGCTTTACAGCAAAGAATGCCAAGCACTGCTTGCAGCCTTGAGAAACTAGACATATGAATGTGTCCTCCCTCTGAGCCTCAGAAAGAGCCAACTTGATGATATCTTGATTTTGTACGTATGCCATGGTAAACTGTGAGGCCATGCATTTGTTGTTGTTTTCAAACACCAAGTTTGCAGTAAGCCAGCCAGGGAAACCACTATAAATAGCAACTGTGACCCACTAGTGGAAGTGGAGGGAAATCTGGTTCAAAAATGAGAAACTGCTAGGGTCAAGATGCTTGGCTGGCTTCTATGTTTTCATGAGATTTAAGTCCAGAAACCCCAACAAGTACACCTGTGAAGAGTTAAGTAAAACCATCATATTTCAGGCAAAGGGAAAGGAAAATTTGCCATTTGAAAATACACCTGAAACATTCTCCATAGAATAGGCTTATACAGCAAGGAAAAAATGCATTTCCAAAACCTTATCTTCTGGGGAAAACACCTATCTCCAGTACCCTGGAATCTTTCAGTCTGTCTTAAAGAGGGACAGGGGAAAGTTGAAATACTTCTGAAGGTAATTTGAATGTCATAGCCCTAGGACTCAGCCACACTAAAAGACTGAGACTTAATTAACATATTTCTAAACCATATATCTGATAAAGTGTTAATCTTCAAAATATATAAGGGCCTCCTATAATTCAATATTAAAAAACAAAACCAAAAAAGACTAATACTCCATTTTAAAAAGGTCTAGGGATTTGAGTGAAATTTCTTCAAAGAATTCATATAAATGACCAACAGATATATGCAAAAATGTTTAGTGTTACAGAAAGAAAACTATTATGCTAACCGGAAGTAATTAAGATAATTTAATTCATAGAAGCAAAGAATGGAATGATGATTGCCAGGGCTGGGATTAGAGGAATGGGGAGTTATTCATCAATGGGCATAAATTTCAGTTAAATAGATGAAAATGTTTTAGCTATCTTTTATAAAACATTACTCCCATATTATAGGCAAGGACATTATAAGAAAGGAAAACTATAGGTCAACATCTCTCATGAACATAGATATCAAAATTCTCAATGAAATATTAAGAAGTCATATCTAAGAATGGATATTAATAATTCTACCCCATGACAAAGTAGGATTTATTTCAAGTATGCAAGACTAGTTCAACATTAAAAGATTGATTACTATAATCCACTAAAGAAAAAATTGATGATGTCAATTGATATAGCAAAAGAATTTGAAAACTCCAAAACCTATTTATGATAAAAACTCTCAGCAAGACAGAATAGAGGAACATCTTTATCTTAATAAAGAATATCTATAAGGTTCTATAGCTAATATCATACATAAAAAGAATTTGGATTCTTTCCCCCTATATAGGAAATGATGTAAGAATGTATCATGTCACCATCCCTCTTCAACAGTATAACAAATGCCCTAGCTAGTGTAATAATATCAGAACAAGGAATAAAATATACACAGTTTAGGAGGGGGTAACAAAGATGGTGTTTGTTCTGTGATGATATAATATGATAAAAAATAATCTCAAAGGAGCAACAAAAAGTCTACTTGGATTATACAGTAATTATAGTTAGGTCACAGGATATAAAGTTAATATACAAAAGTTAATTGATTGTCTATATACCATCAATGAGCAACTGGAATATGCAATATAAAATGCAATAACTATAAGGATCTAATGACAACCATGTTTACCAGCATGTGGAGAAAGAAATTTGAGATCATGTTGATGAAATATGGTAGAATAGATCTCTTTGTTTCATTTATACAGTGAAATAAGCCAAATGAATTTATAGTTAATTCTATCATTTATTAATATAATAATTATTAAGTTCTTACCAGGCTTAGCCAATGAGGTGAGAATATATTAGATATAATTATAGGTAAAATATAGGTAAAATCCTAACCTAGAGGATACTATAATATAAATATTAAATACAAAACATGTAAAGTAACACAAGTGTTTAAAAATATATTTTTTTAAATGTTGGAAAGGTTGGAGGAATAAGAAAACTTAAGGACTGTATACTGAAAGGACTGTATACTGAAAATAAAAATGGTGACTTTGGAGCTGGACCCCAGACAATAGCCTTCAGGAAGTGTTTAAAAATAAATCTAGCTGGGTGTAGTGGTGCATGCCTGTAATCCCAGTGGCTCAGGAGGCTGAGGGGGGAGGATCACAAGTTCAATGCCAGCCTCAGCAAAATGGAGGTGCTAAGCAATTCAGTGAGACCCTGTCTCTAAATAAAATACAAAATAGGGCTGGGATGTGGCTCAGTGTTTGAGGGCCCCTGAGTTCAATCCCTGGTACAAATAAATAAATAGGTAAATAAATAAATAATTCTGTATCAATCTACACCTATAGATGTAGATCTAGATTCTGTACAGAAAAGATGATATAAACTCTTTATCAATATCTAACTGAATCTTTGAAATAATACCAAGAGTTTGGATTTTTGTTTAAATTTGTACTCTTTTAGAGATGAGTTACCTAAAGCATTAACTATTTGATTAAAAACCAGATTGACTAACTAGTGAAAAATCAATTAAGAAATGATAGAACCAACATGTGATCTTAGTCCTGTCAATAATTTGGGCACGGGATAATGAAGAGGAAAAGTAAAAACAATTCCATTTCAGTAGAAGAATCTGAAATGCGTCATATTTCAGAGGCAAAATTTGACACATTTTACCTTAAACAGTAGATCAGAAGAATATTAATAATTTAAGAAAGTAATGAGCAAGAGTTTTATGCTTTACAAGGGTTTATTTTTGTGGAAGAACCCTGATAAAATGAACTTGAAGGCACTGGCTTTATTGAGGACAGCCTTGGAAAGAAACAGAAGGCACATCCAGGAAGGAACTGAAAAAGGCACAGCAGGAAGGGAACTGTGTTTGGCGCAGGGATTCCACGACCTAAAGTGACCTCCAGGAGAGAGCAAGTATCATTCTTCACTTAGTCCTCTCTGGAGCTCCTCTCCCAGCGACAGAAACCAAACCTAGAGGGCAAAGCCACCAAAGGCCCTAGCTACTCTGGATTAGCTGCCTGGGCTCCTGAGCAGTATGCAGAAAAGAAAGGGTGCATGTAGAGAAGCTGAAAAACAATACCCAGCTCACCTTATATACTTTATATGAGTATATTTTTTGTTGACCAAATAAAAACAAAATCATAATTGTGAAAAAGGCACTGAAACCAGAATGAAAGACTTGACCTAAGAAATATACTTGAATATTGTACTCAATACTTGAATACAATGTAAACTTGAAGCTGAAAAGGAGATGAGGTATAGGTTAATACTTAAATCTTTAGTGACTTGAAAATCACAGCATCTTTAAACAAATTTGAGAAATAAAAGAGAAGTTAGAGAGTGAGGATTCAGGGTAAAATGACCTGTATGCTCCTTCTTTCCCTATGAACCTACTTAATTAACAAATCTTTAGTTTAATGGATATTTTGCAGAGATATAGTTCATGATAAATTTATTCAAAATATCTTGAAAGAAAACAGAGAAAAAAATAAATGAAAACATAATTACTACTGTACATTATCTCCCTTCACATTGAAATTTTTAACATGTATATTTGGAAATGCCAGATTTAATCCAGGAAGAAATACAATAGTGACAGGTTTGGGAATTGCCAGTCATAGAGATGGTAGTAGAAGTTCTGATTGCAGTTGAAATAATAGAATATAGAATGGTAGGTTTTAATATATTCAGGATCATGAATTCTCTTAAAAATTATGTTTCAAGTTTCCAGAAAAATACGATATACACATGAGCATAATATATTGCAATTTGTCTCAAGGACTTCACAATTTCTGAGGTCTGCATGAAGCCCTATTTTAAGAATGGAAAGTAGGATGGAAGATGGTGGACCAGAGAGAGGTGATGTTAAGTGTCAGTCGGTAAAGTGAGGTACAGTGCTGAGAATACTGCTGAGTTACTAGTGATACACCTGCACCTGCAAAGAAGCCAAGGCCATCGAACACCTCTGGAACACTGGGATAACAACCTACAGCGGGGATGAGTATCCAAATTGCTCACTCGCTTAGATCCCACGTGGGAGACAAAGAGCACACAAAGATATCAGCTGTTCATGGAACAGCACAGAAGAACAAGGACACCTGTAGCACTGCTGGCTGGGAATGGCACAGAACAATAGGTGCTGATTATTTGGCTACCCAACTTGCTTTCATGCAAGTCAACTGGGAAATTCCCATGCACAGGAACACCAGTCAGGTCCTGTGTGGTTCCATTACTCCCAGGGGGATTGATCACCACAATTTTTGAAAGTGGATAAAGCAGAGGGAGAAAGAAGAAAAAATAAGGGACTCACCTACGCACAGAAGCCTGAATACAACCGAGGAATTTTGACAGGCTCTGAAGACAGCAGACATCTACACAAGCCACACACAGACAGTGGAGGAGCTCATATCTGAACCCATAGTACTGACCCCCATAACTCTGCAACTATACTGTGAGATGGAAAGTAGATGCCTACATCTTGGGTCACTTTTCAGTGCCAACTCCCAGCTTGGAACTCTGGCTGACCAGGTACACAGATTGTAACCCCAGTCCAACTTCACAGCAGAAGCTAGGGCGGGTTCTGTGACTACTTGGTTACCTTCAACATCTGGAAGATGGCAATAAAATCCTGAAAACCAACAACAGACGACCACATGTACTGAATGTGAAGGGAACCAGGAAATCTTCCCTGAAGATTTCTTGTCTGTGATTTATTTTTGTGTTCATCTTTGTGGTGTTTTTCTGTGTGTGTGTGTGTGCACACATGTTTGTCTCTTTTTTTTTTTATTTTTTGTTTTGTTTAGTTTGTCTTGTTTTTTCTTTCTGTTTTTTTTTTTTCATCTTCTTTACTCTCTTTATTTACTCCCCTACTCTCAAACTCTCAACATATGTGAAACAAAGTTTTATACATGAATGAGGAATTGAGAACTGTGGTAACTGAATAGTATATCAAAGTGGTGTTATACATAGTTTCGTTTTTATCATCATTTCTATTATTGACTTACATTCTTTTACTTCTCTTTTCACCAATTTCTACTACTTTGACATTTTTTTATTTCTCCTAACATATACATAAAACAGTTTGTTTTATGTATACCTCGGTCTTCCCACTAACTTGTTCACTCCAATTCATTTCCTCTCTCTTCTGCTGATATTAAACTACATCCATAAATTTCTCTTTCACACTTCCTAAGAAATAATAACTCAATATGTTCACCTTCTTCCTCCTCAGCATATCATATCTATGTCCAATATCAGAAATTATAAACCTCTTTACAAACCTACAGAGTATATTGGGGACAATATTTGAATTCACTAATTCTGCACATTGTGACCAAATTGTGAACATCTGAATAGAAAATGTCTGGTTTTAGAGTGTAAAGTGCTTATATGGGGATCTGTTAACATTGTCCTATAGGGACATTGTAAGGCTTTAAGGTAAAAATGAAAAAGTTAAGGTTCCACAGTGCAAGAAGAGAGGTCACACAAGCAATATGAAAAAACAGAAAGTGTCCCAAACAAATCAACATGCCTCTTTAGTAGATTCCATGGCAAGCACAGCAGATGAAATGACAGAGAAAGGAGTTCAGGAGGTACATAATTAAAATGTTCAATGATCTGAAGAATGACATAAGAGATCAAATACAGGTAGCAAAAGATCATTTTCACAAAGAACTTCATAAACAAATACAAGAAGCAAAAGATTACTTCAATAGGGAGATAAAGGTTCTAAAAAGAAACCAAACAGAAATTCTGGAAATGACAGAAGCAATAAACCAAATTAAATGTTAAATTGAAAGCATCACCAACAGATTAGGCTACTTGGAAGCAGGACCTCAGATAATGAAGACAAAATATATAATCTTGAAAAAAACTGTAGACCACACAGTGAAATGGTAAGAAATCAAGATCAGAACTCAAGAAACATGGGATAGCTTAAAAAGACCAAATTTAAGAGTTATTGGGATAGAGGAAGGCATAGAGTTCCAAACCAAAGGAATTAGTAATTTATTCAATGAAATACTAGTATAAATTTTTCCAAACATGAGGAATGAAGGGGAAAATCAAGAGGCTTACCAAACACCAAATGTACAAAATCACAACAGATCCACACCAAGGCACATTATAATGAAAATGCCTAACATACAGAATAAGGAGAAAATATTAAAAGCCATGTGAGAAAGGAATCAGATTACATATAGGGGGAAAACAATTAGATTATGTGCAGATTTTTCAACCCAGACCTTAAAAGCTAGAAGATTCCTGGAAAAATATATATATCAAGCTCTGAAAGAAAATTGATGCCAACCAAGAATCTTATATTCAGCAAAATTAAGCTTTAGATTTGAAGATGAAATAAAAACCTTCCAGGATAAAAAAAGTTAAAAGAATTCACAATTTGAAAGCCAGCACTACAGAACATCCTTGGAAAAATATTCATGAAGAAGAAAAGAAAACAATGAAAATCAGCCAAGGGAGATATTAAACTAAAGGAAACACTAACCAGAGGAGAAACCAAATCAAGTTAAATACCAAAAATAAACAAAAATGGCTAGGAATATGAATCATGTCTCAATAATAACCCTGAATATTAATGGCCTAAACTGACCATTCAAAAGACACAGATTGACAGACTGGATTAAAAGAAAAGATTCAACAATATGCTGTCTCCAAGAAACTCAACTCATAGAAAAAGACATCAACAGACTGAAGGTGAAAGGTGGGAAAAAATCTTACCACTCATATGGTTGCGGAAGCAAGCAGGGGTTTCTATTCTCATACCAAATAAGGTAGACTTCAAGCCAAAATTAATCAAAAGGGACAAAGAAGGATATTTCTTACTGCTTAAGGGAACCATTCATCAACAAGACATAACAATAATAAATGTATATGCCCCAAATAATGGAGCACCTACATTCATCAAACAAACCCTTCTTAAGTTCAAGAGTCAAATAGACCACAACACAATTTTTCTAGGAGACTTCAACACACCTCTTTCACCATTGGATAGAACATCCAAACAAAAGCTAAAAAAAAAAGAAACTTTAGACCTCATTAATTAACAACCTAGACTTAATAGACATATATACAATATTTCATCCTTCAGTGAACAAATATACTTTCTTCTCAGAAGCACATGGCTCCTTCTCTAAAATAGACCATATATTATGCCACAAAGCAATTCTTAGCAAATATAAAAGGTAGAGATACTACCCTACATTCTATTAGATCATAATATAATAAAATTAGAAATCAATGATTAAATAAAAAAATAGAAAAATTACTCCAACACTTGGAGACTAAACAATATGCTACTGAATGAACCAAAGTTTGCAAAAGACATCAAGGAGGAGATTAAAAAATTCCTAGAGGTGAATGAGAACACAGATATATTGTATCAAAATATCTGGGACACTATGAATGCAGTATTAAGAGGAAAATTCATTGCATTGAGTTTGTTCCTTAAAAGAAGAAAAAAAAAAAAAAAAAAAAACAAATAAATGACTTAACATCACACCTCAAAGCCCTAGAAAAGGAAGAACAGTTCAACATTTAAAGCAGTAGAAGAAGGAAATAATTAAAATCAGAGATGAAATTAATGAAATTGAGACTAAAGAACAATTGAAAAAATTGAGAAATAAAAAAGCTGGTTCTTTGAAAAAAGAAATAAAATTGACAGATCCTCAGCCATGCTAATGAAAAGAAGGAAAGAAAAAACTCAAATTACTAACATCTGTGATAAAAAAGGAATAATGACAACAGACACCTCAAAATTACAGAAGATAATTAGAAATTATTTTGAAAACTTGTACTCTAATAAAATATAAAATATCAAGGCAGTGACAAATTTCTAGAGTCATATGAATTGCCCAAACTGGAACTGGAGGTTATACACAATTTAAACAGATCAATTTCAAGTGAGGAAATAGAAGATGCCATCAAAAAACTACCAACAAAGAAAAGCCCATTACCAGATGGATACACAGCTGAGTTCTACAAAGGCCTTCAAAGAAGAACTAATACCAATACTCTTCAATTTATTTCAGGAAATAGAAAAAGAGGGAGCACTTCCAAACTCATTCTATGAGGCCCATATTACCTAGATTCCAAAACCAGACAAAGACACATTAAAAAAAAAAAAAAAAAAAAAAAAAAAAAAAAAAAACCTTCAGACCAATATCTTTAATGAACATAGATGCAAAAATTCTCAACAACATTCTGGTAAATCGAATACAAAAACATATCAAAAAGATACTGCACCATGATCAAGTGGGGTTTATCCCAGGGATGCAATTTGGTTCAAAATATGGAAATCAATAAATGTAATACATCACATCAATAGACTTAAAGATGAAAACTATATGATCATCTCAATAGATGAAGAAAAAGCATTTGACAAAATACAGCACCCCTTTATGTGAAAAACACTAGAAAAACTAGGGATAACAGAAACATATCTCAACATTATAAAAGCTAACTATGCAAAGCTAAAGGCTAACAGCATTTTAAATGGAGGAAAATTAAAAGCATTTCCTCTAAAAACTGGAACAAGAGAGGGATACCCTCTTTCACTACTTTTATTTAACATAGTAATTGAAACTCTGGCTGGAGTAATTATACAGAGGAAAGAAATTAAAGGGATGCAGATAAGAAAAGAAGATCTCAAATTAGCACTATTTGTTGTTGATATGATTCTATACCTAGAAGACCTAAAATATTCCAGCAGAAAACTTTTAGAACTAGTAAATAAATTTGGAAAAGTAGCAGGATACAAAATCAACACCCATAAATCAAAGGCATTTATGTATATCAGTGACAAATCCTCTGAAAGGGAAATGATGAAAACTACCCTATTTACAACAGCATCAAGAAAAAAAATACTTGGGCATCAACTTAACAAAAGATGTAAAACCTCCATAATGAAAACTACAGAACATTAAAGAAAGACATTAATGAAGACCTTGGAAGAGGGAAAGATCTACCTCGTTCTTGGATAGCAGAATCAATATTGTCAAAATCACTATGTTACCAAAAGCATTATACAGATTCAATGCAATTCCAATCAAAATCCCAATGACATTCCTTATAAAAATAGAAAAGGCAGTCATGAAATTCATCTGGAAAAATAAGAGACCCAGAATAACTAAAGTAATCCTTAGCAAGAAGAGTGAAGCAGGTGGCATCACAATACCAGACCTTAAAATCTACTCTAGAGAAAAAGTAACAATAATAGCATGGTACTGGCTCTAAAATAGTCATGTAGACCAATGGTACGGATTAGAGGACACAGAGACTAATGTGCACAACTACAGCTATCTTATATTAGATAAAGGTGCCAAAAACATGCATTGGAAAAAAGATAGCCTCTTCAACAAATGGTGCTGAGATAACTGGAAATCCATATGCAGCAAAATGAAATTAAGCCCCTATCTCTCACCATGCACAAAAATCAACTCAAAGTGGATCAAGGACCTAGGAATTAAACCAGAGACCATGTGTCTATTAGAAGAAAAAGTAGGCCCAAACCTCCATTATATCAGATTAGGCTCCTACTTCCTTAATAAGACTCCTATTGCACAAGAATTAAAATCTAGAATTAATGAATGGGATGGATTCATACTAAAAAGCTTCTTCTCAGCAAAAGAAACAATCAGTGAGGTGAATAGAGAACCTACTAATTGGGAACAAATCTTTACTACATGCACGTCAGATAGAGCACTGATCTCTAGAATATATAAAAAAACTTAAAAATCTTAACACACACACACACACACACACACACACACACACACAAAAAGAAAAAAAAAACAATAAATGGGCCAAAGAACTGAACAGACACTTCTCAAAAGAAGATATACAATCAATCAACAAATACATGAAAAAATGTTCAACGTCTCTGGCAATTAGAGAAATGTAAATCAAAACTAAGATTTTATTTGACTCCAGTCAGAATGGCAGCTATTAAGAACACAAATAACAATAAATTTTGGAGAAGATGGGAAAAATCACACTCATACATTGCTGGTGGGACTGCAAATTGGTGCTGCCAATATGGAAAGCAGTATGAAGATTCCTTGGAAAATGGAATGGAACCACCTTATGACCCAGCTATCCCACTCCTGAGTCTACTCCCAAAGGACTTAAAAACAGCATACTACAGAGACACAGCCACATCAATGTTTATAGCAGCACAATTCACAATATCTAGGTTGTGGAACCAGCCTAGATGCCCCTCAGTAGATGAATGGATAAAGAAAATGTAGTATATATACACAAATGGAATATTACTCAGCAATAAAGGAGAATAAAATAATGGCATTCACAGGTAAATGGATGAAATTGGAGAATATAATGCTAAGTGAAATTAGCCAATCTCAAAAATACAAACACCAAATGTTTTATCTGATATAATGAGGCTGATTCTCAGTGTGGTTGGGACAGGGAGCATAGGAGGATTAGAGCAACACTAGAAAAGTCAATGGGAAGGGCAGGAAAGGGAAGGGGCAAGAGGATAAAAAGGAAAAAAAAAGATGGTAGAATGAGATGGGTATCATTACCCTAAGTGCACATATGAAGACAGAAATGGTATGAATATAATTTGTATACAACCAGAAACGTAAAAATGTGCTCTATATGTGTATTATGAATTGTAATGCATTCTACTGTCATATACAACAACTTCAAATAAATAAAAAGTCTATTAATATCATGAGATTGAGCAATGAGCAAAACCATAGAAGTACCTTAAGTACTTGGAGCATTATAACCTGGAGCAAATCAGGTAGTAGCTTTAAACTTTAGTTTGACAATGTGTAAAATGAGTGAAATAATGATATCAATTGATATGATAGTTTAAGGAATTTAATGTACTAATTCATGGAATGCCTTTGTTTAAACACATAAAAAGTATCAACAAATATTAAACATTGCTCTTAAATTGAAAAAAAAAAAAAAAAAAAAAAAGAATGGAAAGTAGTATGGAGATTCCTCAGAAAACTTAAAACGGTATCACTATTTGACCCAGCCATTTCACACCTTTGTTTATACCCAAAGAATTAAAATCAGCATAGTATAGTGACACAGCCACATTAACGTTTATAGCAACTCAATTCACAATAGCTAAAATATGGAAGTAACCTAGATGCTCTTCAACAGATGAAAGAAAAAAAGAAAACAGATGAATGAAAAAAGAAAAACAGAGGGCCAGACCTGGGGAAGTGCTTCCTCCACTCCCAGGGGGAGTGCGTCCTGCCCAGCTGCAACCATAGCAAGAGGTAGGCACCCGCCCGCTGGAAGGAGAGAACCAGCCGCCAGTGTCCCTGGCCACCAAGGCCCAGAGTAGCAGCTCCCTGCTGCTGCACGCAGGGACACACCTAGGGAAGGGCTTCCTCCATTATCGGGAAGAGTGCGACCTGCCCAGCTGTGACCAGAACAAGAGGTAGGCACCCGCCCACTGAAAGGAGAGAACCAGCCGCCAGTGTCCCTGGCTGCCAGGGCCCAGAGTAGCAGCTCCCTGGGGCTGCACGCAGGGCCAGACCTGGGGAAGAGTGCGACCTGCCCAGCTGTGACGAGAGCAAGAAGCAGGCTCCCTCCTGCTGGAAGGAGAGACACAGCCCCCAGTGTCCCTGGCCACCAGGGCCCAGAGTAGCAGCACTCTGCTGCTGCACGCAGGGCCAGACCTGGGGAAGTGCTTCCTCCACTCCTGGGGTGGGGGGGGGGGAGTGCGACCTGCCCAGGTGCAACCAGAGCAAGAGGTAGGTACCCGCCCGCTGGAAGGAGAGAACCACCCGCCAGTTTGCCTGGCCTCCAAGGCCCATAGTAGCATCTCCCTGCTGCTGTAAGCAGGGCCCAGCCTAAGGATAAGCCCCTTCCACTATTCCACTGTGCCACTCTGCAACTGACCAAAGGTGCAGCCTTGACTCCACTAACAGGGTTGCTAACTGTACATGAACTGGGTCAGTTGGCTTAAACTGGAAGGGAAAAAAAAAGGGCTTCCAAGGGTCCATTTTGTTTAAGACTTGTTCTTGGGTTCAACGTTTTGGTTTTGTTTGCTTGTTTGTTTTGTTGATTCTTGGGGGTTTATTTCTTTGTTTTTGCTTTGTTTTTGTTTTGATTGACAGTGTGTTTGTATGCTTCTGCTCCTCTTTTCTTTCTTTTCTTCCTTCTCACTTTTATATTTTTTCTTCTTCCTTCATCTTCCCTATTTACACCCTGCCATTGCATTCTCAACAGAGGCAAAAACAAGTTATACACACAAATTGGGATTTCTAGAACGTGTACAATTGAAATATATAGCAAAGTGGTGTTATATATAGTTTATTCTCTATTTTCTAGACTCACTCTCTCCTCTCTCTTACACTAATTTCTACTCCTTGGTCATTTTTTTTTTTTTTTTTTTTTTTTTTTTTTTTTTTTTTTTTTGTGGTACCAGGGATTGAACTCAGGGGCACTCGTCCACTGGGTCACATCCCCAGCTTTTTTTTGTATTTTATTTAGAGACAGGGTCTCACTGAGTTGCTAAGTGCCTCCCCACTGCTGAGGCTGGCTTTGAACTCATGATCCTCCTGCCTCAGCCTCCCAAAGTGCTGGGATTACAGGCATGAGCCACCACGCCTGGCTTGGTCATTTTTTTTCTCTTCTTTTTTTTCTTTTCCATCTTTCTTTATTTCTCCTCTCAGCCTCTGCATAAGTTAGGTTTATATGTAAATCAGTCTTTCCACCTAATCATTCACTCCATTGTCTTTCCTCTTTTGTCGGCTGATACTAAACCACTTCATTGAACTCTCTTTTCATACTTTCTAAGAAAGAACAAGTCACACTCATTTCCTTCTTCCTAAACATATCACCTCTCTGTCCATTGCTTGAAACTATAAAACCCCATCAGAAAGCATACAGAGTAAATTGGAAACAATATCTGGGTTACCTAAATCTGTACATTGTAATCAAACTGGGATTCTCTGAATAGAAAGTGTTTGATTTTAAACTGTAAAGGAAATATAAGGGGATCTGATAGCATTGTACTACAGGAGCAATGTAAGGTTTTAAGGTAAAATCAAAATATACAAGGTCCCACAGTGCAGGAAGAATAGATGCACAAGCAATATGAAGAAACAAGGGAAGAAAAGTGACACAAACAAATCAATATACCTCCTCATTAGATTCCATGCCATGCACAGTTGGTGCAATGCCAGAGATGAAATTCAGAAATTACATATTCCAAATGTTAGCGGAACTTAAGAATGAACTCAAAAATGAGATGAGGGAGCAAATACAGGAGGTGAAAGATCATTTTGACAAAGAAATCCATAAACAAATACAGGAAGTAAAAGATTACTTCAATAGGGAGATAGAGGTTCTAAAGAGAAACCAAACAGAAATTCCAGAAATGAAAGAAGCAATAAACCAAAATAAAAGCTCAATCGAAAGTATTACCAACAGAGTAGATCACTTCGAAGAAAGAACCTCAGACAATGAAGACAAAATATATATATCCTAGAGAAAAATCTAGATTACACAGCAAAAATGGTAAGAAATCAAGAACAGAACATTCAAGAATTATGGGACAACATAAAAAGACAAAACATAAGAGTGAGTGGGGTAGAGGAGGGGGCAGAGTTTCAAGCCAAAGGAATGAGTAATTTATTTCATGGAATAATTACAGAAAATGTTCCAAACTTGAGGAATGAATGGGAAAACCAAGTTCAAGAGGTCTACCGAACACCAAACATACAAAATCACAACAGATCCACACCAAAACACATTATAATGAAAATGCCTAATATACTGAGCAAGGAGAGAATATTAAAAGCCACAAGAGAAAGAAAGCAGATTACATATAGGGGGAAACCAATCAGACTTTGTTCAGATTTTTCTACCCAGACCTTAAAAGCAAGAAGATCCTGGAATAGCATATTTCAAGCTCTGAAGGAAAAGGGATGTCAACCAAGAATCTTATATCCAGCAAAATTGAGCTTTAGATTCGAAGATGAAATAAAAACCTTCCACGACAAGCAAAAGTTAAAAGATTTCGCATCTCGAAAGCCAGCACTTCTGAACATCCTGGGCAAAACTTTTCATGAAGAAGAAGAGAAAAATAACAATGAAAATCAACAAAGGGAGATATTAAACTAAGGGAAATACCAACCAGAAGAGAAACCAAATCAAGCTAAAGATCAGAATACAAATAAAAATGGATGGGAATAAAAATCACATCTCAATAATAACCCTGAATGTTAATGGCCTAAACTCGCCATTCAAAAGACACAGATTATCAGAATGGACTAAAAGAAATGACCCAACAATTTGCTGTCTCCAAGAAAAACACCTCATAGAAAAAGACATCGATAGACTGAAGGTAAAAGGCTGGGAAAAGTCTTATCACTCACATGGCCTGTGGAAGCAAGCAAGGGTTTCCATTCTCATTTCAAATAAGGTAGACTTCAAGCCAAAGTTAATCAAAAGGGACAAAGATGGATATTTCTTACTACTTAAGGGAACCATCCATCAACAGGATATAACAATCATAAATCTATATGCTCCAAATAATGGAGCACCTACATTCATCAAACAAACTCTTCTCAAGTTCAAGAGTAAAATTGACCACAACACAGTTATTCTAGGGTATTTCAACACACCTCTCTCACCAATGGATAGATCATCCAAACAAAAACTAAACAAAGAAACCTTAGGCCTCCTTAAAACAATTAATAACTTAGACCTAACAGACATACAGAATATTTCATCCCTCAGTAAACGAATACACTTTTTATCTCAGCAGCACATGGCTCCTTCTCCAAAATAGACCATATATTATGTCACAAGGCAAATCTCAGCAAATATAAAAAAAATAGAAATACTACCCTGCATGCTATCAGACCATAAAGGGATGAAATTGGAAATCAACGACAAAACAAGGAATAAGAAAAACTACTCCATCAACTGGAATCTAAACAACATGCTACTGAATGAACAAGGGGTTGAAGAAGACATCAAAGAGGAGATTAAAAAATTCCTAGAGGTAAATGAGAATACAGATACATCATATAGAAATCTCTGGGACACTATGAAGGAAGTAGTAAGAGGAAAATTCATTGCACTGAGTTCATTCCTTAAAAGGAAAAAAAAAAAAAAAAACCAACAAATAAATGACTTAACATCACACCTCCATGCACTAGAAAAAGAAGAACAGATCAACACCAAGAGCAGCAGAAGACAGGAAATAATTAAAATCAGAGCAGAAATTAATGAAATTGAGACTAAGGAAACCATTCAAAGAATTGACAAAACTAAAAGTTCGTTCTTTGAAAAAATAAACAAAATTGACAGACCCTTAGCAATGCTAATGAAAAGAAGAAGAGAAAAAACTCAAATCACTAACATTTGTGATGAAAAGGGAATATCACAACAAACACCTCAGATATATAGAAGATAATTAGAAATTAGTTTGAAAACTTGTACTCTAATAAAACAGAAAATACTGAATGCATTGACAGATTTCTAAAGCCATATGATTTGCCTAAACTGGATCTGGAGACTATACACCATTTCAACAGATCGATTACAAGTGAAGAAATAGAAGATGTCATCAAAAAGCTACCAACAAGAAAAAGTCCAGGACCTGATGGGTTTACAGCAGAGTTCTACAAGACTTTCAAAGAAGAACTAATACCAATGCTCTTCAAACTATTTCAAGAAATAGAAAAAGAGGGAGCTCTTCCAGACTCTTTCTATGAGGCCAATATTACATTAATTCCAAAGCCAGTCAAAGACACAGCCAAAAAAGAAAACTTCAGGCCAATATCTTTAATGAACATAGATGCAAAAATCCTCAACAAAATCCTGGCAAATCGGATACAAAAACATATCAAAAAGATAGTGCACCGTGATCAAATGGGTTTTATTCCAGGGATGCAGGGCTGGTTCAATATTTGGAAATCAATAAACATAATACATCACATCAATAGACTTAAAGATAAAAATCATATGATTATCTCAATAGATGCAGAAAAAGCAATTGACAAAATACAACACCCCTTTTATGTTCAAAACAGTGGAAAAACTAGGAATATCAGGAACATATCTCAACATTAGAAAAGCTACTTATACAAGGCCTAGATCTAACATTATCTTAAATGGAGAAAAATTAAAAGCATTCCCTCTAAAAACTGGAACAAGACAGGGATGCCCCCTTTCACCACTGCTATTTAACATAGTACTGGAAACTCTGGCCAGAGCAATTAGACAGACGAAAGAAATTAAAGGGATCCAGATAGGAAAAGAAGAGCTCAAATTAGCACTATTTGCTGATGACATGATAATATACCTAGAAGACCCAAAACACTCTACCAGAAAACTTTTACAACTAGTAAATGAATTTGGCAAAGTAGCAGGATACAAAATCAATGCCCATAAGTCAAAGTCATTTTTGTACATCAGTGACAGAGCCTCTGAAAGGGAAATGATGAAAACCACCACATTTACAATAGCATCAAAAAAAAAATAAAATACCTGGGAATCAACTTAACAAAAGAGGTGAACGACCTCTATAAGGAAAATTATAGAACACTAAAGAAAGAAATCATAGAAGAACTCAGAAGATGGAAAGACCTACCTTGCTCTTGGATAGGTAGGAATCAATATTGTCAAAATGTCCATATTACCAAAAGCATTATACAGATTTAATGCAGTTCCAATCAAAATCCCAATGTCATTCTTCAAAGAAATAGAAAAAGCAGTCATGAAATTCATCTGGAGAAATAAGAGACCCAGAATAGCCAAAGCAATCCTGAGCAAGAAAAGTGAAGCAGGGGGCATCACCATACTGGACTTTAAATTATACTATAGAGCAATAGTAACAAAAACAGCATGGTATTGGCACCAAAACAGACTGGAGGATGAATGGTACAGAATTGAGGACACAGAGACTAATACATATAATTTCAGCTATCTTATATTAGACAAAGGCGCCAAAAATGTACAGTGGAGAAAGGATAGCCTCTTCAACAAATGGTGCTGGGAAAACTGGAAATCCATATGCAACAAAATGAAATTAAACCCTTGTCTCTCACCATGCACAAAACTCAATTCAAAGTGGATCAAGGACCTAGGAATTAGACCAGAGACAATACACCTAATAGAAGAAAAAGTAAGCTCCAATTTCCAACATGTCGGATTAGGCCCCAAGTTCCTTAATAAGAATCCTGTAGCGCAAGAACTATTACCAAGAATTAATGAATGGGATAGATTTAAACTAAAAAGCTTCTTCTCAGCAAAAGAAACAATCAGTGAGGTGAATAGAGAGCCAACTAATTGGGAACAAATATTTAATACATGCACATCAGATAGAGCACTAATTTCTAGAATGTATATAGAACTAAAAAAAAACTTAACACCAAAAAAGCAAATAACCCAATCAATAAATGGGCTAAGAAATTGAAAAGACACTTCTCAGAAGAAGATACACATTTAATCAACAAATACATGAAAAAATGCTCAACATCGCTGGCAATTAGAGAAATGCAAATCAAAACTACTCTAAGATTTCATTTCACTCCAGTCAGAATGGCAGCTATCAAGAACACAAGCAACAATAAATGTTGGAGAGGATGTGGGGAAAAAGGCACACTCATACATTGCTGGTGGGACTGCAAAATGGTGCAACCTCTATGGAAAGCAGTATGGAGATTTCTTGGGAAAATGGGAATGGAACCACCCTATGACCCAGCCATCCCACTCCTGGGTCTATTCCCAAAAGACTTAAAAACAGCATATTACAGTGACACAGCCACTTCAATGTTTATAGCAGCACAATTCACAATAGTTAGGTTGTGGAACCAACCTAGATGTCCCTCAGTAGATGAGTGGATAAAGAAAATGTGATATATATACAAAATGGAATTTTACTCAGCAATAAGAATAAAAAAATGGCATTTGCAGGTAAATGGATGAAGTTGGAGAATATAATGCTAAGTGAAATTATTCAATCTCAAAAATCCAAATACCGAATGTTTTCTCTGATATAAGGAGGCTAGTTCACAGTGTTGTTGGAAGGGGGTACATAGGAGGATCAGAGGAACTCTAGAATGGTCAACGGAAAGGGAGGGGAAGGGAGGGAGTAAGGAGGGAGAGGGGGAGGAAAAAAAATTGGTGGTTGAATGAGATGGATATCATTATCCTAAATGCATGATTGAAGATCTGAATGGTACTTATATACTTTGTATACAAGCTGTTGTATGTAAAAAGATACTATACTTGTATACTTGTGCATGATGAATAAGTAAATAAATAATTAAAAAATAAAAAAAGAAAAACAATGCAATATTACTCAGCCTTAAGTAAGAATGAATTATGGCATTTGTAGGTAAATTGATGGACCTAGAGAATATCATGCTAAGTGAAATAAACTAATCCCTAAAAACCAAAGGCTGAATGCTTCTTTGATAAAAAGATGCTGATCCACTGTGGGGAGGGGGAAGCTAGGGAAGAAGGAAGGAAACTTTGGATTGTGTAGCGGTGAGTGAGAGAAGGGGTGGGGCAGTGGGGATGGGATACAAGTTAGAATGAGACAAACATTACTACTCTATATACACATATGATTACACTACTGGTGTGACTCAGCACCATGTAGAGCCAGAAGAATGAGAAGTTATGTTCCATTTGTGTACAATGTGTCGAAATGCATTAGAACAAATAAAAAAAATAAAAAAAAAAAAAAAAAAAATTCTAAAATGAAATGAAATGAATGAGGACCAGGGAATGTAATCTGCTTAACATAGATTAAATATTAAATGGTTTTTTGTGAATGAATGAATTAAACAATTAGTTTTCATTAGGTAACTTTTTACTTCAAAAGGGCATGCAAATCTTTATAGCTCAAGGTCAAAAGACCTGTTTAACTATATTGCACTAATTTAGCATATCAGAGGGCCTCTGTTGTATAGTTCAACAGATGGTCAGAAGTATAAACAAGTCAAACTCACAATTCTTTGAAATGTATTAGCTCTAAATCACTAGGTAACAAAGTTTAAGTCCTTTGATTTATAAACCAGAAATGGGTACAGGAGACCAAATATTCTGCCAAGTGCAATTACCAGTAGATTGTTTAATTCAGTTCTATTGCTTCTACTTAAAATAAATGCAATTCATTTTGAAAAATATTCACAGATGGATATATGAAACTATAAGATAGTGTGTTTAAGAAATAAGTAAGGACTAAAAAATATCTTTTAACTAAAATGATTTAAATGGAGAATATAAGGCTAAAATAGTTGAAAATCATGGAGAACAGAATGAATATAGAAGTATCGGCATTCGTATATTACAACTAGGAGGCTATTTGGAAGTTCAAAATAGACTTTGGGTCAAATGTAATTTTGTATCAATTTAAAATATACTAAACAGTATAGAAATCCTTGCTAGAATAGATGGTTGGGCCTGAAAGTAATAAAAAAAAAAACTCAAGAAAGATGAATCTATGTGTATGATGATGAGTTGTTACAAAAAAGTGGAAGATTAACTCTTTACTTTTTAGTTTAACTTTTAATCTAATTTTAGTAATTCAGAACCACTGTGAGAAATTATGTTATCAGTAAAAGATCTTTGGCACACAGAATTAAAAGTGGCATAGGAAATTGGACAGCTGTTCATTTAATCATAGTTGAAGTGAAGATAGAAGTATAGGTATAATTCTGGTTGTCTTTAGGTAAGGATTCTAATCCAAATAAAGTGGCCCATCCTTGCTACTAAGGGCACAAAGTTGAAGCGTTACTTTTGAGTAATTAATTTGCTATCTGCAGACTACTGATGCTTCCATATTTGTATTTAGTAGGTTGTGGGGTGAACACTTTCAAGCCTCACAAATAAAATGATATAGAAACAAAGAAATATGGCTCAGTTTTTGTTTCCCCAGTGCTATAGAAACTCTGAAAGCTTGCTTAATATTCCACATATTAACTAGTGTTAGCTTTCATTGTTGACAATTTTGTCACATTTTCTTAGGTTCTTATCTTATCCAGCTCTTGACCATTTAAATTATTACTGCCTTGGTAACTCTTAAAAGCCATCCAAGGAATTTTGAGTTTAAAAAATTTATGCACATATTCTTGTTGTTTTCAGTAGGATATTTGGTCTGTAGAAACCTGGCTAGCAATTATTAGATGACTTTATTTGCTTTTTAAATTTCCCATTTACAAAAAACTCATGAATGTGTTTATGAGACAGTTGTCCTTTTATCTTCCTCTACAATTGTCTAATCTCACAAGAGCTCATTCATCCCTTGACTCTCATACACTACTAGATCAACTTCTCTTCCTACAAAAGCTACTTTGCTGTTGATATTATTTACAAGAATATCACTGTATGTTGGTAATATATTTCATTATCAATTAAAAGTATTTGTAGCACTTAATCTTTAAGGCTTTGTTTATTGTAAGAAACACTATCTTTAAACAATAGTTTTCTTAATGAAATAACAGTGAAATATGCATACTATTTTAAAATTCAGATATTGAAAATAATATGATATCAATATATAAACCCCCTACTTGAGAACTAAAATGCTAAAAGCATCTCTTTCTTTCTCTTTATGGACCTACATCACTTCTTTCATTCTTATGAAAATAAATTATATAAAATACAGATGTAAAATTACAAAGAATTAATTTTAAATTCCATACCTAATAGCAGTTGTCATGATTACTGTCAAAACTTGAAATGTACTTCAGCTTTTATGTTATTTCACTACTGCAAATATTAGAAAGTTACAAGATTTATGAACTACTTTTTTAACAAAATTTGGTATGTAAATAATATGAATTTTGTAAGTTGTCTGCTGTTCAAGGCTGGAAGTGTATTTATTTCAAATAAAGTGATATTTTATTTTTCCAAATAGTCTTCTATTAAGGACTGTTTTGTAGAAAATTTGAGAGAAGTCAAGATTTATATATTAGGAGAATTATCCAGTTAGGGTGATAAAACCATAATTGAGTAAATACAAAGACTAAATATAGAAACTGTGATGTTTTAGATATAGAAACAAAATTATTCTGATAAGTCAATAACTTTTTCATGCTGGTTGTGGTGGCACACACATGTAATACCAACAACTCAGGAGACTAAGGTAGTAGGATCTAAAGTTTAAAAACCTCAGCAACTTAGTGAAATCCTGTCTCAAAATTAAAAATAAAAAGGGCTAGGGATGTAGCTAAGTGATAAAATATCATGTTTTCATTTCCTAGTATTAAAACAAAACACTTTTTCATGTGGTATAATTTCTGCAGGGTAATTAAATAGCATATTATATTCTTGATGCATCATAAATACAAAGGAGTACTCATTTTAAAGTTTAGTCCAAAACAGAAGACACAGCACAAAAAGTATGTTAGAAGTCATTAGGTTTCCAATTCTTTTGCTGTTTATTGTAGTTTGGTAATATTGGGGAAATAAAATATTCAACAGTGTCATGCAGCACTGTTGTTTAACTGAAGTTTGTGCAAGGCATGAGAAAGCTGTTTTTGGACTACTAATGTAGGTTACATGTAGAAATTTTGATAGTGGAGAAGAGAATAGAATGTAGATAATCAGATTGCTCATTTGAATTTGGTGTACTCATACAATCATAATCACTATTTGAACACATAAATGTCTATCAAGGAGAAAATTTTGCTGAGTAAAGTGAAGTTGTAGTATTTTGAAGTAGTTTAAAGGTGGAATTCAGCTTTAGAAATATTTAATTACATGCTATGTTAGTCAGTTTTTTGACAAAATACCTAAGAGAAACAATATAAAGGACAAAGGATTTATTTTGGCTCACAGATTCAGAAGTTTCCATCTATGATCAGCTGGCTCCATTGTTTTTTTGAGCCTGTGGTAGGCAGAGCATTATGTGGAAAGTCATGACAAACTGCTCATCTCATGACAGCCTGGAAAAAGACAGAGAGAAAGAGGTCATGGGCAAGATATGGTCCCCAAGGGCATGCGCCCAGAATCTTGTTTTAGTCAGCTTTTTTGTTGCTGCAACTAAAAGACCAGACAAGAACAATTAGAGGAGGAAAAGTTTAATTGGAGGTTCATAATGTTAGAAGTCTCAGTCCATAGACAACAGTTTCATTCCTCAGGGCTCCAGGTGAATCAGAACAATATGACAGAAGGATGTGGTTGAGGGAAGAGGCTTAAATGATGATCAGGAAGCAGAGAGACACTTCACTTGTCAGATACTAAATATATACCCCAAAGGCAAGCTCCCAATTTCCCACCTTCTCCAGCCATAAACTACCTGCCTTCAATTACCACTTATTTAATCCTCTTCATGGGATTAAGTCACTGATTGAATTAAGGCTCTCATAGCCCAATAATTTCTCTTCTAAACCTTCTTGCATTGTCTCACACATGAACTTTTGGGGGATACCTCACATCCAAACTATAAAAAACTCACAGTCTTCAACTAGGTCTCACTTTCTACAATTTCTACAACCTCTAAATAATGCTATCAGGTATGACCCATCAATGTATTAATCCATTGATGACATCAGAGCCCTCATGATCCAATCAGTTCCCCAAAGCCCCACCTGTAAACATTGCTGCATTGGGGACCAAGACTTCAACAAATAAGCTTTTGGGAAACATTCCAGATCTTAACAATAATACCTGTAAACACTGGAAAATCATTGATGCTATGTAATGTCACAGAGAATTATATTATTTTACTGGTTAGCAAGATACATTTAAATAGAAAAGACCCAGAGAGCATCTATAACTGTAAAACAGCCAACAAATAGGAACAAGCAATAGAATTTCTCTCTCTCTCACACATACACACATAGATATACACACTCACATATACACAAATATGGAATTCTAAGTAATTGATTACATTTATTATATTTTAATGTAAATACTTCTACTTTCAGAAAAAGTCAAGATGCACAAAGTCCATATTTCTAAATTGTTTCATTAATAACAATTTAATATGTTTGTATGTATGACCATAAGCATAACTTTTTGCAAAACATCAGATATTAAAACTAGCTGTTGCATTTGAAGCATCATATTTATGCTTTTTGTGAATTTATTTTTCTTGTGTTTTGACATTTGTTGATATAGTTGAGAAATCACCATCTTGAAGTGCAAAAGACATTTTAAGAATTTGTATTTAAAATAACATCTGCAAATAAACAAAATAAGTAGAGAGAACATTATATATAAATAGTCTCCTTGCATCTTTGGTTGATACAGTGATAGCCTGAACTTAACAATGCTTTTACTATTTAGGCAGAATGTCTAAATAGAAATACATGATTATTTACACTGTTTCTTCCACTTTGACAGCTTCTTCTTTAAGGATCTTCCCAAGCTGTCTATCCATAGTGGTTTTTATAGCAAGCGAAAACTGTTTCAATCTGTCTACATATTTAATGGGTGATTTATTTGATCATTCTAAGATCTAGAATTACAGCTGTGAACAAATCAACCCCCAGGTAGCTTACATTTTAGTGGAATGAAACAAACAATCAATTAATATAAACACAAATACATAAGGTGAAGCATAGTTGTAAATTATAAAAAATATAACTCTTTTATCCCAATCTTGGTATGTTTCTAAAATCAAATGGTTAGCCACTACAAGAAAGTTGTTATTTTACCAACTAGTATGAACTTAAATATATGCAGACTACTTTTTACAAAACAGTCATCTTATTGGGGTAAGTGTAACATATTCCTAGAAAGACACAGAGACTTTCATCAGGTTTACCAATGTGAATTTCTTAGAAGAATTTTTTTTTTTTACATTTACTGATATTTTGGTATGTTTTGTCACCATTCTCATTTACCTCTAAGTATTTTTTAAATTTCACCCCCTGATTTGTTCAGCTATCCATTGATCATTTAAAGGCATATTATTTAGTCTTCAGATGTTAGAGTAGCTTCTATTTTTTTATTTTTCATTGATTTGTAATTCCAGTCCATTATAATCTGATAGGATGAAAGGTATTATTACATCAGTAGACTTAAAGACAAAAATCACATAATTGTCTCAATAGATGTAGAAAAAAATTGACAAAATACAGCAACCATTCATGTTCAAAACACTAGAAAAACTAGAGATAATAGGAATATACCTCAAAATTATAAAAGTTACAAGAGTTAAACCCAAGGTCAATATCATTCTAAATAAAGAAATGTTGAAATCATTCTCTCTAAAAACTAGAACAGGACAAGAATGTCCTCTTTCACCAATTCTATTCAACATAGTCCTTGAAACTCTAGCCAGAGAAATCAGACAAAAGAAAGAAATTAAAGGGATACAAAAAGGAAAAGAAGAATTAAAACTATCCCTATTTGCTGACAACAGGATTCTATATTTAGAAAACCCAAAAATCTCCATCAGAAAACTTCTAGAACTCACAAATTCAGCAAAGTAGCAGGATATAAAATTAACACCCACAAAAATTGTGTTCCTATATACTAAAGATGAATCAGCTAAAAGAGAAATTAGGAAAATTATTGCATTAACAATATCCTCAAAAAAATTAAAATACTTGGGACTCAATCTAACAAAATTGGTGAAATATCTCTAAAATGAAAACTACAGAACACTAAAGAAATAAATTGAAGAAGACCTTAGAAGATGGAAAGATCTCCTGTGTTCTTGGAGAGGCAGAATTAATATTGTCAAAATAGCCATACTACCATAAGTACTAATTCCTATTGAAATCCCAAGGATGTTCTTCATAGAAATAGAAAAATTAATCATGAAATTCATTTGGAAAAATAAGCGGCCTAGAATAGTCAAAGCAATCCTTAACAAGAAAAGTGAAGCAGGAGGCTTCATGGTATAAGACCTTAAATTACACTACAGAACTATAATAGCAAAAATGGTATGGTGTTGGCACAAAAACAAACATGAAGACCAATGGAATATAAAAGAAAGCACAGAGATAAACACACACACACATATACAGTTATCTCATACTAGACAAAGTCATCATAAATATACTTTGGAGAAAAGAGCCTTTTCAACAAATGGTGTGGAGAAAACTGGAAATCAATATGTAGCACAATGAAATTGTACCCCTATATCTCACCCTGCACAAAACTCAACTCACAGTGGCATTAGACCAATTCAACTCACATAGGCATTAGACCAGAGACCCTGTGCCTACTAGAAGAAAAAGTAGTTCCAATTCTCCATCATGTCAGCTCAGGAACAGACTTCCTCAACGAGACTCCCCAAAGTGTAAGAAGTAAAATCAAGAATCAAGAAATGGGATGGTATCAAACTAAAAATCTTCACAGCAAAGAAAACAATCAAGAGCATCAAGATAGAGCCTACAGAATGGGAGGAAATCCTTGTCACCTGCACCTCAGGTAGAACATTAATCTCCAGGATATACATAGAAATCAAATACTTAACACCAAAAAAACAAAAACAAACAAAAAAAACCAAACAAATAACAACAACAAAAAAAAAAACAAATAAGCCAAACAATAAACAAGAAAAGGAACTGAACAGGCACTTCACAGAAGAAAAAAAAATACATACGAATGGTCAACAAATATATGAAAAAATGTTCAACATGTCTAGCAATTTGAGAAATGCAAATTGAAAAATTAAAACTACACTGAGATTTCATCTCATTCCAATCATAATGGCCAGTATCAAGAATACAAGTAACAATAAATATTGATGAGGACATGGGGGAAAAGGTACACTCATACATTGCTGGTGGGACTGCAAATTCGTACAACCACTCTGGAAAGCTGTATGGATATTCCTCAGAAAACTTGGAATGGTGCACCAATTTGACTCAGTTATTGACTCCTTGGTATATACCCAAAGGACTTAAAATCAGCACACTTTAGTGACATGGTCACCTCAATAGTTATAGCAGCTCAATTCACAATACCTTCTTTCTTTCCCTTTCTTCATTCTATCATACCACCTATCTTGGTAAAAAAATTCAAAAGTGAGAAGGGGCATGATTTCCAAGGAAGAAATGATAGTTTTATCTTTCTTGAAAGGAGGCCAACTTAATTTGATTGATAGATTTGATAGTAAAGACTGGCTGTACCCACTAAGTTATATAGTGAATTTTGTTTTTTCATAAATTAAATGACCTAAATTTGTAGCTCTAACAGTTTGATTAAAATACACTTAAAAACATAAGCAATATATAATATGCCAGAAAATTTTTCCATCAAATCTTCAAATTTTCCAGGGAGATACACATGTTTTTAATAAAGATATGATTGCAAAAAACATTTGGATAGCATTGTCATTGAGTACACCAACATCAAATTTACAAATGTTTGACATAAATTTTATCCTTTCTTAAGAGAGGCTACTTGCTTAACTATTAATATAGTTTCATCTGTTAGGGCAAAGATGAGTTAGTGTTTTTTATATTAGAATAAAAATGCTTTATTCAGATGCTTGAGTAAACTTTCTTAGATGTAATACCCAAAGCCTTTAATTTTTTTAGTTTCTCCGAGAAACGCTTTTTCTGATTATTGCAATGAGAAAATGTCTTCATTGATGTGGCATGAGAAGTCCTTATTGGCTTTTTCAGTTGCCGCTTCTGCTCCATCCTCCATCTTTTGTTTCTGCATAGGGTTGATCCCTAAAACACTCCCAAAAATCTTTCTATACAGCTCTAACAAGGAATCTGCTTCCAGGGAAGCCTTACCCATGACATTCTCCTTATGTACACTTCATTAATTATCAAAATCTATTAGAAGATTTAAGAGCTACATAGGACATAGACAGATTTTAATAATTAATGGGGTGTACAAAAGGAGAACTACAAAATTCTACCAGACTATCATCCCTTATCTACCATTGTTTAATTGCCCTATCCCCTTCATCATACCTGCTGTGCAAACTACCAAAAATACTCTCAAAATTTCAACTCTAATGAAGTCTTAAACTATTTTAAGATCTGTCAGCTAAATCTCATTTCTAGGAAAAAAAAAATCTTACTTCTTAAGAAGACATATTGTACTTTGTAGAATCCAGCACTTCACATTATTTTTCTATACTTGAATAGTCCTGGACCATTTGTAGTTTTCTGTGTATTTGATGCTCTTTCACTCCTCCACTGCTTTGTGCATGCTTTTCTTTTTAACCTGGAATTCCCTTTCATTTGTGTCCACCTCTAAACTTATACCCATCCTGCAAGAATTGAGTGGATGATTACTTCCCTTGGGAAATCCACAGGCACACTTCATCTCCCCTTTTCAAACTGGTGCATCATGTATGGTGTTGTGTTCTTTTCTTTCACCGAGTACTTGACTACAATACTATTGTTTTATTCATCTTTTTTTTCTCCCATGGCACTTGGCTCAATAAATAACTCGGAAGAACTGATATTAATTAAAGAAAGACTGCTGATGGATTAAAAAAAAAACTGGCATTGCAATTTTGTTTAGTTACTATGTGGGATTTTTCTGGAGGGCATTGCAATGAATCTCCACCAGAGGGAATATCCTTTCCAGCAGACTTCAAAACAAATAAAACCCAATGCTAAACTACCATTTTATAATCATTAGAAAAGAGACAATGGGAGGTAATCAAAAAATATAAGACATTGTTTCTGCCCTCAGGAAGTCTATAATTTGAGGTCCAAAACAAACAGATTTAATTATTTTAAAAATATCATGGATCTTAACACATCTAAAACACTTTTGAAGGACTTTTTAAACACAGTCAAATGATGTAATCTGAAAAAAAAAGGAAATAAATAAATTTATTAATTAACTGCACTTTTCTCATTTGATCTCCATGACATGTCCTGAGTTCGATGATGTTTCCTCCTCTGTGCATCTCAGAGAATAATGTGTGTCGTCATGGGTACCAAGTGGCTTTAGGACTTGAATGAAGGGCTTTGCAGCTCCTTAGAAGCTTTTGCCCAATAACAATCTATTTAAACTTTCTCAAATTAATTTTACCCCATTTGATGCCAGTTTACTATGTATCTGTATTATAATTTTAATGATTTTATCCTCTTCAATAAATATCCAATGTTTTCTTTTTTCAGTGCTAGGGATCCAAACCAGGGACTTACAAGTGTTAGGCAAGCACTCTACCACTGAGTACACATTCGGTCCTGAAAATATCTAACTTTTCATGAATTCCCTGTCTTTGATTGTCTTCATTCCTTTCTGAATTCTGTCCTGAAATGTTTACCAATCTATAGAACCCAGACTATCTTTTTATTTTATTGAAGTGAATTAATTTTTAACGGGTACATAAAAATCGTACTATTAATAGGGTAACATGATGTTTGATACATGTATACATTGTGTAATGTTTGAATCAGGTTAAACATACCTATTTTCTCAAACATTTATCATTTCTTTATGGTGAAATATTCAAAGCTTTTTATTCTACCTTTTTTTGAAATGTGCAGACCATTATTTCTTTCTATAGTCACCCTTCTGTGCAATAGCACACTAAAAACTTCTTGCTCCTATCTAACTGGAACTTAGGTGGATCAACATTTCTTCCCATCCCTCAAACTCATTCCTCCCATTTACACAGCCTATAGTAACACCATTCTACTCTCAATTTCAGTGAAATCCACCTTTTAAGGCTCTGCCTATGAGTAAAATCATGCAATACTTCTCTTCCTGTGCCTGGCTTCTATCACTTAATGATTTCAAGTTTCATCCATGTTGTCGCAAATACCAGGATTTCATTTTTAAATGGTTGAATCATGTATGTACTGTTGTGTATATGTACCACATTTTCTTTACCCACTCCTCAGCTGATGGCACAGGATATCTTGGCTATTATGAATAGTGCAATAATGAACAGAATAGTGATGTCAATTCTTTGTACTGACTTCATTTCCTTTGGAAGTATACTACACAGTGGGGTTGTTAGATCATATGATGGTTCTGTATTTAATTATTTGGGGGGTTCTCCACACTGCTTTCCACAATGACTATAATACTTTACATTTCTATCTGTGTGCAAGAGCTCCTATTTCTTCACATCCTCAATAATATTTGGTGTCTTCAGTCTTTTTGATAATAGTAATACATACTGGGGTTAGGTGATATATCATTGGAGTTTTGATTTGCATTTTCCAGATGATTAGTGATATTGAACATTTTTTTCATATATCTACTGAACATTTTTACATCTTCTTTAGAGAAATACCTATTTAGGTCTATTGTTCAATTTTAGTCAGCTTATTTGATTCCTTATTTATTCGGTATATCAAATACTTTCCAGATGTATACTTTGCAATTTTTTAACATTTATTTTTTAGTTGTAGTTGAATACAGTACCTTTATTTTATTTCTTTGTTTTTATGTGGTGCTTAGGATAGAACCCCGGGCCTCACACGTGCTAGGCAAGCACTTTACCACTGAGCCACAACCCCAGCCTTATTTTGCAGTTATCTTTATCACTCTTCAGGATGTTACTTCAATCAGTCATTTCCTTTGCTGAACAGAGGCTTCTTAGTTTGATGTAGTCCTATTTGTGTATTTTTGCTTTTGTCTCCTGTGGTTTTGGGTATTCTCCAAAAATTCTGTGCCATTTCTAATGTCCTAAAGTATTTACCCTATTTTTTCTTCTAGTACTTTCATCTTCAGGTCTTATATTTAAGTATTATCCCATTTTGAATGATTGTGTAACTACTTAGAGAAAGTGGTCTAGTTTCATTCTTCTGTGTGTGGATGTCAATTTTTCCCAGCACCATTCTTTGAAGACTATCCTTTCTCCAAACATGAACTTTCATGAATGCTTTGAAAGTTAAAGAGCATATAACATATCAATACTAGATATAATGGCTGGGGAATTACTCACTTATCCAGGAGTTAATAATTCTGAAAAATTTCTGGACTGTTCTAAAATATAAAACTTATAGTCTCTTCTTAAAAGAAGCACAAATAGCCAATGAGTATATTAAAATGATCAATATTCTAAACCATCATGGAAATGTGATTCAAAACTACATTAAGATTCCATCTCAACCCAGTTATAATAGCTATGACAAGAAAATAATAACAGATGATGATGAGGATGTGGAGAAATAAGAACCCTTATACACTGTTGGTGGGAATGCAAATTATTACAACCACTGTGGAAATCTGCATGGATGTTCTTCAAAAAACTGAAAATAAATAAAACTACCATATGATCCAGCTTTCCCCCTGCTGGATATATATCTGAAGAAAACAAAATCAGCACACATAAGAGATTCCTGCACACCCATGCTTATTACAATACTACTCACAATAGCCAAATTACATAATCAGCCTAGGTGTCTATCAACAGATAAATAAATAAAAAAAAGAATATGTATACACAGTGGACTTTTGTTCATCTCTGTCATTTGCAGGAAAATGGATGCAACAGGAAGACATCATATTAAGCAAAATAATCCTGACACAGAAAGACAAGTATCACAGGACTATAAAACTATAGAATGTGATGGAGGAAGAAGATAGTAGGGTATTAGGGAGGGTAAATATAATCAAAGCACAATATATTCATGTATGGAAATATCACAGTGAGACCATTAATTTTTACAATTACTATGCATTAATAATTGTAATTTTAAAAGATTATAAAGTTCCACAAGGGAATCTGGCCAACTTGTTGCTGGCAACAGCTAGAACTGATGACATGTTCCAAAATAGACTCTTCTGAAGAGCAAATAACCATGAGGTTATGGGCTGAAAATAGGATAGTAGTGTTGGAAAACAAAACTAAGCAAATAATCAGAGTTTTCTCATATTGGAGCTGATGTTATTTTATGGCTACTTTCTGAAAATATGAATCAGGATACTGTCATTTGATATCATTGTAGATGATAATAATGTGGAGAAAAAAAGCCATATTATGAAAAAATCAAATTTGTGGGGAAAAGCTTTCTTTTGGAAAGAAAATTAAAATATACATTAAAAATAATAAGTAAAGTTTACTTATTGTTATCTGTTACCACATCTTAAATAAAACTTTGATTTATTCATACATTATTCCCTTAAATGAAAACACATTGAATTAATATGATCAATAAACAGTGCCATATGGTTGGTTGTGAAACAAAAAAGAAACAATAAGTTAATTTTTAAAACCTTGTTTTTTAAAATGCCCCAGTTTTTACTGTACAATTTATAAACATTTTCTTTGCTTTTCTGATAAATTAAATTTCTGACCTGTGGGTTTGCAAATCATTAATAAGTGATAAATAATTAATCCACATTAGGCATATTTCAGCATAGCAAAGTCAGAAGCCACCAAATCTACATGATGGAATATTCAGACTTCTTCTGCAGATCATCCTCAGCTTTACTCCAGTGAAAATCAGTATATGCAAATACTTTTAGATGGAAACGCAAACTTCAGTTTTTCTAGGTCTCTTTCTGTTAATCCAGCTGGAAAATATTTGATACCTGTGTTGTTTTCTTAAAGTAAGATGTTAGTCATGCCTGGGGGAGATTTCCAGCTGATAGTAGTTGATAATACACAAGCAGTGCAAAGGATATGAGGGAAAAAGACAACATCTTAATTAGAACTCGTATTCTGTGTGAAGAGTTTCTATTTCTAGCTGGGTGGGGTGGTGCATGCCTATAATCCCAGTGGCTCAGGAGACTGAGACAGGAGGATGCTGAGTTCAAAGCCAGCCTCAGCAAAAGCAGCAAAATCATGGTGCTAAGCAACTCAATGAGACCCTGTCTCTAAATAAAATGCAAAATAGGAAAATAGGTCTGGGGATGTGGCTCCATGGTTGAGTGCCCTGAGTTCAATACCTAGTACCAAAAAAAAAAAAAAAAAAAAAAAAAAGAATTGCTATTTCTAGTCCCATGTAGATGATTACTCTTAAGTTTAGACATTTTTAGATATCAGACATGATAACTAATATTAGCCTTGGACTACATCTACTTCTCAGTAGGTCTAAAATTTGGCTTGAGTATTCAGTTTCTTCTTAGATCTCAAAAATATAGATAAGTGCATACACATAATATTTTCCTTATACCCATTTTCATGCCATCGAACAACTTATTAAAGCCTAACCTTAATTTTAATGTATAAATTTTAGGCATTGCAAAATTGACAATGTTAACAAGTATTATAAATGAAAATGACACTTGGATTTTATAAAAACAAAATCTTGTTAAATCATTTGTGTGAAAAGCTACCATAGAAATTTGAAATACTGTACTAGTGTGAAAACTTTCAATCATATAATTTGATGCCATTTCTACTTCTCTACATGGAATTTTGCTAAATTTTAGGAAAATCTCAAAAAAGTTTATGAAACTAAATTTATAAAAACACAAGTATATGAGTTTGTAGTGACAAATAATACCACTACTTTAGTTACTTCTTCTGCTAATACAGTGATAAATTTTGGACTTTGATTTATTTCCATAAAACCAGCAAATGCATGACTGGGATTCACAATATATACAATAGGTATTATACATAGACGCTATGTATATAGTGTCTATCTACCTACCTATATATTGTCTATCTATCTATATATAGTCTATACATATAGTGTCTATCTATAATCCTTATTGTATATATTGTGACTATACATACATATATTTTATATATATAAAAATAACTATATATAATGTTATATTCTACATATACGCATAAAATGTATGGATATATCATAGAAATTTTCTTATTAAATTAAGCAATCCTCTCTTCACTTTATCCTTCACCTATTTGAAACATATGAATAGAAAAGTGTAATTTTAAGTGCTTCATTTACCTTTTAAAATTAATGTGGTTACTATTGTTATTACCAATGGTAATATTATATAGATAATTTATTATTGATTAAGTTTCCACTTGGCAATGGATTTCTATTTATAACAACAAAATGGAAACAGCAGATGCAAACCCATTGATTTTTGGCATCTGGAAGTTGAGCAGCTGAGAGAGATGACATTTTGAAGCAGGGATGGAAAAGCAAGGATATTTGGCAGTAGCTGAAGAGTTTACAACAGCAACACGGCTTTCTGAGTCACTAGTGCATAGTATAAACAAAATATTAGAGTTGGTGTCAGAAAAATAGCTATATACATTTCAGTGTTAACCTTCTGAATTCAAATTTGTCTGCAAAAGTCACACAGACTATTTGACATATCTTGTAAGTGAATTTTGAAACCAAGAGATATAAATGTAATTTTTAAAAAATGTTAAGTTTTAAATTCAACTCAAAATATAGACAGTGATGTCTCAAAGTTGTACGTTCAATAGTAAAGTTTCCCTGTTTAGTAACAAACATAAACTCAGTAGCAAAAAAAAAAAAAAAAAAAAAAAAAAAAAAAAAAAAAAAAAAAAAAAAAAAAAAAAAAAAAGAATGACTCAGAAAATATAAAATTTTGTCATCAGGCTCATTCAAGAAATACATTTAATATGCTTATTTCTTATTCAGAGCTTATTAACTAACACTTAACATATCTCTTAAACTTGGCATTGGCCTAGAGTAGATTGATGCAGAGCACTCAAGTATGACTATTAGGGCAGGTAAATGTGAACCAATTGGCAATACTGAGATTGAAAGGAATGTAAGATAAGAAGCTGTCTTGGAGTGGTATGATCATATAGTAGAAGAATTAAGGTGGTTAACAAGACTGTTGAGTCATCTAATCAAGTTTGAACTATGATCAGGTCAGTTTATGAAGCAAGAGAAGGATATAATGAATTTCAGGAAAAAGAATAACCAGAAATGAAGGAGCCTATAATCAAGGAGATAGCTAAAGATTGCGGTTAGCTGAGAGCCATAAAAGATGTTCTAGTTTCCACCTGATGTTGATACATTATTCAAAGAATCTTTGTATGCCCGTGAACACTGCGTGACGCACCTGTAAGCTCGAGCTGTAAGCACGTGTCCTTGTTAAAGCTATATGTATATAACTGGGTGAGGTTCGTTAGTGTGTGTGGGGGAAGAAGAAGGTGGTGGTTGGAGTTAGAGCATTTGGAGTGATTGCTGGAGCTGGAGAGAGGGAGAAGAATAAAAGACCTTTTTTCATTTTCATCCTGCCTCCGAATTTTCCTGTGGCGTTCGCTGCTCCAAGCGACTTCCACTTCAGGCAGCGACAGGTGGCGGCCCGTACGGGGAATTCGGCGGCAAGGTAAGAAAAAAGAAAATTTAAAAAGATGGGAGCAAATATAACAAAAAGTCGGTTTATAAAAGCCATGAATGAAATTTTTGATATTGAGAACTCAGAGGATAGTGAGAAAAGTGAACAAGAAAGCATATCCTCTGACTCAGTGGAGACCAGCAAGGAGAGTAGGAATGTAAATTCAAAAGTAAGATCTGCAAAAGCCATCAGAAGCTTAATAAAATTAGCTGAGGAGTATGTACTCTCCTTAGAAACTGAAACTCAGGATACTAGTGAAAGTAATAATAGTAACAAGGAGCCAAACCATGAAAGTACAGTCTCCTCTACTGAGCCGGTTAGGAATTATGAAGCTAGTAGTGAAGAGGAATCAAAAAGCGATTCGGAGAGCACAGTCTCCAATAAAAAGAACAAAAAGAAATTAAAAAAGAGAAAAGGCCGTCAAATAGAGGAACCACTAGCGCCCTCTGCTCCTTCATGGATGGAATCCCTAACAGAAACAATAAAGAGTATGGATCAGAGTATACGTGCCCTTGAGGTAGAAATTGGCGGCCTTTCAGAGCGCTTATACGCTCTCGAACAACATAGACCGCAGGAGCACCTAGAACTGCCAGTATTTCAAAATGAACAGGGACAAAGATATCATGAGTTCCTAGACTTTAAAACAATAAAGAATTTTAAAGAGGCGGTAATGACCTATGGGCCTCAAGCTCCGTTCACATTAAGTATGATAGAGTCACTTAACACCCTAACCTTAGCCCCCTCAGATTGGAAAAGTCTATGCAGAGCGGTACTAAGTGGGGGACAATACCTAATCTGGAAAACTCAATTCCAGGAACTTTGTTCAGAAATAGCAAAGAGAAATGCTGCAGCAGGTTTCCCTCAACGCAATATAGATATGCTCACAGGGGAGGGTGAGTTCGCCGAACTACAAAATCAGCTACAATACGATCCAGGTGTGTATGCCCAGGTACACACTGCAGCTGTGAAAGCCTGGAAGACAATCTCAGGCACAGGGGATCTGCAAGGCAGCCTATCAAAAGTTATACAAGGGCCTAACGAACCTTACGCTGATTTTGTAGATAGGCTCTTAAAAACAACATCTAGAGTTTTTGGAGAAGTCGAGCAAGCTATGCCCCTAGTTATCCAATTAGCATACGAGAACGCTAATAAATATTGCCAGGATGCAATAAGGCCATGGAGAAGTAAAAAAGACTTATCAATTTATATCAGACTGTGCAAAGACATTAACGAGGCTGTTATCACAGGCAACGTAATTGCTGCAGTGATGAAAAATTCCTCCCCTCAAAATTCCCAAAGGTTTCAACCTAGAACAGGATATTCCAGACAAAATTATTATAATCAACCAAGATATGCTAAGCAATATCCCCCAAGGGTAATAAAATCAAATTCATACCGTGCTCCAGGCCGATGCCCCAGATGCAAAAAAGGTATACATTGGGCCAATCAATGCCATTCTAGATATGATATATATGGAAATGATTTATCAAGGATTTCAAAAAACGGGGCACGGGGCCCAATGCCCCGGGGCCCACAAATGTACGAGGCACTAGAGGAGGAAGGCCCTCAGATTCAAATGATTCCTCGTCACAGTCCCTCCTACCCATTAACTCCCTTATCAGAGGGACAAGAGGAAGTGCAGGATTAGATCTCTGTTCTACTGCCCGGATGGTCCTGACACCTGAAATGGGGGTTCAGCTGATTCCTACGGGAATCAGGGGACCTCTCCCTTCAGGAACTGTGGGACTAATCCTTGGGCGTAGTTCCAAAAGTTTATTAGGCTTTAATGTTATACCAGGGGTTATTGATTCAGATTATAATGGAGAGATTAAAATAATGCTAAGTACACACAGGGGCATCATCTCCGTAAATCAAGGAGACAGAATCGCACAGCTGCTCCTCATTCCCAGTCTCCATAATTCTTTTAAAAGCATGCCACAAAATAGAAATAGCAGAGCATTCGGTTCCACTGGTTCAGGACCTATGGCTTTCTGGGTCCAGGACTGTTCACGGAGGCCTATGTGCAAATTAAAAATTCAAGGTATAGAGATGGAGGGGCTGATTGATACAGGAGCTGACTCTTCCATCATAAATCTACAACAATGGCCTAAGCACTGGCCTCTACAGAAAGCCTCAACCAGTTTAAGAGGCTTGGGATACAGTAATACCCCAGCTCAAAGTGCTGTAATCTTAAATTGGCAAGACAATGAAGGCCATACAGGAACATTCAAACCCTATGTTTTAAACAGCTTGCCAGTTACCCTATGGGGAAGAGATATCTTACATCAAATGGGGTTACACCTAGCGACCAAGCCTGCAGGTGTTAAGAATAAAAATCCTACTCATAATAAAAAAAGCAAAGGACATTTTTTCTAGGGGCCACTGAGAAAACAATTTTAAAAATACCATGGCTCTCTAATAAGCCAGTTTGGGTCCCTCAGTGGCCCCTATCCAAAGAAAAATTGCAAGCGGCCCACCAATTAATTAAAGAACAATTAGAAGCAGGACACATAGAGCCTTCCACCTCTCCCTGGAATTCTCCCATATTTGTAATTAAGAAAAAAATCAGGAAAATGGAGACTATTACAAGATCTAAGACAAATTAACAAAACAATGCAAATTATGGGCCCTACTCAACCTGGACTTCCTAATCCTGTAGCTATTCCAAAAAACTATTACCTTATAACCCTTGATATAAAGGACTGTTTCTTTTCCATTCCCCTACATCCTCTGGATGCCCCCAGGTTTGCTTTTTCAATTCCTTCTATTAATAATAATGGCCCTGATAAAAGATATCAATGGAAAGTATTGCCGCAGGGAATGGCAAATAGCCCTACACTGTGCCAACTATATGTGGACAGAGCTATACAGCCCATTAAAAACAAATATCAAGACCTTATGTGTCTACACTACATGGACGATGTTTTATTAGCTCACCCTAATCAACAAATCTTATTTAATATATTTAGTGAAATAACAAAAAATCTAAAAAAATATGGATTATATATAGCAGAAGAAAAAGTTCAAAGCAGATCACCTATACTATATTTAGGCTTTAAAATCATGGATACTTTTGTTAAACCCCAAAAAATTCTAATAAGTAAAGAACATTTGACCACCCTCAATGATTTCCAAAAATTACTGGGTGACATTAATTGGCTTCGCCCTACACTAAGCCTCACTACTGGACAATTAAAACCCTTATTTGACATCCTTCGTGGGAACCCTGACCCATCCTCACCTCGAACATTAACTCCTGAGGCCAGGAGAGCTCTAAAATTAGTAGAACAGGCCATTGAAAGATCCCATTGCGATAGATTTGATTTTGCACAACCACTAATATTGATTATTATTCCTTCACAATATACTCCAACAGGAGTATTTTGGCAACAGGGACCTATATTATGGATACATTTGCCTGTCTCTCCTAAAAGTACAATTGAGTCTTATACCTCCATGGTAGCTAAACTTATTCTTCAAGGACTTAAAACCTCTACTAAAATATTTGGAATTCATCCCGCTACTATTATTACTCCTTATTCATCGTCACAGGTTGAATATTTGTGCTTCAATGATAATGATTGGGCTATAGCTAGATGCTCTACTTCTGCAAATTTTGACAATCATATTCCTAAATCTCCTATACTGTCCTTTTGTATCAATCATCCTATCATATTCCCACAGGTAATAAAAAATCAACCCATTCCTAAAGCATTTAATGTATTTACAGATGGATCCTCTAACGGTACTGCTGCAGTAGTCACTCAAAATGAAAAAATGATTCATATCACTAATCAAAAATCAGCTCAATTAGTGGAACTCGAAGCTATAATAATAGCTCTGGAAAATTTTAAAGAACAGCCTATGAATATTTTTTCAGACAGCCATTATATTGTACATGCTGTCCCAAAATTGGAGCTAGCAGGTCCAATAGCACCACATACTCCAGCTTTTAAATTGTTTTCTCAAATCCAAAATCTCCTATGGCAACGAAAAGAACCTTTATTTATAGGTCACATAAGAGCTCACACTAATCTGCCTGGTCCTCTCCATGAAGGTAATCAAAAAGCTGACGCCCTCACTAAAACAATATTTATATTTACTACAGTACAACAAGCTACTTTATTTCATTCCCAGTTCCACGTTAACAGCACTACCTTAAGACAAAAATTTAAAATCACAAAAGAACAAGCTCGTAGAATTGTAAAAGAATGTCCATCTTGTGTAACACTCTTGCCCAATCCACATTATGGGGTTAACCCACGAGGTTTGTTGCCCAATCATTTGTGGCAGATGGATGTCACACATGAGCCAAGTTTTGGAAAATTACGATTTATTCATGTCACCATAGATACATGCTCAGGCATGATTTTTGCTTCTTTACATTCCGGAGAAAAAGTTAAAGATACTATATCTCATTGTCTGCAAGCTTTTGCTGCATTGGGCATCCCCAAAATGCTTAAAACAGATAATGGCCCTGCATATACATCCACATCCTTCAAACAATTTTGTACAAAGTTCAATATTATCCACAAAACAGGTATCGCTTATAATCCTCAGGGACAAGGAATAATTGAAAGAGCAAATCGGACACTTAAAAATATGTTACTAAAGCAAAAAGATGGAAACTGGAAAAATCCTAAGGACAGATTGGCAGTTGCCCTGTTTACCCTAAATTTCTTAACTTTAGATTCTAATGGACATTCGGCTGGAGATAGACACTGGAACCCACACCAACAACATAAACCTTTGGTTTACTGGAAGGATGTTCTCTCAGGTACATGGAAGGGTCCAGACCCAGTATTAATTTGGGGGAGAGGATCTGTTTGTGTTTTTCCAAAGCACGAATCCTCTCCAATATGGATACCATCTAGATTGATAAAGCAGGTACAAAGTCAAAGGGATCAAGACGAAGTTATTGAGGAGTCTAGATTGAATAAACAAGTGCAAGGTCAAGAGGACCAAAATGAAGGTATGGAGTGATTCCCTTAAAAGAGTTCTCCATTAAATTTACAACTTAAATTTCATTCTTCCCGGCCGGACAAGAAGATCTCTCTTCAGTGTATACACAATCGTAATTTTTTTTTCTCTTTTATATATGTCTTTATGTCTGTGCATTTGTCTAAATTTCATGTTAATGTGATGTCACAAATATGTTTATATGTGCGTCTGTCTAGTGTGACGTCACAAATAATTAAGCGCTTAAAAAAAAAAAAAAAAGGTAGATAGATATAGATCCAAATAACAAATAACGTTAATTCATTTAAGCTTAGAATATTCTAATTTGATAATCAATAGATAGATAAATAGATATTTATATAAGTTCAGAATATTTTTAGATAATCAATTATAATGATAATCAATTTTGATTTATAGTTGTCTCCGGGACTTCTCTTCAGCTGTGAATATGTTTAATGTTATATAACCTGATATTTTGGTGTTCCGACAGAGGATCATTTATTTGTTATTGACTTCATTTGTTTAGTAGCTGATTAATTTGAATTATTTCAACAGGTATAGGATTGCTGTGTATATAGAGACTCGAGGATTCCAGCTAACAAATTATTTTTCCAAAATGCCTTTAGCTTTTCTTTATCTTTAATGCAGTAAACACCCTCAGTTTCTCTTTGATTATTTCTGAATGTGATATTTTGCCAGCTTATGTTTGTGGGAGCTTGAGCAGCAATGTGTGTGAGCAGAGATCAACTTTTATTTTCTACTCTAATAGTTCTTTTTTTTTAGTTTGACAGCTCACCTTTTGATCTCAGTGCTGGAATAGCACTGCCTTTCCCTTAATAATGGATGCTTGAGTTTTTAGGTAGCGGGCCCTGAAGATTTGCCGGTGGAAATGTCTGGACATAAAAAAGACGGCTGCTGCTACAACTGCAGGGACCGCGGTCGCTGCAAGCATCCCTGCTGCTCAAGCATCAACAACCTCACCAGCAGTGTGGCCTCTGCTCTGCATGCATGGGGCCTCCTGAATCTATGTGTTATAACTTATGGACATTTTGATTTTCCATTATTTTGGGACATTACGGGACAATGCCTTGCGGGTATTTGTCTAAGAGAACTCAGTGCGTTACTTGATGAAACTAAGGGCAGCTGATTGGCTTAAAGAACTTGATACGCTATGGAAACTTGGCTCGTCAGCAGTAGGCTTGCCGCCTTAAAGCCGCAGCATCTCCTAAAAATTGGACGGCTGTTAGTCAACACACAGTCGATCCTGAAGGGCTCTATTGGATGGCTGGTTAGCCTATGACGGGTAAGATCCCCAGAGGGGGACAACCTAAGACACGGCACAGTCGCACGGGACAGTCTAATGTGGCCGGCATGTCAACCTAAGCCAGGAGTCAGGACAGCCTAGACTCCCATGACGGGTAAGAATGTCGGTTGCACATGGACGTCCTAGAACATCCCCTCTTTTAAAACTAAAAGGGGGAAATGAAGGAGCCTATAATCAAGGAGATAGCTAAAGATTGCGGTTAGCTGAGAGCCATAAAAGATGTTCTAGTTTCCACCTGATGTTGATACATTATTCAAAGAATCTTTGTATGCCCGTGAACACTGCGTGACGCACCTGTAAGCTCGAGCTGTAAGCACGTGTCCTTGTTAAAGCTATATGTATATAACTGGGTGAGGTTCGTTAGTGTGTGTGGGGGAAGAAGAAGGTGGTGGTTGGAGTTAGAGCATTTGGAGTGATTGCTGGAGCTGGAGAGAGGAGAAGAATAAAAGACCTTTTTTCATTTTCATCCTGCCTCCGAATTTTCCTGTGGCGTTCGCTGCTCCAAGCGACTTCCACTTCAGGCAGCGACACAGAAAGATGTATAAAATTTAAAGTAACATTTTTGCTTAAATGAGTAAGATTCAGATAAACGAGAAGTTTACATGATCATCTTTTTTTCTCAATGATACCAGCAAAGGTAGATGTTATACTATCTCAGGTAATTAGTAATTGTTCATTATATATACACTGTGGAGAAAAATGGAGAAAAGATATTTAACCTCTTCTCACATATCTACAGTGTGGGTTAAGAGATACACTATATATATGAGTGTGTGTATTTGTGTGTGTGCGTGCATGTGCATATATATGTATGTGTATATAAATCTTAAATGACATTATAAGTTGTAACACAAAATTATATTAAAAATAATAACACAAAGAAAATAGGTAATCAAAAATGCTTCACAACATAAGTGATAATTAAGCTGACTCTCCCAAAGTAAGCAATATTTTATCACATGGCAGAGGCACAAAAACATATTTCTGTCCTAAGAAATCGCTTTTGTAAAACTCCATCTCCTCTATTAAAGAGTGGTAAAAAGTTTGAGGATATACTTTACTGAAGGAATTTATAGATTCTCTAGGTCAGAGAGCAGCACTCTTTTTCTATACAGGATCAGATAGTAGATATTTTAAGCTTTGCAAGGCCATGTGGTCTTTGTCTCACTATTTCTCCCACATACTTGAGCTCTGACACCCCAGTCTGAGCTGCATCCATTTGCCATTTCACACCCCATGCAGTTGCCCTTCTCACCCTGGTAGGACCCAACACTTCATTAAGGTCATCACTAGCATGCATTCTCTCCTTATTTAGTTTCAGCTTTTGTATCTTGTACAAGGACTTTCCTGTTACATACCTGTGGATTCTTTCCTCATTTTGTTTGGGTTCAGTCAATCCTTATTAGGATGCTTCTCCATATAGATGACCTTTCTCATTTGGGTTTTATGTTCCTGTCCTGGTCCACCCTTACGTGTTAACTCTCTTCTCATACCATTTATCATGGTCATCTTCCTGACCCTGCTCAGATTAAGGCTTCCCGAGCAGACTACTGCCTTTCATGGACATATTTTCACCATCCTTAGGCTGCTCTTTTATTTTAGTCAGCTTTTTCACTGCTTCAACATAAAGATCTGACCAGAACAGTAAGCTCCATTCCTTGGGGCTTAAGGTGAGGCTGAACATCATGGCAGTAAAGTGTGGCAAAGCGAAGCAACTCACTTGATGATCAGGAAGCAGAGAGAGAGAGAGAGAGAGAGAGAGAGAGAGAGAGAGAGAGAGAGAGAGACTGACTCCACTTGCCAGATACAAACATATATCCCAAAGCCATGGCCCAATGCCCTACCTCCTCCATCCACACCCTACTTGCCTTCAACTACCACTCAATTAATCCCATAGGTGCTTTAATTCACTGATTGGGTTAAGGCTCTCACAACCCAATCACTTCTCCTTGAACCCTTTCACATTGTCTCATACTTGAGCTTTGGGGTGACACCTAACATCCAAACCATAACATGTGTTCTTACCAAGCCTCCTTGAGGCATCCTCATCATCCACCTTGAGCTCTGGGCTCATGGAAATGGAGATTGGTTACATCTAGGAATAGAGAACAGACCATTCACATTTAAAACATTAAGCATGGTGGAGGCCAGGTTTCTCATGATAGGTGAGCAAAGTTTCAAACTTGGAATGGAGAAAACTAGATTCATCCCTGAGCTGTTAAAGGAAAGCAGTACCCCTGCAGGAAAAAGCAAGATAAACCTGGAATATCTTAATTCAGAAGGTAAATACATATTTAAAACATGATAAAACATGTCTAGCGACATAGAATACCGCTTAAAGAAACTTCTACTAATGAAATTGGGGATACCTAGAGGAAAACAAATAATTATAAAAATGTGTTACAGCTGGGCGTGGTGGTGCATGCCTGTAATCCCAGCACTTGGGAGGCTGAGGCAGGAGGATCATGAGTTCAAAGCCAGCCTCAGCAATGGTGAGGCACTAAGTAATGGTGAGGCACAGGGTCAGTGAGACCCTGTCTGTAAATAAAATACAAAAAAAAAAAAAAAAAGGCTGGGGATGTGGCCCAGTGGTCCAGTGCTCCTGAGTTCAATCCCTGGTACAAAAAAAAAAAAAAAAAAAAAAGTGTTACAACACATTAACTGCAAGAGCAAAACATAAGTCCATACTGTAATAAATGAGTAATAAATATAAATGAAATTAAATTTTAATGAGAACAGTATATATATATATGTATATACATATATAATGTATGTGTATACACACACACACATATATATGTATGTATACACACACACACACACACACACACACACGAAATGAAAGCACCACCATCCCAAATAAGAATAATAATGAAGACAGAGGGAGAAGGTGGCCATCTATAAGCCAAGGAGGAAAGACTCAGAAGAATCCAATCCTGCCAATACCTTGAATCTGAGTTCTAACTTCCAAAATTGTGAGAAAATAAATTTCTTTTTGTTTTAAACCACCTACTTGGCCTTTGGTACTGTGTTATGGCATGGTGTGTGTGTGTGTGTGTGTGTGTGGTTTTATGGAACAGCATATAGTATAAATATAATATTTATACAAAGGTGCATGACATGAATCTAATTGTAAAGAAACATTAGGCAAAACCAACTGAATTACAATCTCAGTTAAGTAGCCTATAATTTCAAAATTCAAGCAATGTCATAGAAACCTCAGGCAGTTTTGTGTTTTGTAAACAATTTGACTTAATCCTGCTAAGGGTACTCTCTCAACTTTCCTGCAGTCTAAATCTACTGGGTTTTCATACCTTGCAATCTGAATCATTGCAATGTTAGGGGAAGGAAAAAGAAAGTGATTTTTTTGTGATTTTTCTGTCCCAGACGCTGGAGTTAAGAAAATAAACCCAGAATCTTTTTACAAATACCTCCCTGCAAGTGTCTTTTATAAGACAAGAGTATCCAGCCCCCCAGCAAACATCCTTCCCACTCACACTTAGTGCTTCAATGGTCCTAAGTTAGTTTTCATTAAATTACAAAAAATGCATAAACTGAGAAAAGAATAAATAAATAAGTGAAAGACTTTACTTAGATAATAAATTTGGCCTTAATGAATTATATTTAAAGCTGACTTACAATTAAGGAATAGTCTAGAAACTACTGTTTTTCTGATAAGCATGTTGCCAAAGAAAATGGGAAAATCACCTCAAGATCTGAGACTTAACTCCTAAAGCAATTAGCCACCCCTGGTCCTTTGACTTTCACCCAAGGAAACAGACTGGGAGCTGTGCTGCTGCAGATTAGGATGTGCAATCCACTCCAGCTTCTGTGGCCATGCACAACAAAAATGGTAGGGAAGAACCCTCCAGCTGGCAAAGCCACAGATGATAAAGGACAATGAATAGGTGTGTGTGTTTGTAAAAAATAAAAAATAAAAATATATATATATATATATATACATATATATATATATATATATATATATATTAGCATAGAAGAAGAAATCTATTTGTCAAGTTAGGGAGTATTTGCATTCTTTACAATCCAGAATTTAATAACTATCATAAAAAAGCTGCTGTGTTCCCCCAAATCGCTCTCCATCCCTATCTTTTCAAAATGGGTATTTGCAGAATGAGAGTTTTTATTGAAGTTGTACAGCTATGCCAGTAGTCTATAATAGTCAAATATATGTAAGGCAGAAAATACAGACTTTAGTTTATAATTTGCAGAAAAATAGAGATTTATATATATACATATCTAGTAGAAAACACTATAATTCTGCATATTGTCCAAAAATCATGGATTTAGAGATGGATGTGGAATTTTAAAATTATCTCTTTTTTGGAGGAATGAGTTGGGTATATGTATTGCAAGAAGTATATCTGTGGATATTTGTGTTTGGAGAGATGGAGTGTGAGCTAGCCTGACAATTATCACCTAATATTCATTATCTTTTTTTTTTCCCCTTCAATAATAATGTCCCAAGTTCTGGGCATACAGCCTCCTACCCAGGACTCCATTTCCCAGCATTTCTAGTAGCTAGGAATAATGTGACTAAATTGTGATCAATAGGATCAGATTAGTTGGAGATCATGAGAGCAAGTCTTCAAAAAGGATGTGCTTGCCTTTCTCTGTCTATGGCAGAAGACTATAACAAATGTCTGTTAGTGAGCTGTTTCACCTTCAGCCAAACAGATGACAATAATACCTTAAAGAAAGTCAAAGTGTGTTAGCGCCGGTAACATCTGCCGTTTAGAACAGCGGGCTGCGGGAGAAGACTCAGAGACAGGACGGAAACGAAAAAGTTATTTTATTTTTCTCTCTCTGGCTTCTGCAACCTCTAACAACACACACACACACACACACACACACACACACACACACACACACTCACAAGAAACCACGGCATGCACTGTTTCAAGAAGCTACTACATATACACACAAACAGCGTTAAACCCGCACGCTCGCTCTCTGACACAGTCTCACGCGCCCAAAAGGGAATGGCACTAGGGAGAGTTTGCTCCTGGCGTAAATCTATTTTGATCCCGCGCCAAGTCCTGCGAGATTCTGGGCCAAGTCCCACGAACAATTAGGGCTTCTGCAAAAGTGATCAGTAAATAAATGCATAAAATCAAGGGCCTTAAGTAGTCTCAGTTGTTTACTTAATCTAAATAACCTGCCTCCATATGAACTCTTTCAGGAGAGATGAACTATAAGAATTATCACTTAATCTCACTGATATCACAGTTTCGTCTGGGTCATGCCTAATAAAATGATATTATTATTCCAGGTAATGTTGATAATATCAGTATGTTTAGTCATAGCAAATGATGTGTCAAGCTCTGCTCGGTATTTTTGATGAATCATCTCATTCCCCCTATTAAAAAAATTCATTTTATGCTATGAATTTCACCCTTGTATGGATGAATAAAGAGAGATATCTTGAGTTTAATACTAATATATTTTATAAGGTCCAAAACTTGCCAAAACTTATTAAACAAAAATGGTTAAATAATTTGTAGAACATTATTTTATTTAAATGTTTTCCATTATTAAAACAACTATCAGATTTATATAATGACAAAAAAGATTGTTATATTTTGTAAAGAAAAATTCATAATAGTACCACATTGAAAAAAATGTTATATAATCAGCAATGCATTCCTATAGGCTACTGTATTCAATTTAAGTATATATAGTTATATTAATATGAAAAAATAATTGAAAAGTATAGTTAATCATTATCATTCCTAATAAGTTTAGTTTTTTATATTAATAAACTTAGATATTTTTCTTTTCTTCATGACCCTGAGTTAATCAAAATAATTTCAGCTGTATTAAGGAGTGTGAAAACATTTTTCGAAAGGAAAATTTACATTGACCAAGTAAAGTTTCGGCTATATTTCTTATGACTCATATTTAAAGGTGGACTTTAAAAATAAAATGGTGATAATTGATGATTATACTTTTCTAATGTGTTAGTATGGCTCAATCATTATTTTTACATTTATTTGATATATTTTAGAACCTAATGATTTAGTTGTTTAAATCATATTTTTGAGTGTCATATGTATTCCAGGGACTGTGCTAAGGGCTAGAGATGTAAAAATGAAAAAGACAATGTCCTAGTTTCAGAAGAGTTCATTTTCCAATGGGATCAATTATATTTAAAGAAAAAGATGTTAAACAGACATTGGAACATTGAATTTATTAACACAGTGTGTGAATGCTTTAAGACTAAATTATACTAATACCTTGTAAATATTTAGCAAATTATTATGTTATATGCTACATTTATTCCAGTGATTTTTTAAATGCCCAGTTACTTGAGACTATTGTGCCCTATGTCATGTCTTATGTTGTGTTTTGGACACTGAGGAAACAGATAAATAAGACACATTTAAATGGCAGAAGCTTGCAAAAATTGACCAATAATTAATATTTGATTCTACAGATAACAATTAAGGCCAAAAAAAAAAAAAAAAACTGTTCAAAAATTCAAGATAGAGGTACGAATAAAATGCAAAATGGCTGATCTGCTTTCCTCAGTAGTAAGTACTTCTATTTTACTTTCATTTAAAAATTATTTATCTGGTAGTTTCAGATCTTACATTTTAGTCTTAATCCATTTTTTAGTTGAATTTTAAAATATGAGAGATAAGGGTCTAATTTTATTCTTTTCAAGCAGCTATCCAGTTTTCTCAACACCAGTTGCTGAAAAGACTGTCCTTTCCTCAATATATGTTTTTGGCAACTTTGTTAAAAAGCAGTTGGCCATAAATGTGTGGATTTATTTCTGGACTCTCTATTATGTTCCACTGGTTTTTGTGCCTGTTTTTATGCCAGTACCATGTGATCCAGCAATCCCACTCTTCAGTATATATACAAAGGAAATGAAATTAATATCTTGAATAGATGTCTGAATTCTCATGTTTATTGTAGCACTGTTCACAATAGCCAAGATATGAAATCACCCTAAGTGTCCATCAACAGAAGAATGGGTAAAGAAATGTGGCACATATGGACAACAGAATGCTATTCAGCTACGAATAGAAAGAAATATTGTCATTTATGGCAACATGGTGAACCTGCAACACATTATGTTTAGTAAAATAAAGCAGGCAGAGAAAGACAAATAATACTCCAACTCCCTTATAAATGGAATTAAAATTGTTGATCTCATAAAAGCAGAAAGTAGATGGTGGTTACTAGAGGATTGGGTGGTTGGGATGGCATGGGGTATGGGGAGATACTGGTCAACAGATATATAATTACAATGAGATAGGGAGAATGTATACATATGTACACATACATATATGTGTGTATATATATACATATATGCATATGTATGCATGTGGCCAGAAAAGGCAGATGTATGGAGACAGAAAGTAAATAAGTACTTGCTGGGAGTCAAGGTGAAATGGGGAATGATGGCTAATGGTCATGGAGTTTCTGTTTTATGTGGTGATAATGTACTAAGATAGGTTATGGGTGTGAAGGCACAACTCTGGGATCATACTAAGGACTATTAGACTATATAAAGAGGTGAATTACATGATATATTACTTATATTTCAAACAAAGCATTAAAAGTTATTTAGATATCTAACAAAAGTTTTATAACATGAAATACTCCATGTTTTTAATATTTAAAGTAAATAATTTTTAAACTCAAGAATTGAGTAGTAAAATTTTTATATTTATTTATTATTGATCATTTTAGTTATACAGTGGTATTCATCATGTCATATCTATACTTCTCATAGCATAATTTGATAAATCTCATTACTTAATACTTTCCTTTTTCCTTCATTCTTCCATCCACCTGATCCATTTACTCTAGTGATCATTATTGTTATCATTTTAATTAGTATATTATAGTTAATTAAAAGAGGGAATCACTGAAGTGTGATTGTACATGGACATGGCATAATTTGGTAGAAGCCAGACTCAAAAGTCAAGTGTTAAACTTTTCTCTTATACGTGTAAGCTAGAGAAATGGAAAAAAAAAAAAAAAAAAAAAAAGCCAGGGAAAATCTCAGTAAAATAGAAGAGACACCAACAGAAAAGTATAATAAAATTTCTTAGACTTTTGCAAAACTTATACATCAAAGCAATAAAATAAAACAAGTAAACAAATACCCCAAAATTAATCAATGTGGTCAAAGAATAGAAAGAGACAACTGAAAAACTGAATGACATATACCCTGAAAAACATGGATATTTTGTTGAAATCAAAGAAATATGAATTAAAATAGAAAATAAAACTTTCAAACTGTGGGAGATAGCACTAAGTATTCATGAATATGTGGTAAAAATTTGTTATGATTTCTAAGATAATCCATAACAGATTTATAGGAGTTAGAAAAGGCTCCAATTACAGATATCTTAATCATTAACATATAGAAACCTTATATATAAAATTATTTGAGTTCTTACATGTTGTTAGAATTCATGTAAATTATTTCCAATATTTAATAGACATGATAGTATCTATTGAAAAACAATTTATCATGATAGACTAAAAAGATCCTTAATATTGGATAAAAAATCTTAATTCAGAAATTCCATTTATCTGAGCTTTTCTTTAGCATAAATATGTTCAAAATACAGAGACAAAAATATCCATTAAGTTGTTATTTTATTTGTGTTGTATTTGTGTTGCACAAAATATAAACTGTAGAAAAAATCAACCATGATGAAATTATAAATAATTTTCGTTTCCAAAGACAACAATCATTGATATTTATGTCTATGCTTAAAGTATATTTTATATTTTTCATGAAATTAGTTTTTTATCTTTGCACAAACATTTATATGCATGTGAACCTTGCTTTACAATCCACATAGTTAAAAATCCAAAAGTCCTCTCATAGTAAGGAATTGTGTAAACAAATTATGGTACATCCATAAGGATTTTTTTTACAGAATTTATTTTACTCGACATTTTTCAAATGGATGTCTTTTTAACATCTTTTAATTTCTAAAAAGTTCTAGTGTGGATATATGTTCAATTTTAAAATCAACAAAAATATTTCATGCTATTTTAAATTGGATTTTAAGGTTTCAGTGAATCTTTTGAAGGTCTTCCTTGCTTTTCATACCTCTCCCCATCCATATACTTTGGAAGCACAATTATATTTATTCAATATATAAGAACTCAAATAATTTTATATACAAATATTCTTTATATTAATAATTAAGATATCTGTAATTTGAGCCTTTTTTAGCTAGCTTCCTATAAATCTGTTAAAGGTTTGTTTTTAAAAATTCATAATCATGGGCAGCTTGTAGATATAGGAAAATGCAAATGTATCTTCTCTTTTATAGAAACAATTATAAATGTTAGGTGCTGCTTTATTTTTATTTTATTATATTCTAATTTGTTATATATGACATCAGAATGAAATTCAATTTATATTACATAAATAGAGCACAATTTTTCATGTCTCTGGTTGTACACAAAGTAGAGTCACACCATTCATGTTTTCATACATGTACTCAGAGTAATGATGTCTGTCTCATTCCACCATCTTTCCTACCCCTATGCCTTCTCCCTTCCCCTCCATCCTCTTTGCCCTACCTAAAGTTCATCTATTCCTCCCACGCTGCCCCCCCCATCCCCATTATGATTTTTTTTTTGGGGGGGGGGGATTGGCTTACTTCTCTATTCACCTCACAATTGATTGTTTTGCTGCAAAGAAGCTTTTTTAGTTTGAATCCATCCCACTTATTGATTCTTGATTTTAACTCTTGGGCTATAGGAGTCTTATTAAGGAAATTGGGGCCTAATCCAACATGATAGATATTTGGACCTACATTTTCTTCTATTAGGTGCAGAGTCTCTGGTTTATTCCTAAATCCTTGATCCACTTTGAGTTGAGTTTTGTGCATGGTGAGTGACAAGGGCTTAATTTCATCTTGTGCATATGAATTTCCAGTTTTCCCAGAACCATTTGTTGAAGAGGCTATCTTTTCTCCAATACATGTTTTTGGTGCCTTTGTATAATATAAGATAATTGTAATTATGTGGGTTTGTCTCTGTGTCCTCTATTTTGTACCATTGGTTTACAAGTCTATTTTGGTGCTAATACTATGCCCTTTTTGTTACTATTGCTCTGTAGTCTACTTTAAGGTCTGGTATAGTGATGCCACCTGCTTCACTCTTGGTAAGGATTACTTTAGCTATTCTGGGTCTCTTATTTTTCCAGATGAATTCAATGACTGATTTTTCTATTTCTATGAGGAATGTCATTGGTATTTTGATTGGAATTGTATTAAATCTGTATAGTGCAGGTGTTACTTTATACGTAAAGAAAATAAATGGACAAAAATTTCATTTTTTTCTTTTAAGAATTTAGAACAAATGCTGATTGCATTCAATATATGTTCATTCATTGAATAGATAAGACTTTAAGAGTTAACACTATTTCAGACACAATAGTTGAGTTTATTTTTAAATGAGTAACTTTCAATGCTTACCCATTGAAATGGTTCATTTGTAATTTCATAAGCAAGTTTTTAAAATATAATTTGGTTTTCATCAATAAAAATTTTCTGGAATATTATTTTCAATTTGATCATTATTTAAAAGCTCAGAATTATATAACTCCTAAAAGAAAATATATAGAAAGGAATGTTCATATTATGAACACTGAATTTGGAATCAAGTCAACAAATTGTTAAAAACAAAAGAAAACTAAAATGAATTAAAAAATTTAGAATAGTGCAAGAAAGATATTAAAAAACTTTAAAATTTAAAAATTTTCTCTTTTTTTTCTGCTTATCTGCAGCTTTGCAAATTTCTTAGTTCTTAATCTCTTTCTCTTCTGTATTAATCTCATTCTGTTTGCTTTATGGTACAAATAATTATAAATTATAATTTCTTACTCTTTTTTATTTTTCCTCTTTTTGGGGGGTTGGGGCTACCTTTGGGTATTCCAATGTTTTTTTGTGTGTGCACATGTGTTTGTGGGTGTACCTCTGTTCTTGATGTATTATAATTTTTCATGAGTAAAACTTTTGAAAGTCACTCTTTCATCTGATTCAATAATCACAATAAACAATAATGACAAAAATTTCTGTATTATGTACAATGACCCAATGCCAATGTACAAGAGAACAATTTTCAGATTTAGTAGTCTTCCCGATTTAACATTTAGTAATTGGCAGAAGCAAGTCTTGAACCTGAGATTCTGAGCATATCAGAATTCTGTGAGATTCTGAGCATATCAGAGCACCATGATTTAGAGTTTTCTCATTTTTCTACATGTCTGTAGATACGGAGATTTCCTAGTTTTTTTTATCTCTCTCTTACCATCTGTGTTAATCTATTTATGTTCACTTTATGATCCAGAATAATTCTTTTGAGTAGTTTTACCCTTTGTTTTTCTATAGGTACCTCTGAGGATTCCCATCTTTCACAGAAAAAGAAACATAAACCATTTCTAAGACAAGCATAGTCTTCTCTGTATCATTTGCAAATACCCTCATGTGTGAAAAGACTTGAAATAATACCTTTGAAGAGTTTATAAACATCTGGATTATATCAAAGATCTCCTTCCTCTTTTTCCAGGGTTCCAGCAGAATTGTGTTATCACATATTAGTCTTCAGTATTACACACACATACACACACACACACACACACTTGTGTACACATCTGTTATCTAGGACATCCACTTATGACATCTAGATATTATAAAAAACAATCATCTAGGAATTGGATAAACTACAATAGATGTATTACAAATATGTTGTTTAGGGCATTAGAGTCCTAAAGGGAAGGGGAATACTGACCCTAAAGCTAGATATGGACCCAGTGTCTCAGAGAAATGGAAAAACCTAGAGCTAATAATGCTGTATTAGTTACCTAAAGATGCTCTACTTCATTGTCAAAGGAATCACAAATTATTTAAATGGCTTTATGGAAGTAAGGCTTACCCATAAAAGTGTAAATTGTACAATTTGATAAGTGTAATGTTTGAATAAATATATAAAACCATCACTCTAATCAAGATAATGAGCCTATCCATCACCTCCAAAAGTTTCCTCATGTGCCTTGGTCAGTTCACCATGCAACCTGCCACTCACCCCCTCCATGACCATCCCCAATCATTCACCCCAGTCCTCAGCTATACAAGGATCTGCCTTCTATTACTACATATTAAGTTGCATTTCTAGTACATTATATAAGTGGAATTTTAATATGGTGTGTTCATTTTTCTCTGGTGTCTTATACTCAACTATTCTGAGACTGATCCATTTTTTATGTACTGATACTTTGTAACTTCTTTATTTCTAGGTAATATGCCACCATAGGATAAGCTACAATTTGTTTATCAATTCACTATTTGATAGATACAGTAAGTTTTTACAATTGTGGATGACTCTCAAAAAAGCTGCTATGATAATTTGCATAGAAGTCTGTGTGGACATAGGCTTTCAGTTCATTTAAGTAAACTGAAAATTAGTAGAAAGTCTTGAGGCATATTGTGATCAAAGGTTTATCTTTTAAGAAGCTCCATGGTATTGCCTTCTTCCTTGCTCCAAAGTGGAGGTTTTAGGTTCATAAGTGACCTAGTTGGTATACATCTTTACTCAGAGTAGGTATGTTTCTTTAGGTAGAATTTAAGGCCTTCTAGTGGGCTTATTAGAATTAGACTCATTGGACAGAAATTAACTTATTTTCCCCAGGACAAACGATTTTGAAAATATATTACTATGCTCATTTGGGACCTATATACCTTGTATTCATTTTTTTTAAGGATTTGTGTGTATCTTTGATTTATTGAACTCTACCTTTATGTGAAAATATACCACCTTGTGGCTAATAGAAGAATCCCGAAATACATCCTCACATGTATCTTTTCCTAAACTTTGTTATATATTTGTGTTTAAAAGGAGAGAAAATAGCTGATCAAATAGTTCTTGATGTCCAAGAACTAACACAATACTTTATGACCCATTACTATAAACTAATCTACTACTTAGTGTTAAATCATTTCATTCTATTTTAGGAAACATAACAATATGACACAATATTTATATCAAATGAGGTTAATTTGAAACCATGATAAGGTGACATAAAAATAAGGTTACTAGACAATTTACAAATTACCAACAAACATCCATTATTCTCACTGAGGAATGTTACTTTATTACTAGCAATAGCTTTATCTTTCCTCTGGTCTGCACTCTTGCATATATGACTTATTGAGAGGCCCAATAATACAATTTTCTCCATAAAGATAATACCAGTTCCAGGCTAAGCCTCTGTTTCCTTAGACACTCCCTCAAATTAAATAACAGAGGCCTAAATTTTAAACAGACTTTTTTCTTAACACTGTTTTACTGAGATGCCCCATAGTTCTTTAAGTTAAGCATTCTCCCCCATTGGAACAATTAATAAACCTAAGTTGTTAAACTCAGTACTTTCTTGGTGGTCTCTAGTTGTTGACATTTTCATATATTTTCTTCTACATATGTTATAAACAAAAAACAATGTAAGAATGAAAAATAAATTAAAACAATGTTTAAATGCTCTCCTTAAGAATGAAAAATGTGTGTAAATAATTTGATCATTTTTTTAATATCCTGTAAAGTTGAAGATGTTAATTACTTATGACCCTATGCTCTTTATTAAATATTTAGTAGATTTGAACTAGATAATACCTCCAATGCATTCAGAAAGTTTGTTTATAATAGGGAAAATAATATTTTTTCATTAATAGGGCAATGGGAAAAAATAAATCACAACATGTTTACATACTGAACATTGATGAAATGCAATAATATGCATCAAAATGTATAAATCTTATATTCATTCAGATAATAAGTAACACAATGCTACTAAATATATAGTGTATACCACACAAAACTAAAGAGAATGTGGTTAGGCACATGTACGTATTTACAAAACCTATAACCACAAAATAATAAACATGAAATTTCTGGCAAGCACTTTCTCCTAAGTAAAAAACGGAGAGAGTTGGAATTAGTGATTTTCAAAGAGACTTCAAAAATATTGGAATTTTGCCATTTTCTCATCCCTGATTTTAGTTGATTTAATGTGTTTTATGATGTTTTCATAATGCACAAATTATGTGTATGTAACAATGTACATACATGTATATAACAGTATATATATGTATATGTATTGTGTGTTATAGAAAAATGATCCCTTGCATATGCTCATAAAATTATTGAAATTTGAAAATAAGGTAACACATAGCTGTGTAATCATTAAAGCCTATGCTATTACATTTTCTAGGTTATCTCACTCTTTGCAGGAATGCAACTTTGCATAATTGCTTGGGGCTTCAATATTTTACCATCTGCAAAACTGATAAAAATTTATTTTCCTGTAAAGGGAAACTATCCCCAGAGTTTACAAAATACAGTTTAGTTTGCAATTTATTGAAATCACTTTAATGTTCCTTTTCTTCACTGGCTTATATAGAATGTCAGTTGTTAAACCTTCTGTCCAACTAGGTATGCATGTTCCTGTTTCCATCATTACATAGGGAAATTTTCACACATGCTTTCTATTTTTTAAGCATTGTATTTTTTTTTAACATTTTAAGGATTACAAGTGAATCTTACAGAAGTTCCACTGAGATGTTACTCTTGCAAAGTTTTATTGAATTGGAAACTAAAACCATGGGTCAAGGAATTTATAAGTACAACTGTGAAGCTCCTGATGTTCCCTATCAGTGAGTCCTCCCTGAGTCCTCACAGATTGCTTGTTTGCAGAGCTCTTTTATCCCAAGACCTATGACTGGCCATGCCTTCGTGTTTTTAAAGCTCAGGAAATGAAAAAGAATCTCTCAGCTGGGACTAAAAGCTGGTAGAAATGTGGCTAGGACCACTCCACTGATCATTGTGTATCACAGCAAGAGTGTGACATCCCTGGTTTGGTCTGTGATGCAGCAGATGGTTTCAGTCTGGCCTGCACAGTCAGAGCATGTGGATGTGGTTGTGGTTGATCACCTGCCTTGTACAGGGCATGGTGTACCACTGTTTTAGTCTCTGGATGTTGAAAGTGACCCCTGACAAGAGTCAGCAAGAAAATGAGAAAGCTTTGACAGCTGAAATCCAATAATGAACTTTCAGACGTTAGTATTTCCTTTGTTTAAGGAATTTCATGGGTTGGAGGTTTGATATCTTAAAGTAAATGGGAGGGGAAGTGGAAACCCAAAGGGGTCTTTAGGTCTTATAACTGAAGAAAAATGAAATGTACATACATTTAATTGGGACAAAAATTGCATTTTCTTAGATGTCTACTTACTTAAAGGGCTTTATTTTCATTTATGTAAACCCACAGGAATTATTTTTATATATTTAGATACCCATGTTTCATTCATCTCTGGATGAAGGAGGGAAATGAAAGTTGTAAACTCTTTGTTATCTTGTGCATTTTATCTGTAAGAAATAGTCTTATTTCTAGATGTGCTACTATTAGCGTGAAATCTTTTCTAGGATGTAACATTGCAGATTATAAATTTTTGTAACATTAAAGAATTTCTATCTTGAATAGCTGACAGAGAAAAGTGCTTGTATTAATCCAACAGAATCTGGGAATTCAAAATGAAGAAGTATGTTAGTCTCTAATATTTCAAATGTGTTGTTAGTCATAGAAAAAAAAAATGCCTTAACAAAGAGGCTGCTAGATCAGACAGTGATTTAGTTTTTTTTTGTGAAATAAATTGGAAAGGAATATTTTAATATTTAATGTTTGGGTGTGTTTTCATGGAGTATGTTCTTAATCAAAAATTCCAAATTTCCCGAGTCAAGCACAGTAGTACACACTGTAACCCAGCTACTCAGGAGAATCACATGTTTGAGATCAGCCTGAGAAAGTTAGTGAGAACTTATCTCAACATAGAATTTTAAAAAGGGGGGGCCGGGGGTCAAATGCTTACCCAGCATGAGAGCATTTGTGAGACCCTATGTTCGGTTCCCAGTCCAGCACACGATTGCTGAACTCCCTATACAGTATTTTTTTCACTTTCCACAGTTGTAAAATATTAAATAGATATTCCATAAATAAACAATTCATAAATTTTAAATTGTGTGTCATTCTGAGTTGCATGATAAGATTGCACAATATCTCGATATGTCCCACCCAGGATGTGCATCATTCCTATGCACAGTGTATCCAGGCTGTGGATGCTAAGAGCCAGTTAGTACATATTTGGGTTATCAGGTCAACTGCAGAAGTATGGCAATGCTTGTGTTCAAGTAACCTTTTCATTTAATTGTGGCCACAAGGAGAAAGAGTAGTGATGTTGGTGATTTTATTACAGTATGATGCTTCACCTGTTCTATTTTATTAGTAGCTATTATTCATCTCTGTGCCTAATTTATGAAGCAAACCTTATCACAGATATATATGCATTCCCTAGAGACCATTAACTAATAAGATGGAAAAATGTCTACATATATTTGGAATTTAGCATATGAGGTAAGTAAAATTTTAATAACTCCTTAATGACCAGAACCTTGTATAATTCAACCTTGAATTCAGGGATGCTTGTGAATACAGTTGTCACTCCTGTGGTTCCTTATCTTCAATGAAACTTTGTCACAGCAGAATGGATATTCCTCTGCTAACTTTGAGGATGTAAGATGCCATGTTCTGTGAGGAACAGGTGGACAGAATTTGAGGACAGTCTCTGGATGTTGAAAGTGACCCCTAACATGAGTCAGCAAGAAAATGAGACATCAGTCCTACAGATACAATGAACTTCATTCTACCAACAGCTGTCAATGAGTTTAGGAAAAGGTCTCAAGTCTCAGATAAGATTGAAGTCAGGCCAGCAGGCCAGCAGGACACCTTGATTTCAGCCTGGTAAGACTGAGCGGAAAACTCAGTTAAGCTAGGGAGAGACTCCTGAGTTATGGAAACTTTGAGAAAATAAATTTGTGTTATTTTAAACTGCAAAGATTGTGGCAATTTGTTAGGCAGCAATAAAAAAGTAATGCAGTATATGTGGTCTTTCTTTTCACACTTTAAATCATGTAAATAGATAACCCATAATTGTAGGGGAACAAACAGTGTTTATTTGTGAGCTGTGTTACTTTATTTATGATGGGCATAATTGTCCACCTCTGGTTTTCCCTATTTGTAGAACTAGAAGTTAATGATTTCAGTTGCAATTGTAATTAATATAACTGACAGTGTAATTGAATCAATGTTATTAAGTAAATACAAATGTATATGGGGGGGATCAGGACTGTAGATTTTGATTGCTAAAGGAAACAATTCTAATGTCTTAAAGTAAAATTATGTGTTTTGTACCAGAAAGTGAAGGAAAAGTCTAAAAGATCAACTTGTGAGATACAGAAAAATATAGAAAGTTTGAAGAACACTTGATGTCTTTTGGTTTAAATACCTGCAAGTAACAAGTCTAAAATGAATCAATGAAATGTGTTAAAATTTTGACAAAGTTGGCTGTTTGGATGGATTTATTCAAAAGAAAAAAAAAAAAAGGTCCTGTGAATTCGTTACTGCCAACTGTTACATTATTGCAAGATGAGAATCTGTTTTTTCTTTGTTAAAATGACAAATTGGTTTTGGAGCATTCAGTGTATTCTTGAAGAAAAGGTAGTGTAGTCTGCTCAGTTATGAAAAGTTTCTTATCATACCTGAATAACTTTATGTGCTTTTATGCTGACTTTGTCCTGCTTTTCATTATTTTTTTAGAAATGTGCACAAATGACAGAATTTCCATACTCCTTAAATAACTTAAAATTCCTTACAATCATACTATGTCTGCTCTATTTTTAAAACATAAGCTATTATCATTTTAAAAAACAGGGTGACTGATTTGATAGAACAAGAATTAATCATGCAGGATTGAGTACACTGATCAGAAAAATATGTTTCAAAATTATATTTTGGTGAATTATTTGAACATTCTATTATCTGAGAGTACTTTAAAGAAACCTTTTTTTTCATTCTTGACCTATAGCTACGTCTCACTTTAGTATATTCGTGTTTTACAACCCTTAAAAGATTTTAAAAATGATATTTTGTTCTTGCCAAATGTTCATAATTGAGAAAGAAAGACTTTTAAATAATCTTTTATTTCAACAGTAGTTGTCTCCTCCACAGCTGAGTTGTGCCAAGGAAGTGGAGTAGGTTGCAGACAGGCCAAAGAAAGTGTCTGGAGACAGCATGGGAGACATATGGTTTATTGGGGAAATCTTACAGGGAATCAAAGACTGCTCCAAGAATAGTTAGTTCAGTGGGAACAGGCTGACAGATAGGTCCTCTGTCTCCCATGGTGCTTTGCTAAGTAGTGCCTCCTTTACCTCACAGTGTTTTTTCCTGTGGTGGCTGGCTGGAAGAGTGACACGTATTCTTTCCACGGTTGTATACAGAGTGCCATCATCAACATTAGCTTTCTTAGATTGCTTATCTGATCATCAGACCATGCAGCAACTGTCCTAGCATATATACAAGAAAGTAGCTTTCTATAGATAACAGTAATTTGCCCTAGTTCTCAGTGTGCATAAGAGAAAGCCAGTGTCCTGTAGTATAATTTGTATCTGGACTTTATGGCCCCCACTTGCTCTCATTGTTCCCTTAATTTGGTGAGGATTCGGGGAACAGAAAGGAGGTATTCAGGGACATGGTATTTTACTATCTCCCTTTTCTTTAGGGATGATAGAATAGTCATTTACCATTCCTGTTTCAAAAAGGAAATCTTGTTTTGAACAGAATAACTGAATACATTGATTTGCAACCAAAGATATACCTGGATTTTCTCATACCTGAGTGTAGATTTTACATAGTCTGGAATGACACACCTGCCATTGTGGTTTGTACTTCAAGTGTGCTTCCAGGAAACTGGCCTCAACATGTTCTTTGACTGCCAAAGTGTGTGCTAGTGATTAAGAAATTTAGGGGATTTTGAATGACCTATAAAAAAGAAGAAGAATTAGCAGATTTTGAATGACATAAAAAATTCACCAAATTTATAGGTATGAATGAATTTCTTGTTTGTGTTGTTTACACTTAGCAATGTAGGTAAAACTGTGTTTTCTTTGCTGAGAGTGTTTTGGATGCTGACATTTCAGATAGGGAGTAAATTATCTAATTCATGGAGTAGCCTGCAGATACATAATAGCTCAGTGCTTAACAGGATTAAAAGGTAAATTTATACACCTATCAATTATTTTCCACAAAGCTACTTCAGAATATTTTGCCATGGCAGTCAAATACTTCTATCCTGTAAGCCATGAAGTTAATATGCTATGGAACACCCCAAAGTGGCAGAAAATTGGAAATATTTAGTAATAGCTACCATCTCCTAAGTGCCATCTACATAGCAGGTACTGTACCAGCACTTGCAATATTATGTTATATATCCCCCAATGTAACTTTTGAAGTGGATCTCATCCCCTATTCAAAAATGTAAATAGAGATTGAATAAGTTTCGGCCACATTCCATGGGCCACACAGCTAATGGAGGTGTGAAGCCTAGTCAAAACCAGGTCTGTGTTGCAATGACAGATGAGCCGTCCCTCAAATACCACAAAATGTCTCCATTTCCAGTGAAAATGTTGTGGACAGAGGCATTCTGTCCACAGAATGACCAGCTACTTAGTTTAGTTGCTGTTCCCTTCCTAGTTTAATTCATGTACATCTTTGAATTAATGATCAGGCAAAGTGAAAATTGACACCAAAATTAGGTAAGAAGCATGCTTTCTTTAGGGGTTATAGTCCAGCAAACGTCTAAGAAAAGTTACTGCCCGTGCTCAACATTTAAAAAATTCGTGAATATCTTTGGGACTTTCTTTCTTCCTTGCTGTTTTTCTTTCTCTTTTTCTTTTTCAGTTATGCTTCCTCTATCTTCCATTCATTGGGGAAAGTTTGTCTATTTATTTTTGAGTATACATTAGCCATACCTTCTGTCTGCTGAGGATCTGAGATTATTCAGATAGCCCAAGCCTCTCTCTTGACAGCACTCAGAGACAGCTTCCCACTAAAGATACACTCCTCCAGGACAGAGCAAGAACATCAAATCATTCTCTGGATTCTTGCCTCAGTGTGCATTAATAATTCCACTAAAAGGCATCAACTCTTGTGATACTATAATCCACGTTGAACTTTGAGTAAGCACTTTTTTATTTCAGCTGTTTTAACTTCTTTTTTAATTAGCAATTTTAGTGTGTTTTTCTGTTTGTTTATTTACCATACTAGACTTTGAAACCAGGGGCACTACCCATTAGCTACAGGTCTTTCTATTATTTTGAGGAAGAATCTCATTAAGTTGCCCAGGCTGACCTTGAATTTGTGATTCTCCTGCCTTAGCCTCTTGAGTCACTGGGATTATATTCATGTGCCACCACACCCAGTTTTATGTGTTTTATTGTACAACGAGAATATGAAAAGTAGTTCAGCTAGCCCCTTTATGATTTTTTCTTTTGCTTTTTTTTTCATTTGCCTCACTAATCAATCTGGAGTATTATAGTATTTTTCAATCAGATGTCTATTCCAGGCCTAGTGTATAGGAGGACATAGAATCCAATATTTTAGAGAGGCACTAGAAAGATAATTTAGTTTTGGTTTCAACATAAATGTATCTCTGTTCTACTTTTGTTTAAAATTAATTATTATTTTGATTATAGATTTTTATGGAGTACAGTGTGATAATGTAATGCATGTCTACAATGTGTAATAATCAAATTAGGGTAGTTAGTATTTCATTTCAGATATGTTTTTAAAATTTTTGATGAACACATAATCATTATAAATATCTATGAAATACAGTGTGATAATTCAGTACAAGTATACAATGTGTACCTACTAAATCATGATAATTGGTGTTTTCATCTCATTGTTATTTAATTCTTGGAGACTTCAGGCCCTTTCCTCCAGTTATTAATAAAATATTTAATGGGTTATTGTGAGATATCATTACCCAAGTTCCCATTATGCTTTGCTAGAACTTATTACTTGTGTCCGTGGTTTATCCAACATCCCTCTATCCCCTGACCCCAGGCTACTCAGCCTCTAGTAAACACTATTCTAAATTCAGATAGAATATTTTTTTTCCATCCACATATGATAAAGAAAATGCATCATTTGTCTTTCTGTTAGTGACCTTTTTCAATTAACACAATGTCCTCCAATTCCATCATCTCTCTGCTAAGTATAGGCCAGGGACAGATAAAGTCCTAGGCCATGCCCCCAGTGACCTTCTTCCTTTAGCCACACCCACCTACCTACAGTTACTGCCCACCATTCACTCAAAATATGTCTGTGGAATGGGTTAATACACTGATGAGGTTACAGCTCTCATAATCCAATCTTCTACCTCTGAACCAATGTTACATTGCTTAACACATAAGCTCTTTAGAGAACATCTTTATATCCAAACCATAACAATTGAGAGATAATTTATTTTAGGTTTAAAATGGAAATTCATTTAAGTTTAGAATGGAAGTACATTCTCTAAATTGAGAAATCACTATCATATGGTAGATCTACTTTTAATGTTTTGAGGAATGCACATACTCTTTTCCGTAATGGCTATACTAATTGGCTCTTACATGAACACGTGTATAAGGGCTCACATTGTTTACATCTCACTAGCATTTGTTATTTTTTTGTATTTTTGATAATAGCCATCCTAACTGGGATATGAATGTTGAGCTGTTTTTTTTTAAATTTCAAATATTTTTGGCCATTTTTTTCTCTTGATTATTGTGTATTCATATCCATTTTTTTAAATTTTATTTTTATAATGTTTAATATGTACAACTCATAGTGCATATATTTAGTATCTTTTTACATACAACTGTTTGTATACAAAGTATATTCGTACAATTCAGGTCTTCAATCAGCTTTAAGGAAAATGATATCCGTCTCATTCAACCACCTTTTTTTTTTTCTTTTCTCCCCCTCCCTCCCCTCTTGCTCCCTCCCTTACCCTCCTTACCCTTGACCATTCTAGTGTTCCTCTAATCCTCCTATGTACCCCCATCCAACAATACTTTGAAATAGCCTCCTTATATAAGAGAGAACATTTGGTACTTGGATTTTTGAGACTGACTAACTTCACTTAGCATTATGTCTTCCAACTTCATCCATTTACCTGCAAATGCCATTAATTTATTTTCTTTTATTGCTGAGTAAAATTCCATTGTGCATATATACCACATTTTCTTAATCCACTCATTTACTGAGGGACATCTAGGTTGGTTCCACAACCTAGCTATTGTGAATTGCGCAGCTACAAACATTGAGATAGCTGTGTCACTGTAATATGCTGTTTTTAAGTCCTTTGGGAATAGACCCAAGAGTGGGATGGCTGGGTCATAGGATGGTTCCATTCCCAGTTTTCCAAGAAATCTCCATACTGCTTTCCATAAGGGTTGCACCATTTTGCATTCCCACCAGCAATGTTATGAGTGTGTGCCTTTTTCCCCACATCCTCTCCAACATTTATTGTTGCTTGTGTTCTTGATGGCTGCCATTCTGACTGGAGTGAAGTGAAATCTTAGAGTTGTTTTGATTTGCATTTCTCTAATTGCCAGCAATGTTGAACATTTTTTCATGTATTTGTTGATTAATCGTGTATCTTCTTCTGAGAGGTGTCTTCTCAATTCCATAGCCCATTTATTGATTGGGTTATTTGATTTTTTTAGTGTAAAGTTTTTTGAGTTCTTTATATATTCTAGAGATTAGTGCTCTATCTGATGTGCATGTATTAAATATTTGTTCCCAATTAGTTGGCTCTCTATTCACCTCACTGATTGTTTCTTTTGCTGAAAAGAAGCTTTTTAGTTTAAATCTATCCCATTCATTAATTCTTGGTAGTAATTCTTGCACTACAGGATTCTTATTAAGGAACTTGGGGCCTAATCCAACATGTTGGAAATTGGAGCTTACTTTTTCTTCTATTAGGTGTATTGTCTCTGGTCTAATTCCTAGGTCCTTGATCCACTTTGAATTGAGTTTTGTGTATTGTGAGAGATAAAAGTTTAATTTCATTTTGTTGCATATGGATTTCCAGTTTTCCAAGCACCATTTGTTGAAGAGGCTATTCTTTCTCCACTGAACATTTTTGACAACTTTGTCTAATATAAGATAGCTGAAATTACATGTATTAGTCTCTGTGTCCTCAATTCTGTACCATTGGTCCACCAGTCTGTTTTGGTGCCAATACCATGCTGTTTTTGTTACTATTGCTCTATAGTATAATTTAAAGTCCAGTATGGTGATGCCCCCGGCTTCACTTTTCTTGCTCAGGATTGCTTTGGCTATTCTGGGTCTCTTATTTCTCCAGATGAATTTCATGACTGCTTTTTCTATTTCTTTGAAGAATGACATTGGGATTTTGATTGGAATTGCATTAAATCTGTATAATGCTTTTGGTAGTATGGACATTTAGACAATATTGATTCTACCTATCCAAGAGCAAGGTAGGTCTTTCCATCTTCTGAGTTCATCTATGATTTCTTTCTTTAGTGTTCTATAATTTTCGTTATAGAGGTCTTTCACCTCTTTCGTTAGGTTGATTCCCAGGTATTTTATTTTTTTTGATGCTATTGCAAATGGGGTATTTTTCATCATTTCCCTTTCGAGTCTTTGTCGCTGATGTACACAAATGCCTTTGACTTATGTGTATTGATTTTGTATCCTGCAACTTTGCCAAATTCGTTTACTAGTTGTAAAAGTTTTCTGGTATAGTTTTTTGGGTCTTCTAGGTAGATTATCATGTCATCAGCAAATAGTGCTAATTTGAACTCTTCTTTTCCTATCTTGATCCCTTCAATTTCTTTCGTCTGTCTAATTGCGCTGGCCACAGTTTCCAATACTATGTTAAATAGCAGTGGTGAAAGGGGGCATCCCTGTCTTGTTCCAGTTTTTAGAGGGAATGCTTTCAATTTTTCTCCATTTAAGATAATGTTAGCTCGGGGCCTTGCATAAATAGCTTTTATAATGTTAAGATATGTTCCTGATATTCCTAGTTTTTCCAGTGTTTTGAACATAAAGGGGTGTTGTATTTTGTCAATTCTTTTTCTGCGTCAATTGAGATGATCATATGATTTTTGTCTGTATTATGTTTATTGATTTCCGAATGTTGAACCAGCCTTGCATCCCTGGGACAAACCCCACTTGACCGTGGTGTACTATCTTTTTGATATGTTTTTGTATCCGATTTGCCAGGATTTTGTTGAGGATTTTTGCATCTATGTTCATTAAAGATATGGGCCTGAAGTTCTCTTTTTTGGATGTGCCTTTGCCTGGCTTTGGAATTAATGTGATATTGGCCTCATAGAAAGAGTCTGGAAGAGCTCCCTCTTTTTCTATTTCTTGAAATAGTTTGAAGAGCATTGGTATTAGTTCTTCTTTGAAAGTCTTATAGAACTCGGCTGTAAACCCATCAGGTCCTGGACTTTTCCTTGTTGGTAGCTTTTTGATGACATCTTCTATTTCTTCGCTTGTAATTGATCTGTTTAAATTGTGTATAGCCTCCACATCCAGTTTAGGCAAATCATATGACTCTAGAAATCTGTCAATGCATTCAGTATTTTCTATTTTATTAGAGTACAAGTTTTCAAAGTAATTTCTAATTATCTTCTGTATATCTGAGGTGTTTGTTGTGATATTCCCTTTTTCATCACGAATGTTAGTTTTTTTTTTTTTTTTTTTTTTTTTTTTTTGGTACCTGGGATTGAACTCAGCGGCACTAGACCACTGGGCCACATCCCCAGCCCTTTTTTGTATTTTATTAGAGACCGGGTCTCACTGAGTTGCTAAGTGCCTCGCCATTGCTGAGGCTGGCTTTGAACTCGCGATCCTCCTGACTCAGCCTCCCAAAGTGCTGGGATTACAGGCGTGCGCCACCGACGAATGTTAGTAATTTGAGTTTTTTCTCTTCTTCTTTTCGTTAGCATCGCTAAGGGTCTGTCAATTTTGTTTATTTTTTCAAAGAACCAACTTTTAGTCTTGTCAATTCTTTGAATTGTTTCCTTAGTCTCAATTTCATTAATTTCTGCTCTGATTTTAATTATTACCTGTCTTCTACTGCTCTTGGTTTTGGTCTGTTCTTCTTTTTCTAATGCTTTGAGGTGTGATGTTAAGTTATTTATTTGTTGGGTTTTTTTCCTCTTAAGGAATGAACTCAGTGCAATGAATTTTCCTCTTACTACTGCCTTAATAGTGTCCCAGAGATTTCTATATGATGTATCTGTGTTCTCATTTACCTCTAGGAATTTTTTGATCTCCTCTTTGATGTCTTCTTCAACCCCTTGTTCATTCAGTAGCATGTTGTTTAGCTTCCAGTTGATGGAGTAGTTTTTCTTATTCCTTGTTTTGTTGTTGATTTCCAATTTCATCCCTTTATGATCCGATAGCATGCAGGGTAGTATCTCTATTTTTTTTATATTTGCTGAGAGTTGCCTTGTGACATAATATATGGTCTATTTTGGAGAAGGAGCCATGTGCTGCTGAGAAAAATGTGTATTCGTTTACTGAGGGATGAAATATTCTATATATGTCCGTTAGGTCTAAATTGTTAATTGTTTTGAGGAGGCTTAAAGTTTCTTTGTTTAGCTTTTGTTTGGATGATCTATCCATTGGTGAGAGAGGTGTGTTGAAGTCCCCTAGAATAACTGTGTTGTGGTCTATTTTACTCTTGAACTTGAGAAGAGTTTGTTTGATGAATGTAGGTGCTCCATTATTTGGGGCATACAGGTTTTTGATTGTTATATCCTGTTGATGGATGGTTCCCTTAAGTAATAAGAAATATCCATCTTTTTCCCTCTTGATTAGTTTTGGTTTGAAGTCTGCCTTATTTGATATGAGAATGGAAACCCCTGCTTGCTTCCGCCGGCCATGTGAGTGATAAGACTTTTCCCAGCCTTTCACTTTCAGTCTGTTGATATCTTTTTCTATGAGGTGTGTTTCTTGGAGACAGCAAATTGTTGGGTCGTTTCTTTTAATCCATTCTGATAATCTGTGTCTTTTGGTTGGCGAGTTTAGGCCATTAACATTCAGGGTTATTATTGAGATGTGATTTTTATTCCCATCCATTTTTATTTGAATTATGGTCTTTAGCTTGATTTGGTTTCTCTTCTGGTTGGTATTTCCTTTAGTTTAATCTCTCCCTTTGTTGATTTTCATTATCATCTTTCTCTTCTTCTTCATGAAAAATGTTGCCCAGGATGCTCAGAAGTGCTGGCTTTCGAGTTGTGAAATCTTTTAACTTTTGTTTATCATGGAAGGTTTTTATTTCATCTTCGAATCTAAACTCAATTTTTCTGGATATAAGATTTTGGTTGACATCCCTTTTCTTTCAGAGCTTGAAATATGCTATTCCAGGATCTTCTTGCTTTTAAGGTCGGGGTTGAAAAATCTGAACATAGTCTGATTGGTTTCCCCCTATATGTAATCTGCTTCCTTTCTCTTGTGGCTTTTAGTATTCTCTCCTTGCTCAGTGTATTAGGCATTTTCATTATAATGTGTCTTGGTGTGGATCTGTTGAGATTTTGTTTGTTTGGTGTTCGGTATGCCTCTTGAACTTGGTTTTCCCATTCATTCCTCAAGTTTGGAAAATTTTCTGTAATTATTTCATTAAATAGATTACTCATTCCTTTGGCTTGAAACTCTGCCCCTTCCTCTATGCCAATCACTCTTACGTTTTGTCTTTTTATGCTGTCCCATATTCTTGGATGTTATGTTCTTGATTTCTAACAAGTTTTGCTGTATAGTGTAAATTCTGCTCTAGGATATATATTTTGTCTTCATTGTCTAAAGGTTCTTTCTTCCAAGTGGTCTATTCTGTTGGAGATGCTTTCAATTGAGCTTTTATTTTGGTTTATTGCTTCTTTCATTTCTGGAATTTCTGTTTGGATTCTCTTTAGAGCCTCTGTTTCCCTATTGAAGTAATCTTTTACTTCCTGTATTTGTTTTTAGAGTTCTTTGTCAAAATGATCTTTTGCCTCCTGTACTTGCTCCCTCATCTCATTTTTGAGTTCATTCTTAAGTTCCATAAACATTTGGCATATGTAATTTCTAAATTCCATCTCTGGCATTTGACCAACTGTGCTTGCCATGACATCTACCGATGAGGTATCTTGATTTGTTTGTGTCATTTTCTTTCCTTGTTTTTTCATGTTGCTTGTGTGTCTATTCTTCCTGCACTGTGGGACCTTGACTATTTTGATTTTACCTTAAAGCCTTATGTTGTTTCTGTAGTACAATGCTATCAGATCACCTTATAATTCCTTTACACTTTTAAAACCTAACACTTTCTATTCAGAAAATCCAAGTTTGATCACAATGTACAGATTTGGTTAACCCAGATATTATTTCCAATTTACTCTGTACGCTTCTGATGGGGTTTTATAGCTTCAAGTATTGGATACAGAGGTGTTATGTTTAGGAAGAAGGAAGTGTCTTGAATTGTTCTTTCTTGGAAAGTATGAAAAGAGATATCTATTGAAGTGGTTTAGTGGAAGTGGTTTAGTATCAGTAGACGAGGGAAGAAAGAGAATGGAGTTGACAATTAGGTGTAAAGACCAATTTATATATAAAGTAAGTTGGAAAAGAAAAAAAAAGATAATAAAGTAGAAATTGGTGTAAGAGAGAGGAGAGAGAGAATCAAGGAAATAGAGAGTAAACTATATATAACACCACTTTGCTACCCAGTTCAATTGCACCGGTTCTAGAAATCCCAAGTTCTGCGTATAACTTGTTTTTGCCTCTGTTTAGTATGCACTGGCAGGATGTAAACATGAAAGATGAAGGAGGAAGAAAAGATGCAAGAGTGAGAAGGAATAAAAGAAGGAAAGAAAAAAGGAGCGGAAGCAAACAAACACACTGACAATCAATGCGGAAGGAAAAAAAAAAAAGCAGAACAAAACAAAGCCAAAAAAAGAAAAAGAAAAAGAAACAAACAAATAAAGAAACAAAAAAAAACCTCCCCGCAATCCAACAAAACAAGCAAACCCACAAAAAAGAAAAGAAAAAAAAAAGTCGAATCCCAAGTCTCAGACAAAACGGGCCCTGGGAAGCCCCCCTTTTTTCCTTTCCAGTTCAAACAAATTGTTATTGGATCATGTCTAGACAGTCTGCGATCCTGTTAGTGGAATCAAGGCTGCATCTTAGGCCAGTGGCTGAACGGTTCAATGAAGGAGTGGCCCAGGGGGTTTGTGTGTGTCAGCGGATGAATGGCACCAGGAAGAGGACCCTCCAGAAGGCACCCCCTCCCCACGCCCACCCACAGTTGCAGCCTCCTGTGGCCGCTGCGCTGGCCTCAGACACGCCCTCCCCTGCTGGCCACCCGAGCCTCACCCAAGTGTGCATTTTCTTCAGAGAGATGGAGGGTCCCTGGATGGCTGCAGCCGTCACTCTCCGTCTCCTCCCCTTTTCTGGGTCAGCCACTGCACCTTTCAAAGATGGCGGTGCTCTCCTTCCAGTCAACAGCAGCTCGGCAGAGTCCTGCGTCCTCGCCGATCAATTTCAAAGCCGTTGGGTGGATGTCTCCCTGCCGAAGTGGCACCGGGAAGCCACTACTGTAACTGCGGCACAGACACAGCTGCTTCGGACTGTGGACCGCTCCGTCTCTGCCCCTGCTTGCTGTTCACTGATCTCTGCGCTGCTCTCTCCGGGGCCCTACTGCTGAGGTTCACGTCCGGCCGAGTGTGGATTCGAACTGGTGTTGTCGACCCGCAGTCTCCTGTGGTCCCCAGCACTAATTGCACTGGCTGTTATCGCTGGTTTTTATCGCTGGTTTCACGCTAGTGTGCCCTCAGTGTGGCTGGGGTTGCAGTCGCAGCGCGGTCTCCCCACACTGACTTCGTTTTGCACGGCCTGTGCACCACCCGGGCGGTTTTGCAGAAGCCTCGCGGCTCCAGCCGCTGCAGGCAGCTTGTCTCTTTCTCTCTCTGGTAGTGGTAATCAAACCATCCAGGAGATCGGTATTTTCAGCCTATATATATATGATGAAAGGCAATTTATCTGCCTTGTTGGATTCTTTCCACGGAGCTGCCCTGAAGTGCGGCTTCCTCTAATCCGCCATCTTGGATCTCCCCTCATATCCATTTTTTAATTGCATTTTTTTTTTTGATACCAGGCACTTGATTTTTTTTAAAATTATTTTTTATTCTAAGTTGTTAGAAATGACAGCAGAATATATTACATTTCATATTATACTTGTACAGCACTTTTTTACATATCTCTGATTGTATACAAAGTATATTCACACCATTCATGACTTCATACATGCACTTAGGGTAATGATATTCATCTCATGCTATCACCTTTTTTTAATTGCAATTTTTTAATTGCATTATTTGTGGAGGTTTTTGTTGTTGTTGTTACTAAGTTTTTGCAGTGCCATGTATAGTCTGGATATCATTCTTTCTTAAATAAACAGTGTGCTATAAGAGCCTTAATGAGGAGGTAGCTAAGATGGCGGCTGGCTGAGAGCCAAAGAGGAGGCATTTAATTGTTTTCTCCTGACCTTAATGTATTCAACTAAGAATCTTTCTGTGCCTGTGAACACTGTGTGACACACCTGTAAGTTAAGCTTGTGACACGTGTATACTTGTTAAGGTGAAGAGTATTTAACCAGAGGGAATTGGAGTTGGGGGTTGTTGTTGGAGTTGGAGAGAGAAGTCAGAAGAGAAAGTAGAATAAAGAGCCTACTCGTTCCCAATCTGCCTCGAATTCTTTCCCATGGTATCATTGCTGCAGGCGGCAGCAGCTGCAGGCGGCAACCAGTGTGCAAAATATTTCCCATTTTTTAGGTTGTCTTTTTACTCTGTTGATCGTTTCTTTTGCTGTGCAGAAGCTAATTTGATATAATCCCATTTCTCTATTTTTGTTTTGGAAGTCTTATTCCAAAAGGCATTGCCTATTCTGATGTCTCAAATTATTTTCTCTAAATTTTCTTCTAGAAATTTTATATTTCAGGTTTTATATTTAGGTCCTTGGCCCACTTTGAGTGGTATTTGTAGGGATTAAATTTTAATTGTCTTTGTTCAGTTTGCACAGTACCACTTATGGAAAAGTGTGTTTCTCTAGTGTATATTTTTGTGCCTTTGGTTAAAGTCAGTTGACTATAAATGTATTGGGTTAGTTGTGATTATACTATTATGTTGTATTGGTTTGTGTGTCTGTTTCTATGCCAATACTGAGCTCTTTTGGTTACTATATCTTTGTTGTATAATTTGAAGTCAGCTACTGTGATGCCGCCTCTAGCTTTGTTCTTTTAATTCAAGATTGCTTTGACTATTTAGAGTCTTTTCCTTTATAATTTTAGGATTCATTTCTCCAGTTCCATGAAAAATGTCATTGATATTTTGATAGGAATAGCATTAAATCAGTAACTCATTTTGGATAGTACAGACATTTTAACAATGTTAATTTTTTTTTTTCAATCCCTGAACTTGAATATATTTCCATATTTTTTATGTGTTCTCTTCAATTTCTTTCATAAAACTTTCTAATTTTAATTGAAGAAGTCTTTTACTTCCTGAGTAAAACGTGTGTCTAGGTATTTTATTTCATTTGATTTTTTGTTGTTGTTGCTTTCATGAACAGGATTGCTTCATCTTTCTTTCTTAGCAATCTCATTATTGACGTATAAAAATGTTACTAATTTTGTGTGTTGATTTTGTATCCTACAACTTTATTAAATGTATCAGTGCTCATTGTCTTTTCATGGAGTTATTAAGTTTTTCTATATATAGAATAAGATTTTCTATTCCCCTATATACTCCATTTAGCTCTATATTCTCTATATTATCTTTCTTTCTTTTTTTTTTTATTCTTTGAGCCATGACTGCATAATTCAGGATCATTTTAAGAGTTTGTATGTTGAACCAAGGTGCCTATTCAAGAAAGTTTTGATAAGGCCTGTGCTCCTCTATTTACAAAAACATTTGTCCTTCATGTACTACCAAGGTGGGGTGTTTTTTTTTGCAATTCCTTGCAAGGGCCCTTTTACAGTTCTTGCAGAAGCCCTTCATGTTCCTCAGCCACACCACCTCCTACCCTAAACTATCTTATTTCTCATGGTTTGTCCAGGACCAATTCAGTCTCTGGCTAAGATAAGATCTTAATAATGTGTTTAATTAATTGAATGTTCTAATTACATTAGCTTTGGCTAAATGGTGATTTCTTCATTGAGTAAGGTACTTTAGCTTTATACCATCCAAAGTCAGAAAGCAGTTGATGTAGTTACGAGAACAACAAATTTGGAGACTCTGAATTTGTTGTTCCAGACCCACCATTTACCAATTGTGTGACCCTGCAGTGCTTGGCACATAAAAGTGCTATTTAAATGTTTGCTACTATTTTTACTGCTGGAACCAGTCCTGTAAGTGTTATTGTTTACTTGAAGAATGCTATAAATTACATCTTTCATTATATAACACAACTTTGTTTTTAAAGAAGAAATTTTTCTCCGTTATCTATTCTAGAAAACAGTATTATTCTCCTGAGAAAAGGTATGTTTAAAATTGTGATGCTGGTCAAGTATTCAAACCAAATCTACAGTTTACTTATAGCAAATTAATAAGAATACATAATATATAATTCATATAGCAATGCACATACTTCTTGCTTATTTCTTATATTTATTATTATCACCCTAAATTGATTTAGGAAAATTGACGTTTTATAGCAAATAATTGATTAGTAAAACATAAGAGAGTGACCCTATGTGATTTTCAGCAGGTATCTTAAATTTTTAGTATAATTTTCACTTTTATCCAACTAGCAGAATAAAACTTGTATTACATTCAAATAGGGAAATGTAAGAATATTTTGTGTGTTATGCTACCTGCATTTAAAATGTTCTCATCTGCACTGTTTATGCCAAAGAAATAAATCTGGATATGATGAATTTAGTGACATTTACATGCTACCATAATTTAAAAAAATTTATATCATTAGAGTTATAAATCACTTATGAGAAACCATATAACCTTTGGAAAATGTACTCTATAAACATCACTGACTTAAATTTATCTTAAAGTGGGATATACCAAGGAAATAAATATTGTCCTAAGAAGGTAAAAATGAACAAAGAAAGCTGACAAACAACACACACTCCTGTGTTCTTTCACAGTGAACATTTTAATGTTTGATTCAAACTTGCTCTAATTTCAGAGGCATTAATAGCACCTTTAGATGCTGTGTAAGGATATCATTATGTGAGGACTGGAATAATTACTATTTTCCTGGTTGTTAAAGTTAAACAATTGCTTGAGCTTCTTTAAGCAATTTATAATTGGCAATGATTTAAAAAAAATATTTGAGAGGGTTCTGATACAATCAGACTATGGGATATATACACAACACTTAAATATTGTGAATTTGAAATTCCATTTCATTTTAATTGGTTAGGAAATTGAAGTCCTAAGAGATATATTATTCTGACTTTTTAAAAAAAATCTATTTAGAAATGTGGCTGCAAAATTAGCTTTGAATAGTTTGTTGTCCTCTTTATATAATCTTCTTAAGGTCAAGTACTTTTGCCAATTTCTCACCCCCCCATATATATAATGCACACACACACACACACACACACACACACACAATTAGATTTCTAGAGTAATGTTATACTAAATTGATATTAACAAGTTCAAAGTAACTTTACCCTGGAGATCGTAGAACTCATCCAGAGTAAGTGTATTAGCAAGTAAAGGTTATGAACTTTACTCTTTCCTCCATTCTGTTATCAAAAATTCTCACACAAATACCCATAGGCAATAGTTGAAATATAACACCTTTAATGGCCCAGGTAATTAGAACCCAAGAAAAAGTGCCTAAGGGAATAAGCTTGTGAATCATTTCTCTACAAATATTTTAGGAAAAAATGAAGCAGAGTGCCTGAAACTGTTTTAAAAATAATTTGGCTGGTACTGTACCTTCCTGAGCTTCAGAAGATGTATTTGACTGAAAGGCCAAAGACCAAATAAGAAAATATTTGTGCTTCCATCTTTGCCAAATAAACTGTGGTACAGGAGAAAAGGATGTCCCTCTCTAATTTAACTTTAATACGGATTAAATAATAGTGTCTCGATAAATTACATGACTGCTCCATGTATCAGAGCTTGTTATCAGCAGACATTTGTAAGAAGAATGTGACGTCTTCTCAGACCTTCTCTACCAAGTAGTTTTCCTCCTACATGGATGATGGGGTTTGTCTTGTAAGGAGTAGGGACAAATATTCCAATTAGCTAATTTTCTCAAAGCTTAAGAATTAGTGAAATGCTGTAAGTAGCACGATGACAGAAATAGGTTTGAATTCTAAAATGGTTAAGTAACATGAAAAATGGGTGGAGAAAACCAAACCAAGAAGATGTTATTGACGTGATCCAGGTCAAAGCATGGGATATTTTATGATAGGTGTCTGGGCTAATATGAAAAAAAAAAAAAAAAAAAAAAAAAAAAAAAAAAAAACAGGTAAATATTGGGTGATAAAAATGCCCAGTCTGTGGGATTGAACCTAAGAAAGAGGAAAACCTGATGGTGCTATAACTAAAGCCTTCTATCAGGTTTAACAAAGTACAACCATAAAGAGTGATCCAGAGAGTCTTACCAGTCCTGTGAGTGGTCAGGCGTTCTGCCTCCAGGCCCTGACCTAGTCTCACCAGCCTTTTCAGAATCCTGATTCTCTATTTTAGGAGTCTCTCTACTTCCTTTTCCCAGAGCATTAATTTTAGTTAGCTCATAGTTGCAAACTCTTTAATGACCTTTAACACATAAATAATTTAAAATATCTTGCCATGTTACAAGGCCTGGACTGTCTTTCTCAGGAATCTGAGAATATCCTCTTTCAGATGTAATCATGCAGTGGGGGCACTTGGCTCCAAAGTGTAAATCTATCTTTTACTCAAAATAGGAAAAGGTTATTTGATAGCTTATTTCCTATTTGATAGTGCTAATTGACGAACACAGATAATAACCCCAATGGCTTGTTGTTAATTTTCCATTTGTTTATTCTCATCTCCACCCTGACATTACTACCTCTGAACCTATGTTGGTTTCTATCCCTAGATCAGTATGTGAACTAACAATTCCATAAAAGTATTTCTCTTTGGAGGAACTCACTGAGGTTTAAGTTGTGCAATCTCAATATCAGTTTCAAACTATTTATCTAGCACAAGTATTTTAATTTTGAAAGGGGTATTGCATTAGTTTCCTAGGGCTGCTGTAATAAAGTACTACAAACTGGGTAACTTGAAACAATAATTTATTCAACCACAGGTCTGGAGGCTCAAAGTCTGAAATCCAGGTATCAACAGGGCCCTCTGAAACCTGTGCCTCACACCTGCAATTTCAGCTACATGTGAGGATGAAGCTGAGATTACAAGTTTGAGGCCAGGCTGGGAAATTGGCAAGACCAAATAGAATAGAAATAAAATAAAATAGAAAGGGCTGGGCTACTACATAGTGGTAGAGTGCTTACTTAGTGTATATGATACCCTGAGTTCAAGTCTCAGTAAAGGAAAGAGAGGAAGGAGGGAGGGAGGGCAAGAGAATCCTGGCATTTTCAGATAATACTTGGTGATCTTTGGTTTGCAGATGCATCTCTCTGATCTGTGCTTTAGCCTTTGCAGGGCCATCTTTCCTTGCATGTCTTCACACTATCTTTCCTTATTCTCACAAGCACATCAGTCATATTGGGTTACAGGGACACCCTATTCCAGTATAATCTTGTCTTTAATTACAAGTGCAATGACTCTACCTCAAAATAAGGTTACCTTCAGAGGTACTCAGGATTAAGATTTCCATATATGCCTTTTTAAAGGATAGAATTCAATCTTTAACAGAGATTATTAATATGCCTTCATATTCAAAGTCCTTAATAAAACTCTCAGAGTGCTTACATTTAATCACTTTGGGTTGATCTTGGACAGTTTAAAACTTGATGGGATTTGAATTAAACAAATTGGGAAGTACAAATACAAAGTCTTTTTTTTTATCACAAATGACTCTTCAAATATGAACATTTTGAGAAAAGCAAATATTACTAGCTATTCTTTATTTTTATTTTTATAATGGGTTTGATGATTTTTATCAAATTAAAGATGATTTAAAGCCAGGCATGGTGGCGCACGCCTGTGATCCCAGCACTTTGGGAGGCTGAGGCAGGATTGCGAGTTCAAAGCCAGCCTCAGCAATGGTGAGGCACTTAGCAACTTAGTGAGACCCTGTCTCTAAATAAAATACAAAAAAAAAAAAAAGGGCTGGGGCTGTGACCCAGTGGTCGAGTGCCCCTGAGTTCAATCCCCGGTACCACAAAAAAAAAAAAAAAAAAAAAAAAAAAAAAGGATTTACAACATATACTTGTGAAAATACATCAGATTTCTGCAATGTAATTCTTAAACTACCACTTGGTGGCAAGATAATGCTGCAGTTAATGTGCTTAACCATGACCTAAATATTTACTCTTGAATTATGAATCCTTGATAAACTTGAAATAGCTTTGTAAAGGAAATCAGCCTAAATAACTGATACCAATTTTAAAAAAATAGTTTACATAATAAAAATGACTCTTTGGTAAAACACGTAAAATCCAATTCAAACAATGAGTCCATTCTTCTATTGATTACCATTAATAACATACTTAAATGAAACATGAAAATGAATAAGAAATAAATTATTCCATAGACGCATTTAATGTCTGTTTCTTTAAAAATCTTAGCCTAAGGTATAGTACCCTAAATTACATTTTCCATTTTAAACTATTTGATTGAGCACAAATATTCAAGTCTATGTTTATATTTATCTCCTGGTAGAAATGTAGAACACTCTCTGTCCATGTTCTTTAACTGCTCTTACCTTTTACAAGAATGAACAAAGCTTCTGGCAGATTCCATTCTTATGGGTGGTATGGTCTCCCTGCTACTCCTGGAAAACACACCAGATTCTCCTAATGAATTCACATTCATTCTAAAACACAGAAGCAGCATAACCATTTCCAAGGATTCTGTGTTTGAGGAAAAATTGCAGTATCAATAGGAAGTACCTCTTCATAATTTGTAAAGGAAAATGAAAAGGGATAATTAAAAACAGGACTGCCAGAATAAAATTATGTGGTTATACAGAACACTGAAGATTTAATGATATTCTTGAACAAAGGGTATTGAATAGAAATTAGTTAATTATTTTGTCTAAGAATTAACCTCTTTCAACATTTACTTAGGTTTGTAAGTACTCATTCTAGAGAATATTTAGAGTAAAGTGTAGTCTCTTGTTGACACAGATGAGATGAAAGTTTGAAATATTATCTTCTGATGGTATTTTGAAGCAGTCTATTATAGTAATTAGGAAAGCGATCTTCAGCATTGGACTACGTGGATTGGGTCCCACCTCTGTCATCTTCTGTGTAACATTAAGCAGATCAGTTAACTTCATTCCACCTCATTTTGTTGTTTGTCCAATAGGAGAAATAATATTACTTACCTTATGTTGTTAGTGTGAGAATTATATAGGATATGGCCTGGAGCCATTGGTGAACTGTGTGTGAACCAAATCCACAAGGAAGCCATTGGGTAGGTTTGAGACTGCCCTATCCAGTAAGTGACTTCCTACTCAGCTCTGTGACATGTTCCATGTGGCACTGGAGACAGGTGATCTGCTGGAGCAGTACAGCCACAAGGCCTCTTAGAAATGGGTGTGGATTGCAAGATGACAATCAATCTGTTGACTACATGACCCCTGCCTGACCAAGAAGCAAGACTCCTCCCACTGAAATCTCCTCCCTGCCTTTAATGTACTCTCCCTAAATAAAGAACCCGAGCCATTTTCTAGTTGTCCAGTTTCAGCTGCTATATGGACTGGAGGACCTATCAGGTGCTCTGTTTCCCTTTGAAATCTAATTTCTGTTGCTGTCTCTTATTTCTAATTATTTAGATTTTCTTTTTCTCAGGTGGCTCTGAGCAGGAAACCACCTGGTGAGGTGCTGGCCACCCCTCAATAGATAATATGTTTAAAGTGTTTAACATCATACCTGTTACACCCTAAAAAGCAAGTAATTTTTATCTTCTCATTTTCCTTAAGTGTCTGTGGCCACATGTTCTCTTATATTTGGTGAACAGTGAGAGTATCAGGAAAGATATTTCTACCAAATTCCTTTTCCCCAAGCCTTTAAACAGTTCCTAACAATTTTCAAGGAGAAAAAGATTATGGGGTCATTTTGGTGGCTGACAGAAATCAATTTTTTTTTCCACTTTCTGGGCTTTGGTGCTACTTTGGCTGGCAATCAGAAATCAGAGTGCCTGGAGGTGTCACATTTTCTGGGGAAGTAGTGGAGTCCTGTAGGGTAATGCTGACTGTAGCTCCACAATGAGCTTTTCAACTTGTGCCATGCCCTTTAATGGATATTGCCAAGGGCTACCACTGCTAAACTATTTTTTTTTTCCTCTGATCTTTTTAAAGTCTCTTAACATATCACCCAAACTGATAGAGAGTCCAAAGACCTGGGTCTCATTTTCCCAGATGAATTTCATGACTGCTTTTTCTGTTTCTATGAGAAATGTCATTGGGATTTTGATTGGAATTGCATTAAATCTGTATACTGCTTCGGGTAGTATGGTCATTTTGACAATATAAATTCTGCCTATACAAGAACAAGGGAGATGATTCCATTGCTATGATGATACTGATTACAATGGCAAGGGAGGGGGGTGAGAGGAGTGAAGGAATGTTAAATAGAACAAAGGAGAGGGAGGGGAGGAAAGGAGGCAAGGGGATAGGAATAATGGCAGAATGAGTTAGACATCAATACACTAAGTACATGTATAAAAACACAAATGGTGTGAAAATACTTTATGTAAAACCAGTGACTTGAAAAACTGTGCTCTTTATATGTAATATGAAATGAATTGTACTCTGCAAGTGCATATAACAAATTAGAATAAATTTAAAAAACTAAAAATATTAAATAAAAAAAATGTTGGCAAGGATGTGAGGGGAAAGGCACACTGATACATTGCTGGTGAGACTACAAATTGGTGCAGCCAATATGGAAAGCAGTATGGAGAATCCTTGGAAAACTGGGAATGGAACCACCATTTGACCCAGCTATCCCACTCCCGGGTCTATACCCAAAGTACTTAAAAACAGCATACTACAGTGACACCAATGTGTGGCTACACCAATGTGTATAGCAGCACAATTCACAATAGCTAAACTGTGAAACCAACCTAGATGCCCTTCAGTAGATGAATGGATAAAGAAAATGTGGTATATATACACAATGGAATATTATTCAGCATTAAAAAAGAATAAAATCATGGCATTTGCAGGTAAATGGATGGAGTTGGAGAATATAATGCCAAGTGAAGTTAACCAGCCCACAAAAAACCAAATGTTTTCTCTGATTTAAGGATGCTGATTCATAATGTGCTATAGGGGAGGTGGGCATGAAGGATTAGATGAACTTCAGATAGGGCAAAGGAAAAAAGGGGAGGGACGGGATGGGAGGGAGCATGGGGGTAGGAAAGATAGTGGAATGCGATGGTCATCATTACCCTAAGTACATGTATGAAGCCAGGCATGATATGACTCTACTTTGTGTACAAGCTGAGATATGAAAAATTGTGCTCTATATGTGTAATATGAATTGTAATGTATTCTTCTCTCGTTTATAACAAATTAAAAATTAAAAATAAATAAGAAGTACAAAAATGCAATAAAGTTTATGAACTCAACTTGAACACCAACAGAGGAAGACTGGTTATATTCCACTGAATTCTTAAAATCATAAAGTAAATAAATAAGTTGAAAGACTAGTTACTCTAAGTTTTCACTAGATCATATATACCTTTACTGTTACAGAAATTCTATTCTATAAGCAGTATCTCAACTACAAATTGAAAAATAAATTTAAAGAATAAAAATGTGAACGTTGTTTTGGAGAATGATATATCTGAATAAAAAGAGATTATCATTTATAAAATGTGCCATTTGTATCTCATAACAGAAATCACCTCCTGGGAAAATAGTGATCATAAGGCCAGCATGCCTCAAAACCATAAGGTACAGAACAGGTAGTATAGGACTGCTTTTCTTGTCTCTGCATTCTAGGTATTCCCATTTACTATTCATGCTATAGCAGCATATCATTTTTTCAGATATATTACAGATATATAGACATCAGAGCTTCTTTCATATCTTTTAATTGTACTCTAAGGATGAATGCTTCCCTGTGATCAGGTAGATTTCTTCTCCCTGTTTTTCTACTTTGGGCATGAGGAGCTTACCCTTTGTTTTCCTTTCTTTTTCCTATTATATTTTAAAGATTTTGAAGCATTTACATATAGCTTATTATATGCATTAATTATACATGTTTAGGAAATGATTCTGGGATAAAAACTACAATACACCTCTTAAAATAATTGTAAAAAATCTACGTTTAGCTCTAAGGGGAAAAATAATATATATAAAGTGCTTAAAAACTCACCAGAGTAGAAAAAAAAAATCGTGGAAAAGAGTTTATTATGATTACTCATCAAAATGCAAATAACATGAGGATATAATATTTGCCATGTTATATGTATGACTTCCATGTAATTGTTTAGGATTTTGTAGGTTAATATTAAGAAGGCTAGCCACGCGCAGCGACGCACACCTGTAATCCCAGCACTTGGGAGGCTGAAGCAGGAGGATCACCAGTTCAAAGCCAGCCTCGGCAATTGCGAGGCACTTAGCAACTCAGTGAGACCCTGTCTCTAAATAATATACCAAAAAAAGGGCTTGGGACGTGGCCCAGTGGTCGAGTACCCCTGAGTTCAATCCTCGGTAGAAAAAAAAAAAAAATTAAGAAGGCTAAGGGGGAAGGTTTGGTCAAATGATACAAAATTACATTTAAGAGGAAAAAGTTCAAGAGATCTAGTACAGCATGGTAGCTGTATTTAAGGACAAGATCCTGTATTATTGAAAAATACTAAAGAGAATGCGTGTTGATTGTGTCCTTACCACGATGATAACTGTGAGGTAAAGCATGTGCTAATTAGCTTAATTTAGCTATTCCACAATATTTATAGACTTCAAATCATCATGTTGTACATAATAAATTTTATCTGTCCATTTAAAAATTAATATACAAAAGGTTAAATTTCTACTAAAGTTTTAATCTTTTTATTAATCTTAGAATTGTTAATTTTAGAATTACCTGATGTTTAAAATCACTAGCTCTCTTTTTCACATCATTTATAACAAATAGAAATTATCAAAAGTCTGTATTTTGACAATAATATTTTAGAAAAAAAAGTGGAAAATGAAATTTTATTAAAGTATGCTATCTATATGAATTTACATGAATTATAGAAATAATCACACATAAATAGTATCCATTTTTTGAAATCATAAATTGATAGCTTAGAGATATGAGAGATGAATTGGATTGCAGGGGGGATATTGGGAATGAATAATGAAGACTTTATTCTTTCAGACAGCAATGTAAAAAACAGCTAAAAAATGTCATGCTGTTGTATTTCTTTATTGAATTCCTACCTTTTATCTCAAAAACTCTAGAGAAAACCTCTAGATGCAGTACATGTCTCAATTTGAGTAATACCCTGGTCTGAATAGTAATGGAAAGACCAAAAAAAAAAAAAAAAAAAAAAAAAAAAGAAAAGAAAAGAAAAAAAAAAAAAGAAAAGTAGGAAAGGCTATATTATCTTTCTAAAATAGATTTATCCTGGGGTTTTGCATCTGAATTTACTTAGCTCAACATGTAATAAGTTTCATGAGAATGAATTAGTCCACATTGGGGTGCATTCTCATAATTTGTATCTCTCAACACAGAGTTTAACAATTGCTAGAAGGCATTGGAAACCAAGCAGAATTGAGGACAATAGGTATGATTTGTGGGAATGATGAGTTCAGAGAAAAACCTTTGCCTTTTGTACTTTCTTTTTGTTTCAATAGGTAAGATTTTTTGAATGGTTTAAAAATATACTAGAATTGTATGAAAAATAAGTTACTGATTCACAAGTTCTATAAACTCCTTCTTTTATTGCCTGAAGATAGGAATAATTTTCAAAGCAAATATTTTGAAAGACAGTTGAATGAATGCATTTGTAGATGTTTTATCAAAAAACAAAGCAAACAAAAACCCATGTCCTGCTTCCGAGTTTCACCTTCTTGTGGTCAGCAGCCTGTGAAGCTAGGTGGATAACCTCAGGGTGTCTCCTCATCAGCAAAGCAGGTCATCACTGGCCCACAAACATCTATCTGCCTGCACATGTCTGGCCTGGATGGATGGATGGACAGATTATTCTAGACTGACTGGAGTACCTGGGAGGTGAGAGAACTAAATACGGGGTTGAATCTTACCCCTTCCTTCTTCCTATTATGAAACCATGCACACATGCTTGCCTGTCAAGGGTCTATAATCCTAACTATACTGTAAATCTTCTCAAAGCAGCACTTAGTCCCACTTAGTGCCCAGCTCAGAGAATGTGCTCAATTAGTGTTTGTTGAACACTAATTAATCAACCTCTTTCCTTGTAATTACTCTTTTCTTCACCAACCTGAACATACTCATTAACATACTTACACATAAGCTTTCCTCCATTCACATACTTTCATCTCTAGAGACTATTTTAACAACAGATATAATAAATATCTCCTTAAAATTGTCAATTTTATTAATCTTTAGTAATAATAACCATGCAGATTGTAAAATAGTAGCATATGTTTGTGGAAGTTGTTATTTATTCTGTCTAAAGATAAGCCTTGTTTGTTTATATCAATTAGAGATCCCTTGTGCTCATCACTCTGCAGCTCTCTGAGTTTCCTCCAGTTCATACACAGTACATTTTATACTGTTTAAAAAATAAAATAGAACTGAATCAATATGATTTTTAACCACATGAAATAACATGAAAATCAAATTGAAAACCTCAATATAATCTGTATTAAAAACAGAAAGTGTAAATTACCAAATTTCTAGTATTTGCATCATGTTTTAAATATGATATTTTAGATATTTCTTGGTTTGAAAAGGCTAGTATTATCACTTTCATTCTATATATTAAAAAAAAAAAAAAAAAAAAAAAAAAAACAAGGTTGAAAAAGTTAACATGTCCAGGGGAGCAAGCAGTCAAGTAGTAGTGACTATTCCATTATTTCATTCTCCTTAATTTCAGAGCCTTTATCCAAATTGTGAGTTGGATTTTTCTTGAAGATTTTATCAGTTGAGAGACTATTTTCTGACTCATTAGAGCTAAGATGCTTTTAATAATTTTTCTTCTTCATTTGCGGGCTACCTCACTTATTTAGCATAAGAGGAAATAAAATTTTGAAGTTATCATCAAGTCCCATTCATTTATTTCATGTAGAACCTTCATGTAAATACTAGTGATAAATTGGTTCAGTTCTATCACACACACACACACACGTACATATACATATACATATACATATACATATATACACACACATCCTCAGGTACACATACTTTGAAAATGAAATGAAACATTATAAATAAATGTTGCTATAATCATTTAAATCCATGAATCTGGCTGGAATGTATATTCAATCTGTTAGTAAATACTCCAACTAATCTGCATTTCTTCTTCTAACATTAGTATTTATGTAAACTAAAAAAAAAAAAAAAAAAAAAAGGTTGGGCAACATGGAAAGACCATTTCAGAAAAACAAAAACGACAAAAGGAAAATATTTTTATTGCCCTTTAAATTAAATAGCTACTTTTGTTTTTTGCCCCTGGCATCCTTTTATTGAAGCTTACAGCAGACTTAATTTATGTATTGAGCCAAGTAAAAAATGAGTTAAATTTGAATATTAAGAAAAAAACTTAAAAACACAAATTTATGTCTAGATAGGGGAATATGAAAATTCTGTCTCAAAAAACAGAGAGAAAGCGAATTTTAAAAAGCAAAGGAGAAAACAAAGGAAAGCTACAGAAATGTCTTTTCATTACATTCCCAAGAGAAAAATTAATATTAAAACTTGAACATCAACTAAAGGATGACTCGTTAAAAGCTCTATCAATTTTTAGAGAAAATTTAATTTAGATTTAAAAAATTAGATTTAAAAGTTGATTGCACAGGGCTGGGATTGTGGCTCAGCGGTAGAGCACTCGCTTAGCACGTGGGTGACCCGGGTTCAATCCTCAGCACCACATACAGATAAAACACATTGAAGAAAACACATTGTGTACAACTAAAGCAAATAAATAAAAATATTTTTAAAAAAGTTGATTGCACAAAGATCTTTATTTCCTGTGTTATGGAAGATTGATTTATTCAGACAAACCATCTGGCTAAAAAGAACTGAAAAACACAAAAAGTAATTCAACTTGCTACTCTCTGGAGATCCAAGTCATCCTAGGGCTCACTGTAATCCAACAAAATGTTTTCAAGGAAATCCTGAAGTTTATAATAAAAAATAGTTAAGTACCTGAAAGAAAGGGCCATGAGTGAAAACCAGCTTTAAAAACAATAACCAAGAAACAGCAGGCACAGACTTATCAAGACTTAAAAGATAGAATCATCAGACACAAAATAATCAAATGTTTACTTTGTTCAAATCCTTTTAAAAAAAAAGTATTTGCAATCTCTAAGAACATAGAAGCTATGTAGACTGACCTAGCATATTTGAAAAAGTGGAAGAAAGAGATTATATTGGATACCGAGAATCCAAAAGAAAAATCTAATGTATGGGTTTCCAGACGAATTAAATGCAGTTCAGTACTTTAAAAAAAAGGAACTAGAGATAGGGTAGAAAAATATTCAGAACATGACAGATAGTGCAATGACCATAAAATTGAGGGAAGTTAGACAACATGGTGAGTAGAGTGATAAGGTCCAGATTCCATTCTACAAGGAGAGCAGCAAGATCATGTCACAGATGATACTGAAGAGACAGTGGGTGAGAATTTTCCAGAATGGAAGGGCACATGCCCAAATCCAAGATCCTCAAGAAATTCCTAACAAATTAAATAGAAGAACAACAAAATCAATAACATTTTAAAGCAATTTAAGGGGGAAAAGTCCTTAGAGGAAAATTTGTTAAGTCTGAAAGTCCTTGGAGGAGAATTGGTTAAGTCTGATCGCTTGCTTCTAAACAGCCACTGTGGAAGACAAGGTACTGAGAAAAAGAAAAATCAATCTAATAATCTGTATTCCAAAAGATATTTTATGACCCACATAGAATTGTTTTTTATCAAAGAAAATTTAAAAGAATATCCTTCAGGATAAAGAAAAATGACCACAGGACTAATGCTTGTGATACAAGAAAGAATGGAGCAAAATGAATTGGTAATTCTGTAAGTGAATCTTAGCCAATGCAGAGTATATATAACAGAAATAATTGTGTGTGGTTAAAAAGAGAAGTAGAATTATAATAAATCATAACAATATTAGTTGAGAGTGTAGGAAGTGGTGTTGGAATTTTCTAAGAGCCTTTGGATACAGAGGAATAACTTACGAGTATTGTTAAATCATTAGGCTTTGATGAATTAAGCATATATGTTTCCCCTTTATGTATTTAGCTTTTGAAATATGTAAATGTGTTTTCTCTTTTAAATTTATGTTAAACACCCTCTTCCCACACGCAAACATACATGAATATTGCAATAAGTGATAAAGAATCTATAAATAATGTGGCTAAATCTTAGTAGAGAAATTCTCTTAGGAATAACTATTTCATTATAAAGAGTAAATATATATATATATTATATATCATACATATGAGAAAACATTTCTTCTATGTATTTACTTTTAATGAAAATTGTATGCATACAAAAGAAACAGAAGTACATTTGAATAATGAGTAGACATTTTAAAAAGTGATCTATAATTATAGTTTTTATTCCTCTCTATTGTCGGTGAGAAATTATGAGCTTATATGTAATTATATGCAAAGCCTTAGAAATATGTGAATGCATATAAATTTTTCAGAATAATTGAAAAGAATATTTTTCTCTATATGATAGTATTCTTATAATAGCTTTTGAGCATATATTACTTATCCATTTCTATTCATTTTATCGTAATGCTAAAATAATGAATTTGCTCACAATACCCTAGTATCATTAGAAGTTAATGTTGGATTTACTGTATCCTATTAATAAAAATGCAAAGAAGAGATATTTTTCTTTTTAAAATTAAAACTGGCTGTAGCCTTCTAATGTTGGTGTATAGTTTGTATGCATAGAACTATTTTTTTATTACTTCCACTTATCATGATTAGTAAAAAATGTGTGAGAACTAAAATAAATGGCTATTATTAAGCGATAAATACGTATCAGTATGAGTTTTGGCTGTTTTCAGGGAGGTTGAGAACACCTCTGAAGGAGAGATGAGGGGAGGAGCCTGGAAAGAGTTGATATGCACTGCAGAGGAAAATCTAAAGGTGTGCCTCCTCCTCCTTCCACTTCTGCACTTCCTCTTTCCCTTCCTATCTTCCTTTTCCCATTAGGGTTCCAGGTCAAAAAGTAATTAGAAGTGGGAGGAGAAGGAAAAGGTGGAGAAAAGCACAGGAAGTTTAAATGAAGCTGCCCTCCACCCTTCCTTATAGTCTTCAATGAAATCTGTCAAACATAGAGGCTATATTTGCACTTTTCCTTTCTGTCTAGGGGAAAAATCAAAGATCTGTAGCTTCTTTTTATGTAATCTTTGTCTCAAGATGTAGCAGACAGTGAGATATCTGGCAATGAACTAATTCAGAGGAAGCAGGATATCTGCACAGAGGTAAAGAAAAGATGTAAGTCATCTCAACAACTAGTGCCCACTAGGGAGATGTGATAGGAGAAGGAACCAGCATAAGATATTTAGAATTCAGAAAACAATACCCTGACCTGTTACTTATGACATATTATTTAACAATTAGGCTTTAAACTCTTAAACATGATATGTTATTTAAACAACTGATGTACTTACTATTTTATGAGGTCATTTTATATTTCCAATTATATATTGGAAAAACAAAATTGGGGAATTTTTAAAAATCATGTAACATACTGTTCTGTATGTATGTTTATTTACCTTTTTGAGGTTGTAAATTTTATTTAAGTATTCTACAAGCAGAAAAATACACAAATTATAAGTTGATAAACATGCTCATGTAACTAATTTCCCAGGTCCAAAAATAACACAGTACTAGCAAACAGAATCCTTATCATGCTGAGACTGATGTGCTACAATAAACCATAGTAGTTTTTACCTATTTTAGAACTGCATATGAATGGAATAATGGAAAACATTTTTGAATGATTTCTTTCAAAAATATGTTTGTCAAATTTGTCCACATGATTGCAAGTGCCAAGAATTCTTTCTTTTGTATTGTATTATATTTCATTGGGTGAATATATAATAACATCACTTCTGATTTTGTTAGACAATTTAAGTTTTAAACTATTACAACTTGTGCATATGCATTAGGCGAATGTATATGAACATATGTGTGTTGTATGTAAATATAAGTGTAATGTCTGTGCCACAAGGTATGTATTTGTTAAGTTTTAATATTTAAGATAACTTGATCCCATGATTACTTTAGTGGAATAGAGGGAATAAGGTGAGGTACACTAAGTATTTACCTTAGACTATCATTTAATTTAGTTCACATTACTTTCTAAATAATCTTAAGCATATTACTGAATTTAATTTTCTCTCATGTTGTTTATCTAAAAATTCGTATACAATATGCCATAACAAAAGTGCTAACCAAAATAATGTATGTTAAAAAGTTCATATAGATTTTGTGCTTGATTAATATTCATGTTTTATCCTTTGTCTGGGTATTAATAGAGTTAAAAATTACAGGTGAATCTGAATGATTGCCTAAAAAATTCAGACGTGGCAGTCTTTGTTCTAATCCATGTTGTCTACCAATTTTTATTTTTGGTACTTCATGAGCATGATGTGCAGTTGAAACAGTCACTAATGTTCATTAATTGAGAATTTATTAAGTAGCACTATGGGTTCAGCATTGCTATGTGCTCTATAAAGAATGTGTAATGGGCTCAACCATCATTTCCTCTCTCTCAAAGTGCTAAAAAATACTTGCAGAGGCTCAGGAAATATTTTAATTACACAATAAATTATAATCTGATTACATTTTAAAAGTAGAGACATCCTCTGCTCCATACATTTTCTACTTGACTGAAGTTATTAAACTTCAAAATTTAAAGATATGTGAACATTGTGAAGATGTGAACTTTGGAAAAAACTCAATATTTATTAATTTTATCAGAAAGCCAATACAAATTTTAAGAATGATTTCTAAGATAATATATTCTAAAAAAAAATATGTGTCTTGTTTTTGATGTTATTTCCTACTGATTACTAATAAGTACAGATAGATAAAATAAGTCTTTATTTTCCATTAATCACTGTTCAATATTAGAGAAGAAACTATTAAGAACAAAGCAAATCAGATTTTAAACAAGTCTGTCAAATGGAAATTAATTATAAACATTTAATTTTCCAGTAAGAAATAGAATTCAAAACTGACAAAACTATCCTATATTCATATGTGATGTTACCACAGTGGATTTTACCTTTATGTATATCTAATGCAGTAATTTAAGAAATTATAAATAAATAGAAGAAAGAACAACAGAACAGAGGAAAGACAGGAGGAGAAGAAAAGGGACAGTGCTGAGACTGAATTGTAGCAAATTATAATCCATGCTTTTGTAATTAAGTCAAAATGAATCCCAATCCAAATATACAAATATAATGCACTTATAAAAATACTTTGAAAAGACATAGAATTTATTTAAAACCATAAGTTAAGTATTACATAACACATGATTTTCTAATATGATTTCCATAGATTATTTAGTCGTTTATAATTTGTAACTTCAAATTTCATCAGGTGCCATTATGTTTTTGAGTAATCAAGTACACTTTCATAAAAAGTGATGTTAATGTGATGTTAGTTCTACTTACGAGTATGATGTATATATTATCTAACACTGAATATGGAACTGAAAATCCAAAGACAGTTACATAATTCCTGATAGCAAGGAATATGATGTTTTTAGGAAAGATAGACACATGTGATACTATAAATTTTCATTCATTAGAGTGCAACATAAGGTAGAGTGATATTTTTTATGTAGGAACTGGAGGAATTACAAAACAATGTCAGTGAAAGTAAAACAGTAGGAGCAATTACTATGCTAGATTTTGAAGCACAGCTGAGGTTTACTATGCTTTTGTGGTGTGATGGTGAATGTTCTATGTCTATTCAAATATACAACTGGATTAAGTAGCTTGGTATGAGTATTGGTAACTAAAATGGTTGAAAATTTTTGGAACATTAAATACAAATGAACATAAAGATGAATAGAACATAAGATGGGTGAAGTAAACATAAGCAACATCATAGAGTGCCTTGTATATTTCTATCTATACTAAAAACTATTTGCTTTAATGTGATAAACCAAGCATTCTCCTATTTCCAAAGGTATAATACTTTTCACTTTCTTTTTAAAATGCTAATTATTGAGAATTCTGCCACTATCAATTCCTTATTCAAATTCGTCTGGGTTAATGGAGGACCCACAGATTCATTTTTAAGTTTTGTGCTGGGAAAACACTGTTTTAGGCATTGAAAGCCATTAAAGTCTTCTTAGTAGAGGTCTGATATTTTCAGATTTCTGGTTTTCAGGATTTTGAGAGGTGTAATTCCAGGCTGACTAGTTTTGAAGCTGCTGGAAAAGTATAGGTGAGCTTTGATGAAATCTTCGGGTATAATAGTGATTAGAGACAAAGGCTGGGATGAAGTATTTTAGAAAATGATAGTTTGTTCAATACGTGGTTGTAAATAAGCAGAAGTAGGTATGTGAACTTTCACCTTCACATACAAACATTTTCCATCTCACATCACATGCAAACATTATAATGTATTGAAAAAAATAAATATTATGGGTAGAACAAGAGGCTTTACAGGCAACTAAGGTTATGACTTCAATTTAAGCATACATTTTAAAAATATTATATTAAAGTCTTTAAAAGAAAAAATATAAGTTGTACTAAATTAATATTAATCTCTCCTGTCCATTTGAGATCTCATTGAGAGTGAAAAGGCAACCCACATTGTCGGTGAAGGGATTTTAAATACATGTATCCGGAATATATAATAAATAACTCTTAAAATCAATACAATAAAGGGAAAAAAAATCATGAATTAAAAAGGTACTTTCGATAAGAAGGTATTCGAATGACCAATTAATAGACCAAGAATTGCTTATAACACAAGTCATCACAGAAATGCAAATAAAGACTATCATGTAGTAGCATTTGATTCCCACTGGAACAGCTAAAATGAAAATGATAAAAAAAATCAAGTGTGGACAAAGACTGTGAACAATCAGAACTCATCTACTACTTGTAGAAATGTGCATTTTTACACCATTTTTGGAAAATTATTTGATTTTATTTCCCATTCTGAATAAGTTAGTATCCTTATTATTCTATCCATGTTTAAATACCCAACACAAACACACAGGTTCAATAACAGAGAGAGAATAAAGTTCACAGAAATATTTATCAAAGTAGAAATATTTCAAATTCTTATCAATAATTAACAAATTATAGTACATTCAAAGAATGAATACTGTATATTTCAGCTTCTATTGTTGTATACAAAATAGAATAGTAATAGAAAAATAAATGTTATAATCCTAGTTACTTTGAATCAGAAATTGGCATAGGTCACAGCAGGGATGGATTATCTCTGTTCCAAGATACTGTGGGTCTCAGCTGGGATGAGGTGAATGGTTGGAGACCAGAAGCTTCTGAAGACTTCTTCACCTGAATGTTCAGTGTCTGACTGTGATTATTCAGTTAGAATGTGGTTTGAGCTTTTCTGAGCATTGCAGCTGCATTTAAAAAGGAGTGTCCTGAGAGAGGGCATCTGAAGAGCTGCTCTTTAAAGAAACCAAGGTAAAGCTGCACTACTTCTGACCCAACCTGGAAAACTGAAAGTCACACCTATTCACTAAGACACATTGTATTGATTATAAGAAAGTCAACATGGTTCAAAGGGAGAGAAATTAGATTTCTGTCCTAGGAGTAGGCAAGGTGAATTTTCAGAGGATCATGTGGGCTGAGAGATACTGAGTGGTCATTTTGGAAACATATATTGATGTTGCCATAAAATATATTGATAAAATTGGCAAGTATGCTTATCCATATTGAAGGATCTCTCAAACATACTGTTGCATAATAAGGTCAGGCTCAAAAGAGTGTATGTCAAATGAATTCATTTACATACAAAATATTAAAACTGGTAACATCAATATATGCTTTAATATTTCAGAATAGTAATTATTTATTCAGCTAGTAATTGAAAATATCTGCAAAATGGCTTCTGAGGTATTTTTTGTTGCATGTATTTTATGTGTGCTAGCATGTGAAAATTACTTGCTCAAGTTACAGAATAAGATATTTTACTGTGCCTTTAGTAATACTTTGATCAGTATTTTAAAAAGAAACCCCTTTCAATTTATTTATACTTCATGTAGATGATCTGTGTCAACATTTTCAGATTTTTTTTCTCTCTATTTTTTTTTAGGAATGCTAACGAAAAATTTATTTGCTCATTTCTTGCATTTGAAGTACTATTCAATTACATCCTTGGCCTAAGAGTCTTTGCCATAGTCCTTAACCACTACACAACTGCAATCAACAACTTTACAGTCAGATTTACAGAGGCCCACCAATTCTCCTAGTTTCTTGTTATAGTTTACCCTAATTAGGTTGATTTGGTGCTCAGCACAAAGGACTTCCAACAATTTGACAAACAGAGGCTCATTAGAGTTGGATGCAAGTGCACAAAGATGGGCCTGGCATCAATTCCTCTCAAAGTTCAGATGCTTCTGCAACAAACATCAGTTTCATTTAACGTCATTTTTTATTCATTCATTGCAATGTCATTTTTTCAATCATTTTACGTCCCCAAAAAAGTATTTCATAGTTGCATGTTATCGTGTTGGAAATTATACTTACAAAGACAATACTGATGTAGCTGATAAGTGTTAACACAAAATAATTTATTTCCAAAGGTAAAGTCAGTTTCACTACTATGAGCATCTCCTTGTCAAAACATTAAAAGTTATTGAGTAAGATATGAAGAGACTGTTATCTTTCAAAGGTATATTTATATACTCAGAAATAGTAGTTTTCCCAAAACATTAGGAAACCATTATTTTCTTTTCCTTATATATTTTTAAGCAAATTCTTTCAGGTTTTTCTTTAACACATGGAGCATCCAATCATTCCCCACCACTCCCACTGCTAAGACTCTGTCCACGTCCTCCATTATCTTCCACTTAGATTTTTCAATAGTGTCCTAATAAAGGTCCCTGTTTGGCCCTACTTCCCTTGCTTACTAATCCACAACACAGCAGCTAAAGTGATCATATTAAATCATCACAACACACAAACCATGCTGTTCTTATGCAACTCATTCTCTAATAGCTTTGATGTTACTCAGTAAAAATGTTCAAAGTTCTCAGAAAGATCAGGAATGCCCTGCAACAGCTCATGTGTTCTCTCATTTCCTTTGCTTTAGTTAAGTTGTCAGATAAGATCTCACCTAGGATCTTTGTAGTCACATTTCTTCCTGCCTGAACTTCTTTCCCCTCAAATCTGTGAATAACTAATCTCACTTCCTTCTAATATTTGCTCAAATTTTACCTTTTCACAAAGCTATTCCATGATTACTCAATTTAAAATATTATGTTTTTTGGTTACTATCATTCCCATCCATATAACTTTCCCCTGGTTATTTTTGTTCAAAGCACTAATTAACTTTACAAATCATGCATTTGTTTATTTATTGTTCATTTCCCCAACCTACTTTCACCCTTAACATGTAAGTCCTAGCTCCATGAGGACAGAATTGTCTGTGTTTGTGTGTGCCCTAGGGCTTTTCCCATTTTGTATTTTCTTTGTGAAACACCCTTATCTACTCCTTGCTCTTTTTTTCCCCCACTTTTATCTTTAAATCATCTCCTCAGAGAATTTCCTGTCATTCCTTGGTCGTTGTACAAAACAAAACAAAACAGGTTTTCCATTTTTCATTCTCTCAAATAGTTTCCTATTTATTTTTCATAGATCTTTTACCATTTTGTAGTTATCATGTTTATCTAATTATTGAATTGTCTTCCTAACTGGAGTATAAAGTCAAAGAAGGTAAGAGACTAATTAAATAATGAAAGCCTGATAGGATAGATTGAGCAGATTTTAGCTGGACATTGACTTTTTTGACAAATTCTCTTTATGTATAAAACTTACATCTGCAAATTGAGTGCATTTTTTATCGCATTAGTAAAAATAACTGAAAATTAGGATTTAGTAACATTTTTGTTTTCCCTTTTTTGTTTTTCCCATTTATTTTCCCGGGAATACTCTGATTTTTTTTTTTTTCCTTCTCGTTACCATATTTCTGCCCTAGAAAAAAGGAAGCTGACTTCACCCACAGTTCCAAGGATGAGACTGATATATCCTCTGGTAATCTGTAAGTCAATTAGCTACACAAATCCTTTGGCTCTAGGATTGTGATATAAGTAACTCAAATGAAGAGATGAGAGAAAGGCTTGCTGGGCAGGGTATTGGGGGGTAGTTTTCTATTTCCTAAAGTAAACCACTGGAAGATATATATATATATATATTTTTTTTTTTTTTTTTTTGATGATGTTGTGCTCTATGATTGTGAAACTTTGACCTGCCATAGTTATTTTGTTCTCATATGAGATGTCACCTTAGGGATAAAAACGGAGGAATTCATAGTCAGGAAATTGCAAAGATACAGACCAAATCCACTGGATTTAGCTATATTGATTCTGACATACCTCTGTACTTTTAGTTATGTGAGCATATATACTTCTTATTTTGTCCATTATAGTCAAGTCTTCTATACTTTGCAGCCAAAAGCAGCCTAAGAAGTTCAGAGTTTTGAGTCTTGTGTTTATTTTAACACTACTTTCAGCTATTGTACTCAACTGCATATCATTTCTTGCTTTGGGCACATATTGATTTGCACACTTCCATATCTATTCGGACAGACATTTCACGGTAGAGAAATCATGCTATTACCTTCACTTTGCTTTTGAATACAGATACTATTTTTAGTGAACTTCTAAACTAAGAGACTAGTTCCTGCCATTATTACTGTTATTGATTAGTTTAGTGCCTTCTAACAACTAAAATCAATTAGAAGTCAAAGGTAATGTTGGTTTGTTCTTCATTCCACAGACTGCACACTGTTGGGAGTTTCTTGCAGGTAGTAAGAGACCAATTTCAGAGTTTGTCTGCCTCTTTCAAAGTTGTATAATCTTTCATCAGTTAATATTGATTCATTTTCAGTCAGGTTAGAAATGTTTTAGAGAGTAACTCTCAGTATGACTAACCAGTCTTACAAGTCAGTAATATCTAAACTCTTCTAACAGCATACTATATGTTCAAATAAACTGAAATAGTTCTCTATGTTATCCCTTGAACAGTACATTATCTAGTCAGCATTGAATAAAAATATTAACTTCCTCTTCTGCAATAAAATAAATAAAAGCATGTAATAATTTCACCGATTTCATGGTAGCTTCAATTTAATTTATGAAAGGCCTATAAAACTTGCAAGTATATGCCACAATATGTTCCTTTCACTTATATTCTCTATTTTTTTAGGATATCAAAAAATGCTATTCTAGCCTGGTGCAGTGGCATAGGCCTGTAATCCCAGAGGCTCTGGAGGCAGAGGCAGGAGGATTGCAATTGCAAAGCCAGCCTCAGCAATCTAGCGAGGCACTAAGCAACTCAGTGAGACCCTGTCTTTAATAAAGTACAGAACAGGGTTGGGGATATGGCTCAGTGGTTGAGTTCCCTTGAGTTCAATCCCCAGTACCAACACCCCCACCCCCACGAAAAAAATAAATTCTATTCTACTGGCTCTTAGATTACAGATACATAAAATATATTGAAAATACTATGAATGTTATTTTATATACAAAAACAACATTTTCTTAGTTATGATCTGGAAATGTTTAATTCATTTAAAATTAAATGACCTCTTGAAGAGTAAAACAAATGATTGATACAGGAAAGTTCCATACAGCAAGATGTTTTATAAAAACCAGATTTTACATTAATAACATATACCTCTGACTGAAAATACAAAAATATTTTGACTTAATATCTTTATTTTCTGACTGATGGATCATATACTAAAATGTCTCAGAATAATTATTACATTATTTTATATGATTTATTGTTAATTTAACTGAAAATAGTTTTCTGTTCCACACTAGTGTAGCAGATTGCAATAAAATATGAATTAGATTGTTATGCTTAAAGTTTTTTAAAGTAATTTACCATATTACAATAATGTTCACATGTGAAGATATTGTTGTGTCTTACTGCAGTACCAATTTAACTCATTTTGAACGCATTGGCAATTTTTAAAATTATTGTCCCAGGAGGTTTCTGTTATAAGAATTTAAAAACTTGATGTGTTATCAAGAGCAGGAAAATATGCTGTTTTTTAAAAAATATATGTTTGAAATTTCAAAATTTTACTTTCACATGATGGATCCTGGAACAAAGTATAAATTGAATCTCATCTTCAAAATATGTATCCAAATCTTCAAGTTTATCTGTCTTTAGAAGTAAATTTTGCAAACAATTAGGAAGAAATAATATTTTATATAAACTCTTCCAAAGAATAGGAAAAGGTTAAAACAGTTCAGAACTTTTTCTATGAAATGTCTATATTAAAACCTGACAAGAACATTACCAGACAATCAAATTGTTGACACTCTCCCCAACAATGGAGGTATAAACATTTTAAAGAAAATATTTAGACTGTATATTAAGACTGGAATCAATCATATGCAATCAAAGGAAAATTGCAAAATACTTTATGCAAGGGATGAAAGACATGTTTTACATCTGAAGGTTAATCAATATAAGCTGCTACAATAGAATACTAAATCATTTTATGATCATCTAGATAACAGAGTATAAATCTGGTAAAAACTAGTACTGTTTTATGAGAGGAATAAATCTTAAGAAATTAGGATCAGAATGAACTTCTTTAATCTGAAAATGAGTTTTTACAAAGTACTTTTCATAACCTTTATACTTAGTGATAAAATATTGAAAGTTTTCCTCATGAAAAAGAGAATGGGACAAAGACCTGTACTATTACCCCTTTTGTTTAGCACTATAATAGTGTCCCAGTCTGTGCAATAAGGAAAGAATGAAAATGTAAAGTTGTCATTATTAACAAATGGTAGTATGGTGTGCTTAGGACATCCAACAGACTGTACAGACATTTCAAGAAAATGTATAAAAACATTTTATAACATCTCTGATTACAAATTAAACATGTAAAAATAAATTTGTTTCTAAATCTAACAACAAAAATGGAAAATAGTTTTGTAAATTTTAGTAACATTCACATTTTTGAAAGCCTAAGACTATATATAGCATGAAATGTATAAATTTTTTGATTACTGCAGAAGCACATTGCAGAGTTTTAAAAATTCTAAGTAAATAAGAAAATATACCATTTTCTTAGATTAGATGATTATTTTATAAAAATGTCAACTCTCTTAAATTTGCCCATGGAGCCAAAAGCGTTATAACAATAACGGAGGTTCTTTTTTTTTTTTTTTTTTTTTTTTGGCTTATTTTTGTGGCAATTAACAAACACTTTATAACAATATGGAAATATAAAGGGACAAAATTTATTATTTGACACAATTTCAAATAGAGAAAACAAAATTGAAGACGTCTGTTTCAGTTACATGGACTTATAAAAATAAATGAGACAGGAAACAGTTTGCGTAGATATAAGTAATAGAAAATTAATAGTCTTCAAAGACAGAAATGCTCATATAGAGCCCCTTGATACATGATAAAGTTATAACATTGCACTAGGGTCAAGAAGTATGGTCTTTAAAAGTCAAATACATGTCCATTTAGGAAAAAAGTAAACTTTAACTATTACTTCATAACTTACAAATATCATTCATACCTAAGGTATTATATTTCTAGTTAAGCATGAAGTTTCTATAAAAAATACAGAAATATAGCTTAATGAACTTGGAATGTACAAGTATTTTCTAAGGCAAACATAAAGAACTAATGTTGTTTGTCAGTTTTTAATTGATGTGACAAAATACCTCATATAAACAATGTAAGGGAAGAAAAATTTTGGCTCATGGTTTCGTATGTTTCAGTCAGCTATATAGCTCTGGGTCTGAGGTGAGGCAGAACATCATGGCAGAAAGGCATAGCACAGCAAATCTGCTCACCTTAAGGTGACTGAGAAACAGAGAGGAAAAGAGGTAGGGTATGGATAGAAAGGGAGGGATTGGGAAGATAGGGGAGAAGATATATTCCTGAAGGGCATACCACCAAGTACCCAATTCCTTCAACCAGGTCCCACCTCCTAAAGTTTCCACCACATCCTAATAGTTCATTCAGCTATTAATCCCTCAATTGGTCAATCCATTGATGAGGTCAGAACCTTCATAATATAATAATTTCCTAAAATTCCCATCTCAGAACATGACTGCATTGGTGTCATTGCAGATTCAAACCACAGAACTAACAATAAGGGAATTTTATTTCTTTAATGATTTTACTATCTCAAAAGATTTAATTAAGAACATGAAAATAGCTCTTCAGATTTATTCCATGAAATAGATGGAATACTTGCAAGTTCATTCTATGAAGCCAGTATCATACTTATACCAAAACCAGATAAGGACACATCAAGAAAGAAAATTACAGATCAGTATCCCAAATGAAGTTAGATACAAAAGTACTTAACAAAATATTAACAAATCATGGTCAGTAATATACTAAGAACATTGTACATCATGACCAAGATGGTTTAACATATTCAAATCAATAAATGTAATTTATCACATAAATAGAATTAAGGAAAAAAATCACTTAGTCAACTCAATAGATGCAGATAAGGCCCTTGACAAAATTCAGCATCCATTTGTGATAAAAACACTGAAGAAATTAGGGATAGAAAGAACATACTGCAATATTATAAAGGCTATATATGAAAAATCCAAAGCCAACCTCATTATAAATAGAGAAAAGTTGAAGGCATTTCCTTTAAAATCTGTAATAAATCAAGGATGTTCACTCTCATCACTTTTATTTAAAATATTGCTAGAAATTATAGCCAGAGCAATTAGGAAAGAAAAGGGAAAAAAAGGGGGGGGGATACAAATAGGAAAGGAGGAAGTCAAATCATCACTGCTTGCAGATGATGATTAGTCAGCTTTTCAGTTGCTGTGACCTAAAGACCTGATAAGAACAATTTTAAGGAGGAAAATTTATTTAGGGGCTCACAGTTTCAGAGGTCTCAGTCCATAGATGGTTGGCTGTATTCCTTGGGGCTCAATTTAGGCAGAACATCATGGCAGAAGTGTGTGGCAGAGAAAAACAGCTGGGAACATGGCACCAGGAAGCAGAGAGAGAGAACAGTACTCAATAAGGACAAAATATAGATCCCAAGGCACCCGACAGGGACCTATCTCATCCAACCATACCCTACCTGCCTACAAGTACCACCAAGTAAATCCCTACTAGGAGACTGATTAATGCACTGATTAGGTTAAGCCTCTTATAATCCAATCATTTCATCTCTCAACTTTCTTGCATTGCCTCACACATGAAATTTTGGGGGATAACTAATATAAACCATAACAATCCTATACTTAGAAGACCAAAGAACTCCTCCAAAAGACTGCTAGAGCTAATAAACAAATTTGGCACATAAGAAGGTGACAAGATCAAGCAATGAAACTGCTGAGCAAGAATTCAGGAAAACAATTCCTCTCATGATAGCAATAAAATAATAAAATCAAATAAAATCTAGAAGTCAATCTCACCAAGGAGGTGAAAGGCCTCTACAATGAAAACTATAGAACATTGAAGAAAGAAATCAAAGAAGACACAAGAAGATGGAAAGATTTTCCTTATTCATTGTTAGGCAGAATCAATACTGTCACACACTACAAAAATCAGTTTACAGATTAAATGCAATTCCCATCAAAATACTAATGACATTCTTCACAGAACTAGAAAAAGAATTCCTAAATTTCATTTGGAAGAATAAAAGACTCAGAATAGCCACAGCAATTTTAAGCCAAAAAAGCAATGATGGGGGCAGAATAATACCTGACTTCAAATTCCACTACAGAGGTATCATAACAAAAAATGCATGGTACTGGCATAAGTACAGACATATACCAATGGTATAGAATAGAAGACACAGAGAAAATCTACAGTCATCCAATCCTTGACAAAGGTACCAAAAATACATGTTGGAAAAAAGACAGCCTTTTTTAACAAATGGTTTTGGGAAAACTGGTTATCCATATGTACAAGAATGAAACTGGGCTCATATCTCATCCTGCACAAAAATAAACTCAAAATAGATCATAAATCTAGGAATTAGACCAGAAAGTATGCAACTCCTAAACTAAAACAACCCTCCAACTTTTAAGCACAGGCAACAGTTTTCTTAATAGGATACCTAAAGCTTAATAAATAATGCCAAGTGAAGGAGCCCTAATTAGGAAGGGCTGTTGCAGCTAGCTGGAAGCCATAAGTTCCACCTGATATGTATGTGACGCACCTGTAGGCACCCGAAAAGCTGAAGGTATATAACCGGGTGAAAGCGGTCCGAGTTAGGAGAACGGAGAATTCAGTCAGCCGGGCAGTCACTCGGTCGGTCAGAAGAATCAGAGCGGCCAGAACGTAGGCAGAGCGGTTACAGAAGAGAAACCAGATAGAAGACAGAAGAGAAACCAGATAGAAGAAGTAATGACTGGTCAGAGTTAGGCCGAGGCTCCTGAGGAAGACAGAAGACAGAAGAAAGAAGAAGGAAGAAAGAAGAGAGAAGAAAGAAGCTCTCTCGCTTTAATCTTTCTCTCTAAAAATCTTTCTTTCCCTCTCTAAGCTCTAAGAAAGTAGAAGTAAAAGTAGTAAAAGCTTAACTCTGCCCCCGAGAGTTTTTATCCCGGTTTACGGTACCAGGCAGCTTACAGCCAAGGATTAATAAATGGAATGACATCAAATTAAAAAAAGCTTCTGTACAGTAAAGGAAACAACTATGAATGTGAAGAGAGAACCTACAGAATGGGAGAAAATCTTTGCTAGCTACTTTTCTAATAGGTAGTTACTATCTAGAATACATAAAAAACTCAAAAACCTTTAAACTCAAACCCCAAAATAATCCAATTAATCAATTGGTAAATGAATGAAACAGACACTCCTCAGAAGAAGAAATACACACATATTTTTAAAAGTTCATCATTAGGAATTAGGACAAAGCAAAATCAAAGCTACACTGAGATTTCATCTCATACCTATCAGAATGGTGGTCATCAAGAACACAAACACAAATCCTGAAGAGGATGTGGAACAAAAAGAAAACTTTTACACTGTTGGCAGAGTTATAAATTTGTACAATCACTATGGAAATCAGTATGGAAGATCCTCAAAAGAGTAGGCATGGAGCCACCATATGACCCACCTATACCACTCCCTGGTATTTATCTTAAAGAATTAAAGTCATAATACTATAGTGATACATGTCATGCAGCACAATTTATAATAGCCAAACTATGAAACCAGACTTGGTGTCCATCAACAGATGAATGGATAAAACAATGCAGTATATATATACAGTGGAGTTTTATCCCCATTTTTTAAAAAATGAAATCATATCATTTGTAGGGAAATGGATGAATATTGAAACCATTATGTTAAGTGAAATAAGTCAAACTCAGAAGGTCAAAGGTCACATGTTTTCTCTTGTATGTGGAAGCTTGGAAGCTATAGAGATAAAAGGAGAAGAAAGGTGTGTGGGGATGGGGCTGGGACTGGTGATCCAGAGAGAGGGATCTCCTGAAAGTCAAAGGGGGATCAGTAGAGGAAAGGGACCAGGTTAAGTAGGAGGGGGGAAGTGTTGGGGAGTGATATTGGCCAAAGTATATTGTTACATTGTGTGCCTATATAAATATGTAGCGACAAATCCCATTATTATATACGATGTATGTACCAATAAAAAATGTGAAAAAAGTATTGCTGTTTGCTTAAATAAACTCTTTAAAATAAAAAAAAAAATAACAAGCAAGCGTATGGCTTGAGAAACCTTATTTATTATATATATGTCTAACAATTTTAAGTACAAAAATGTCTAATAATTTTTGGAAGTATAAATATCTAAAATATATGAAGAATATGAAAAGAACTCTAACAGACCAAATAATAATAAACTAAACAGAAACAACCAAACACACATACTAAAAATGCACTAAAGATGTGGTCAATACTTCACAAAAGAGTTCTAAAGACTTATTAGAAAAAACAGTTGAGAGGAAATTGAAGCATTAAGTAAAAATATAACCCTAAATAAGAGAGAATTTCAAGAAATGATGAGAAAGTTTTTCTTAAATGAAAGGAGGAAAAGACTTTAAATTTTAAGACAAGAGAAGGGGAGATAGAGCTCAGGTTTTAATATTGATAGGTAAATAATGATCAGAATATTCTCTGTTAAGAGATCTTTCTAAATAGTTGTTGTCTAATGAATATGGAGAGTCAGAATGAGTGGAATATGGAGGATTGAGAAATTGGAGGTGAAAACTGAGGAAAACAATGCAGAGAAAATTAAAAGAAATTTCAGGAGAGATTTTATAGTCCATTTGAAATTTGTAGTCTTAATTTATAAATTAATTGTTAAATCAACTTTTTCTATTTTGTGAATTTGACTTTCAATGGAGTTTTTCCTAATTTTCATCACTTTTCTACTTGTGTCCAGTCTGTCTAGTGCATATTTTTCATTTTAAAAATTCTCTTTTTTTCAAAATAAATTCTGCTGTATATTGACAGTATACAACATGAAGTTTATAAGATATACATATGGCACACATACACAATGGAGTTTTATTCTGTCGTTAAAAATTAAATTTTGTCACATACACACACGTATAGTTACTATGGTTGATCAAATTACCATACCTATTGTGTGTCATAAAGATTGATTTTTAGCTAAAATAAAGCTGGTATGTTTTCTGGTGGGTTGCCCAATCAATTTTTCTCATACAATGAAAAGTCTGCAGGTAGAGTTCAAATTCCTTTAGTAGTCTAAGATCTGGGTTGGTGTCAGTGTAGTTATTATTTTTTCTTTTCTTTTACATGATGAATTCAGCAATCACAAACATTGCCTCTCACCAAAAATATTTAGCAAGAAGGAAGCGAAAAGACAGAAATAGACTTTCTATTATCAAAACAACTTAGGATCTAAGCAACTTAGTGAAACCCAATCTTAAAAAAAAGGGTTGGGTACATTGCTCAGTGGTTAAGCACCCTGGGTTCAATCCCCTAGCAAAAAAAAAAGAGTTATACTCAACTTTGTATTACCAGATTTTATATAAACACTCTCAAATGATTAAATGATTATCATATCTCTACACAGAGTTGAACAGAAATCTGACCCAATGTTTAAGGCAGTAATAGAGACAGATGCAATATGAAGGCAGAGATGACCAACTGTTATCCTCCATTCAGTTACCCACTGGGCATCTGCAATCGCAAGTGAAATCACTGTTTTCAACAAAAGGAATCTTCAAGTACCTGTTAAACTATCTCACATGCTTGTGGTATGTGTGTGGGTGAAATAAAGCTTATATTCAATCTTTTCAAATATGAATAAAATTTATAGTATATTATAACACATATCTCAGTGCCTATGTCACCAAACTCATCTTTGTAACATCTCTTTAGAAACAATCACTGTCTCTTATTTTGTGTTCTTCATCTTCCCTGCCTATCTGTATAGTGACATTAGTGTATTCCATTGTATTTTGTGCTACTAACATGTAATACTGCATATATTTATTTTCAACTCTTTTCTGTCACTTTTACATGTGATATTTATTTACATTGATATATAAATACCAAATAGACTTTTTGTGGTAGGAAGTAAAATATTTACATCTCATCCAGTGGTTGAATGGCTCCTGTCCCGTTGATGTCAGAAGTGGCCATGAGAATTGTTTGGGGCAATGATAAGTAGAGAAGGGGAGGTGCGTCAATAACATTCTTTCACAGCTTCTTCTAGTCTTCCAGGAAAAATTTGATGGAACATATAGAGGAATCTCTGTCCATTAATGTTCAGAATTCAAATGTAGAAGAATATATTAGAAAGCTAACCTATGTTGTAGTATGAGAGAGTAATAAATTTTGTTTTTGAGAGCCATTTGAATTATTGGTTATCACAGAATAATTTAGTTTAGGCTGACATATTATTTAATTCAATTACTATTACTATTTTATTGTATAAGTAGAACATGATATTCTACCCATTTTTGTTTATTGTTATAGACTGTGCTCCACTGAATTCATATGTTAAAATCCTAGCACCCAATGAGACTGCATTTGTAGATAGAGGGTTTAAAAAGATAATTAAGGATAAATGTAGCCATAAAGTTAAAGTCGTAATCCACTGTAACTGTGTCCTTATAGGAAAAAGAAAAGACATCAAGAACACACAAATACAAATAAAAGGCCAAGTGAGGACATAGGAGGAAGAAAGTTGTCTGAAATCCAAGCATAGAAACCTCAGGAGAAAGCAAACCTGCCACCAACCTAATACATTTATGGATAGTAAAATTTGAATTATTTTCTAATAAAATTTACACTGGTGCAGTGAATGTAATTGTTCATATTTTATACAAAAAATTGAGCAATACTTTATAATCAAGGAGTGAAAACACTTGATCAATAGAAGCTGACTCTTTAACTTGGATTTTTGTGTTCCAGTTTTATTGACTTACACTCTAACCAGATTATATAGTAATTCTCTTAGTTCACACTATTGTCACTATTTGGACTAAATATACAGTCAATGATGATTTGGGTTGAGCTCATTGAGGGTAAAGCAAAAGGTATGACAAACATTGACAAACAAAATCCCACTGTTGCATATATATCCAGAGGAAATAAAATCAGTATGAAATGAAATCAGTATTCCAAAAAGACATCTGCCCTTCCTTGTATATTGCAGCACTATTGACAAGAAATGGAAACAAAGTATTCATCAACTACTGAATGTATAAAGAAAATGTAGTATATGTACACAATGGTAAATTATAGAGCCATAATAAATGATGAAATCCTTATATTTTGTAACAACATGTCTTCTAATTCTAATGAAGAACTGGAAGAGATTATGTTAAATGAAATAAGCCAGGCATAGTGAGACAAATACTGCATGATCTCACTCATACTTGGAATTTAAAAATGTGAATCTTTTGTAGGTCAAGAAAAGAATGTAAATATCAGAGACAGTGATGAGTAAGAAGAAAGAGGAATGGAGAAATGCTAATCAATGGGTACTAAGTTACAGTTAGATGGGAGTAAGAAGTTCTAGTATGGTATTATTGCATAAGTAGTGCAATTAAAGATAATTACTCCATGTTCATATGTAGGATAACAATATGGTACTGTATATTTCAAACATATAGGAAAATGATTTTTGAATGTTATCCCCACAAAGAAATGGTAAATGCTTGAAGATACACACACACACATACACACACATATGCTTGCCCTAATTTAGACATTAAAAAATGTACACAGAGCCGGGCGCGGTGGCGCACGCCTGTAATCCCAGCACTTTGGGAGGCTGAGGCAGGAGGATCGCGAGTTCAAAGCCAGCCTCAGCAATGGCGAGGCACTTAGCAACTCAGTGAGACCCTGTCTCTAAATAAAATACAAAAAAGGGCTGGGGATGTGACCCAGAGGACGAGTGCCCCTGAGTTCAATCCCCGGTACCAAAAAAAAAAAAAAAAAAAAAAAAAAAAATGTACACAGGTACCAGAATATCACATTAAATATCAAATATCAATAGCTATGTGTGATTTTATGCATCAATTTGAAAATTCTAAGAAAATTATGGATAAAATATTTTTATTATGGAGGAAGTAAATAGTCTAAACAAGACAATTTTTATTTCCCACATATTTGTTCCAAACCTTCAAATGAAAGAAGTAAATTAGGCTATTTCTACTTTTCTCACTACTGTGCTCATTTGATACTAAGTGACCTAAAAATTAATGTGCATCAGACAATCCTCCTGAATAGCCAGTACATTTACATGCCTGTGCCTTCATGTTAGTTAGAGTGAACAAAAAGATTCACACTGACTTTTTAGACACTAAATTATTTTAGAATGTTACAAGATAAGTGATTTTAAATACACAACATTTAAAAACAAAAAAATATCTAATTTAAATCACAGAATTTTTAAATACCAGAATAGTTGATGGTAGATTTTGCAGCAACAAAATAAATTAAAATCAGAAGAAAACAAGCCAGTAGAAAATATTGCAGATGTTTTCTAAATATTTAGAGCACTTTACATAGTCCCAGGTAACTAATGTATGCTTTCTAAAATTCTCATAGTTCTGAATAACATAAACTGGAAATTGGGAACAGTTAACATCTACAAATTGAAAAATAGCAGTAAAATTAAACTAAGCTGAACTAATTTGGCACTTGAGTAAAACTCAAGGCTAAATTTCCCTTCCAGTTTCAGATCTAGCAATTATTTATGATTGTCTACAAACCTGTGAAATATAGTAATAGACAGAATTGCCATAGGACACTTTAACTCTGCTAGTGCCGAGAGGCATTACTTTATCATGTAATAAAATTAGGAATAAAATTGTTGAGGCTGAGTGAAAAAGGAATCCACTGAGCAATCTGATGAGATTCCAATGGAAATGCAAGCAGATTAATCCTAATAGAGTCTATGCAATAGTGGTGTAATACAAAATAATATAGTCTCTCATGTGACCAAAAAGGAACATGATCTATAGTCTGCTTTTTAAAAAGAAAATTAATTTAAATTCCATACTAGTCCAAATACAAGGGAAAGAAAAAAATATGTGATATGATATATAAAAAGGATGAAGGAAATGATACAGTTCATGCTGACTGAAGACATAAACACTTTTATTGCCTTTAGTAAATAAAAAAGTATGCATGAGTTTATGTGTATGTGCATATATATGGTATTTCTATTTTGGTATTAATGTAGAAAACAAGTTGTATTCACTTCTCTAGTTAATAACAAACAAACAAACTACAAATAGGTAGTTGGGGACAGAAAGTTCTACCCCTAAATATCTCCTGATTATTTTATTTTGTTATATGTTCAAATTAAAATATATTTTTATTGTATTTCAGAATTTTATTAAAACCATTCTTGAAAATAATTAATCTATTGATTCATGAGTGCATAGAAGACAAGCCAAATGTTACTCCTTAGGATATAAAATGAAGTATAAAACATTATCTATTCTCTCAATGACTTGGTAATATATTTGGCAAGATAAATCATCCAAGTGTTTACTTACATATGTTTGACTTAGTGCTAGACAAAAAGTACAGATTGTGAATGTTTTTATGTTTGATAATCTTTATTGTAGGTTAGTTTCATATGTTGGCAGAGGAGAATGGAAATATAGAAATAATTTATTAAACTTCCATGTCATATGAGATGAAGGGTTATGAAATATGTTGGTTAGAGTGACTGGAATAATAAGATTTAATTTCACTAAAATAAGAATGAATTGACTTTTTAAGCAAAACCTTTGAGAATGAAAACATTCATAAAAAAATTATCTCTGATTTTTGCAATTTCTGAGAAAGCATTATAAATAGAAATAAGGAGGATTTGATTAGGGCAATTTAGTCAACACGTTCCCCCTGATTCTATAATTAAATCTAATATCAAAATTCCAACAAAATTTAATCAACTAATCAAACTCAGACATTCCTCCTTTAAAGTATATTTCATTAAAATTAGTTTCAGTATTATGCATACACTGAAATATCTAAAAGCACTTGAAAGTCTTAGAATATCAGGACTGAAGCCACAGCTAGAGATTTCGATTTAGAAGTTATGCATAAGGCAATAATAGAAGATTAGAGGTAGGTAATGTTACTGAGAGGGTTAAGCTTCCCATGGGTAAATATAACTGTTTTGGAGAGATTGAGGTCTAAAAATAAATTACAGGTCATTGGTGACTTCTGCCACAGCAATTTCAGTGGCCCAGGAAGGTTATAAAATAAACTTAAGGTACACATGAGATGGAGACTTAGTACATTATTTAAATAAACATTTCTAGATCGCTTGATATAAAGAAATGCAGAAAGACAGATATTGTTTGGAAAATGAGTTTTGATAGAATTTATCATTTTTCAGTAATATCAGCATGGACATAATTGTCAATATCATGTTTCTATGTAAGTAAACATATACTTAATAGGATTCTTCAAAGTCATGGTCAATAGCAGAAATTAGTCCTTGAGCACAATCCTTGATAATAATGTTTCATCTAGAAAGTATTTTACTGACTGGTTTTACTATGTTTTTATGTATTTTCCTCCATAGACTATATTTCCAAAACCAGGGCTCTTGTCTGTTACTTTCATCATTATGTCACCTGGTATGGTTTGGATGTGAGGTATCCATCAAAAGCTTCTGTGTTAATACAGAAATTTTCAGAGGTGAAATAATCGGGTTATGAGTGCTGTAATCTAATCAGTCTATTCTATTTTGAATGGACTGAGTGTGCTGTTATTGTGGATAGAGGAGGTAAGTCCCTGGGGAACTGGCCCTGGAAGGGTTTATTGGAACTGTGGCTCCTTACCCATTCTCTTTCTGATTCCTGGCTTCCATAAGGGGAGCAACTTCCCTCCACAAAGCCCTTCCCCCTTGGTCCCAGAGCAATGGACCTGACCCACTTTGGACTAACCTCCTAGAACCAGAAGCCAAAAGAAAATTTTTCTCCTCTAAGCTGCTTTTGTTTGTTTGTTTTTTTTTGCTTACAGCAATGAAAAGGTGACTAACACAGGAATTGGTACTGAGAGTATGGTCAGTATGCTGAATCTAACATGACCATGTGGTTCAGAATATTTTGGAAATGGTTTGTGGAAGGAGATTGGAAAAAAAATTAAAGGTATGCTGGAGAAGTCTAAGAATATCAAGTGGAAACTAATAGTTGACTTTGGTGGGAATTCAGAAGACCAAACTGCTGATAACTTTGCACATGAGATTTCAGAGGGAAATGAGAACTCTACTTGGAAGTGGACTAGAGACAAGTCATGGTATATTCTGATAAAAAATGTTTCTACAATTTTTCTATGTCCTGAGGCTGTGTGACACTGAATTTTAAGATGATGAACTAATTAATCTGGCAGTGGAAATTTCAAGACAACACAGCATTCAGGTAGTGACTTGGATTTTGCTGAAAGATTTTAGACAGGGTCACTGTAAGAATCAGGAGCAGAAATCAGAACTGAATGATTTTAAAAACTTGTAGTTTGGACAGAAATGTGTATATAAAACTGCAGCTAAAGAAGTTGTGATTGTTAATGAAATTAAAACCCTTAAAACAATCCTAAGAACTTTGCACAGAGACAATAGGAAAGAAAGCTTGTGGTCATCTCTGGAATTTGCAAGACTACATCCATTGCAGGTTCAAGTATATAGAGGGAAAATTCCTTTCAGAAGAAGTCATAGGCAGGGGGACTGCTTGCATAGGAGGTCCTAGGAAGTGGTTACACCATATTCTGCTGTGTGGACACTTAGAAGCTGCTTGCAGCTTTGATTTTGGAAAGGGTGGGGGGATAGCTACTGCATTAACTGGTAGCAGAACTTGGCATCATCCATGTGGTGCTGGTTTTAAAGAAATGCAGAGTGCCGGGCACGGTGGCACACTCCTGTAATCCTAGCACTTGGGAGGCTGAGGCAGGAGGATCTGGAGTTCAAAGCCAGCCTCAGCAATGGCGAGGCACTTAGCAACTCAGTGAGACCCTGTCTCTAAATTTCAAAAAATACAAAAAAGGGCTGGGGATGTGGCCCAGGGGCCCTGAGTTCAATCCCCAGTACCTCCCCTCCCCCCCCAAAAAAAGAAAGAAATGCAGAGTGCATGGATTAAGGAGTTATTGAGGCTTCCACAGAGATTTTAAAAGAATGACTAGGAGGCCAGGCAAGTTATAGCAGTTCAGAATCCCTGTGTGCTTTCTCTAAAGGAAATATTTGGAGATGGACTAAAAGCATTTTACATTGTGAAGCTAAAGCTGAAATGGAAACCCCATGCATTAAGAGATGCCACTAATGTGGACTGTCTATGGAGAAAAGTTGCTGGCTGCAGAAAGAGCCAACTTAAAAAAAGAGAGCCCATGTTCACTACAACTTTCAAGGTCAAAGAGGTGGGACTACCCAGGCCCTTTGGAGAGGATATTTCATCTTTATGTGTCTAGATGCTGTTCACAGATTTACAGGACCTGTTTTCTTGGCTGGGTTTGGCGTTGATTTTGTCCCATCCCTTTTCTTATGCCCCTGTTCCTCCCTTTTAGAATGGGAATGTTTGCTGTGTTCCATTGTGTACTGGATATATGTAACATGCTTTTGATTTTTACAGGGACGCACAGTCAAGAGTTAGCCTTTAATCTAAGATGAGACTTTAGACTTGGACTTTTGAGTGATGTTGAAACAGTTAAGACTATGGGACTCTTGGAGATAGACTAAAAGCATTTTGCATTGTTAGATGGCACCCCAGGCTTTTTTTCTCTGCTCTTGTTCATGCTTGCTTGCTCCCACATATGTCCCTACCATTGCTCTCTCCCATGATGTATTGTCACTGACCATTGAGCTGGTAGCTGTGACTGGCCCTTGAACCTTCAAAATTGTAAGCCATTTCTTTCAATGAAGTTGGCTGCCCCAAACATTTCATCATAATATGCAATGCTGACTAATACACCTTTTTATCATTTGTATTTTTCTAGGTTTTACATTATTTTACATGTAAAATTCAGTATAATTTCTCTCTGTGAATCCATAAGGTTATATGAAATCATTATGATGTGTAAAATAACCAAAAATCCCAGCAGGTTAACGTATTAAGTATAACACAACACTAATACTCTAAAAATCCACTATGGGTATGTATGTATTTGTAGTGGGTTGGCAGGATAGATCTTCTCATTGAGGTTATTCAGGGACTGTAGCTAAGGACTTCAAATCAATGTGCACCTCCAAGATCACTGCAGTCAAGGGGTTGTATAATTCACAAGCTGGCTCTAAAACCTTCCACCCGTAACTGACATACCTTAGTGCATGCTAAGCCACTTTGATTCACATTTCATTTGCCAAAGCAAAGTTGTGCCTGTGATTGCCTACAAAAAAGAATGAGAAAGTGTTCTTGTTGCCGTCTGCAGCAACAATACCGCGGGAAAGAATTCAGAGGCAGACTGAAAATGAATAGGTTCTTTATTCTTCCTTCTTCTAACTTCTCTCTCCAGCTCCAACAACCTCTCCAAACTCCAACCAACCCCTCCAGCCAACCTCACCCAGTTAGATACTTTTTGCCTTAACAAGTATAAACGTGTTAACAGCTCAAACTTACAGGTGCGTCACATAGTGTTCATGGGCATAGAAAGATTCTTAGATAAATGCATGAATATCAGGTGAAAATACTTAACCACCTCTTATGGCTCTCAGCTAGCAGAAATTTTAGCTATCTCCTTATTAGGGCTCTTACATTTCCCCCCTTTTGTTTTAAAAGAGGGAAAAATAGATGGGTGAGCTCTCACCACATCAGGATCAACTGTGCCTGTCTTAGGCGTCCACATGTGCAACCGGCATTCTTACCCGTCATGGGATAATCAAGGCTGTGCCCTTGACTCCTGTCTTGGGTTGATATGTCGGCCACATGAGACTGTCCCATTATTGACTACCAGCAGCCCAATCATGAGGAGATGCTCTGGTTCTAAGGCGGCAAGCTTCTTGCTGACGAGCCAAGTTCCATAGCATATCAAGTTCTTTAAACAAATCAGCTGCCCTAAGTTCCATTAAGTAACGCACTGAGTTCTCTAGACAAATACCCGCAAGGTATTGTCCTATGCAATGTCCCAAACATCTTATAGTAGAAAGATTTATCAAAATGTCCACTTGCTAACATGTTGGTCTAGGAGGCCTCCTGCATGTAGAGCAGAGGCCACACAGCTGGTGAAGTTGTTTGATGCTTGAGCAGCAGGGATGCTTGTAGCGATTGCGATCCCTGCAGCTGTAGCAGCAGCCGTATTTTTTATGTTTAGACAATGCCACTGACAAATCTTCAGGGCCCGCTACCTAGAAACTCAAGCATCAATCATTAGAGGAAAGGCAGTGCTATTCCAGCACTGAGTCAAGAAGCGAGTTGTCAAACTAAAAAATAGAATTATTAGATCAGGTAATTGAAGTTGATCTCTGCTCACACACATTTCTGCTTGAGCTCCCAAGAACATAAGCTGGCAAAATATCACATTCAGAATGGATTAAAGAAAGATTGAGGGTATTTAGCTGACAAAATATTACATTTAAGATAAATTAAAGAAAAGCTAAGAGCATTTTAGAAAAATAATTTGTTAGCTGGAACTTTTGAGCCTCTGCATACACAGCAACCTTCCATGAATATACCTGTTGAAATAATCCAAATTAATCAGCTATTTAACAAATAAAGTTAATTACAAATAAACAATCCCATGACAAATACCAAAATATCAGGTTGAACTGTGTTATTCATATTCCTTGCTGAAGCGAAGTCCTAGAGATACTTATAAATTAAGATTGAGGTACCTTCATTTTTTAATTGTTTACCCAATTTGAATACTTTTTAACTTAAATGAATTAAGGTTATTTGGATCCTTTTTTAATAATATTAATTTTCATTAGCACTCGGTTTTTGTTATTTGTGATGTCACATTGGACAGACGCACAAACATAAAGACATATATTTGTGACGTCACATTTACATGAAATCTAGACAAGCACACAGACATAAAGACATATATAAAAAAGAAAAAATACAATTGTGTGCACACTAAAGAGAGATCTTCTCATCCCGGCCGGGAATGAGACTTAAGTTGTGAATTTATTGAAGGAAAAAGCGCGCAGCTTAAAAATTTATTAGCTGAAAAGGCAAAGATGAGGTTCCTTTGTAGGAAAAGAGACAAACTCACGCAGGTGCGCGAATTGATACCTTTTTTAAGGGAATCATTCCACAATTACTTCATCTTGGCCCTTTTGATTTGGCACTTGTTTTATTAATCTTGATTCCACAACAACTTCATCTTGGTCCTTTTGATTTGGTACCTGTTTTATTAATCTTGATGGTATCCATACTGGGGAGGACTCGTGCTGTGGAAAAACACAAACAGATCCTCTCCCCCAAATTAATACTGGATCTGGGCCCTTCCATGTGCCTGAAAGAACATCCTTCCAGTAAACCAAAAGTTTATGTTGTTGGTGTGGATTCCAGTGTTTGTCTCCAGCTGAATATCCTTTGGAATCCAAAGTTAAAAAATTTAAAGTAAAAAGGGCAACAGCCAACCTGTCCCTAGGATTTGTCCAATTTCCTTCTTTTTGTTTCAAAAGTATAATTTTGAGTGTGCGATGAGCTCGTTCAATTATACTTTGGCCTTGATGATTATAAGGAATACCAGTCTTATGGAGTATACTGAATTTTGCGCAAAACTGTTTGAAAGATGAGGACATACATGCAGGGCCATTGTCTGTGTTAAGCATTTTGGGGATGCCCAGTGCAGCAAAAGCTTGTAAACAATGAGATGTAACATCTTTAACTTTTTCTCTAGCATGTAAGGAAGCAAAAGTCATGCCTGAGCATGTAACTATGGTCACATGAATAAATCACAATTTTCCAAAACTTAGCTCATGAGTGACATCCATCTGCCACAAATGATTGGGCATTAATCCTCTTGGGTTAACCCCATAATGTGGATTGGGCAAATGTGTCACACAAGATTGACAAGCCTTCACAATTGTTCGAGCTTGATCTTTAGTTATTTTGAAACTTTGTTGTAAAGTAGTACTATTAACATGAAATTGAGAATGGAATGAGGTAGCTTGTTGGACTGCTGAAAATATAAAGATTGTTTGAGTGAGGGCATTGGCCTTTTGGTTACCTTCATGGAGAGGACCAGGCAAATTAGTATGAGCTCTGATAGGTCCAATAAACAAAGGTTCTTTACGTTCCCATAGAAGGTTTTGAATTTGAAAAAACAATTTAAAGGCTGGAGTATGAGGTGCTATTGGACCTGCTAGCTCTGATTTAGGAATGGCATGTACAATATAGTGGCTGTCTGAGAAAATATTTATGGGCTGTTCTCTAAAACTTTCAAGAGCTATAATAACAGCTTCTAAATCTACCAATTGAACTGATTTATGGGCAGTAATATGAATCATATTTTCTTTTTGAGTGACTACTGCAGAAGTACTATTAGAGGACACATCTGTAAATACTTTTAATGCCTTAGGAATAGGTTGATTTTTTATTACCTGTGGAAATATAATGGGATGATTGATACAAAAAGATAGTATAGGAGACTTAGGAAGATGGTTATCAAAATTTGCAGAAGTAGAGCATCTAGCTATAGCCCAATCATTATCATTGAAGCATAAATATTCAACCTGTGATGATGAATAGGGAGTAATAATAGTAGTGGAGTGAATTCCAAATATTTTAGTAGAAGTCTTGAGTCCTTGAGGAATAAGTTTAGCCACTATGGAGGTGTAAGACTCAATTGTACTTTTAGGAGAGATGGGCAAATGTATCCATAATAAAGGCCCCTGTTGCCAAAATACTCCTGTCGATGTATATTGTGAAGAAATAATGATCAATATCAGCAGTCGAGCAAAATCAATTCTATCACAATGGGATACTTCAATGGCTTTTTATACCAACTTTAAAGCTTCCCTAGCATCAGGAGTCAATGTTCACGGTGAAGATGGATCAGGGTTCCCGTGAAGGATATCAAATAAGGGTTTTAATTGGCCAGTAGTGAGGCTTAGTGTAGGGTGAAGCCAATTAATGTCTCCCAGCAATTTTTGAAAATCATTAAGAGTGGCCAAATGTTCCTTATTTATTAAAATTTTTGAGGCCTAATAAAAGTATCCATAATTTGGAATCCTAGATATAATATTGGAGATCTAGTTTGAACCTTTTCTTCAGCAATGTTTAGTCCATATCGTTTCAAGTTTTCTGATATATCGCTAAATATGGTGAATAAGACTTCTTGATTAGGATGAGCAAGCAAAACATCATCCATATAATGGAGGCACATAAGCTCTGGATATTTGTTCTTGATAGGTTGAATAACTTTATCAACATAGATTTGACATATAGTGGGGCTATTAGCCATTCCCTGGGGTAAAACTTTCCACTGAAATCTTTGATCAGGGCCATTATTACTAATAGAAGGAACTGAAAAGGCAAACCTGGGGGCATCCAGAGGATTTAGAGGAATAGAAAAGAAACAATCCTTTATATCAAGAGTTATAAGATGGAAATTTTTAGCAATAGCTACAGGATTAAGAAGTCCAGGTTGGGTAGGGCCCATAATTTGCATGGTTTTATTGATTTCTCTAAGATCATGTAACAATCGCAATTTTCCTGATTTTTTCTTAATCACGAATATGGGGGAATTCTAGGGAGTGGTAGAAGGTTCTATATGTCCTGCTTCTAGTTGTTCTTGGATTAGTAGGTGGGCTGCTTATAATTTCTCTCTAGATAGGGGCCACTGAGGGACCCAAACTGGTTTATCAGAAAGCCATGGTATTTTCAAAATTGTTTTCTCAGTGGCCTCTAAAAATATATATATCCTTTACCTTTTTGATGATGATTTCCTTTCTTATTGGTTAACAGAGCTAATAGGGTTAGGATTACCCTGTAGATTTTTATTTTTAATACCTGCGGGCTTGGTTGAGAGGTGTACTCCCATTTGTTGCAAAATATATCTTCCCCATAAGGTAACTGGCAATCTGGACAAAACATAAAGCTGAAATGTTCTTTTATGCCCTTCATCATCCTCCCATATTAAAACTGTTGCACTTTGTTCTGGGCTGTTAGTATATCCCAAGCCTCTTAAACTGTTTGAAGCCTTCTGCAGAGGCCAGTGATTAGGCCATTGTCATAGACTGATGATGGAAGAGTCAGCCCCAGTATCAATCAATCCCTCCATCTCTATTCCTTGAATTTTTATTTTGCACATAGGCCTCTGTGAACAATCCTGAACCCAGCAAGCCATAGGTCCCGAGCCAGTGGAACCAAATCCCCTATTGTTCCTATTTTGAGGCATACTCTTAAATGAGTCATGTAAACTGAGAAGGAGAAGCAGCTGAGCAATTCTATCTCATTGGTTAACAGAGCTAATGCCTCAAGGTGAACTAAGCATAATCTTAATTTCTCCTTCGTAGTCTGAGTCTATTACACCAGGAGTCACTTGAAAACCTGATAAGCTTTTAGAGCTTCACCCGAGGATAAGTCTTATAGTTCCTGAGGGAAGAGGTCCCCTGACTCCCGTGGGAATCAGTTGAACCCCCATTTTAGGTGTTAGCACTATTCGGGTGGTGGAACAGAGGTCTAGTCCTGCACTTCCTCTTGTCCCTCTGACAAGGGAGTCAATGGGTAAGAGGGATTGTGTCGAGGAATCATCTGGATGGATATTTGAGGATATTCCTCCTCTAATGCCTTGTATATTTGTGGGCCCCAGGGCATTGGGCCCTGTGCCCCGTTTTTTGTTTCCTAGACAAAATGTTTCCATAAATATCAAATTTAGATCTTCACTTATTAGCCCAATGGTTTCCTTTTTTACACCTAGGGCAGCGGCCTGGGGCACGATATGAGCTTGGTCTTATTTCTCTTTGGGGATATTGTCTAGAATAACCTGATTGACTATAATAATTTTTAGGTTGAGCCCTTTTTGTGAAATTTTGAGGGGAAGAACCTCTCATTGCTGCTGCAATCACATTTCCTGTGACAAAAGCATCATTTATATCTTTGCATAGTCTTATATATACTGAAAGGTCCCTTTTAGATTTCCAAGGTCTGATAGCATCTTGACAATATTTGTTGGCATTTTCATATGCCAGCTGAACTACTAATGGCATGGTTTGATCAACGTTTCCAAACACTCTTCCTGCAGTTCTCAAAAGTCGATCAGCAAAGTCAGCATATGGCTCATTAGGTCCCTGAATTACTTTAGACAAGCTACCCTGTAAGTCACCGGTTCCTTGTAAAGTTTTCCATTCCTTAACAGCTGTGGCGTATATTTAAGCGTAAACTCCAGGATCATACTGAATTTGAACCTGTAAGTCAGCAAACTGCCCTTCTCCAGTTAACATGTCTACGTTACGGTCTGGAAATCCTGCAGTCGCATTTCTTCTAGCTATTTCTACACAAAACTCCTGGAATTGTGACCTCCAAATTAAGTATTGTCCGCCGCTCAATACTGCCTTACATAAGCCTTTCCAGTCTGAGGGGGTTAAAGTTAAAGTGTTAAGGGACTCCAACATGCTCAACGTGAAAGGAGCTTGGGGCCCATATGTCATTGCTTCTTTGAAATTTTTTATAGTTTTGAAATCTAATGATTGGTGGTACCTCTGTCCATTTTCATTTTCAATTACTGGCAGACCCCAATGTCCCTGTGAGTTTTGACATTCGAGGGCACGCAAGCGCTCAGAAAGACCGTTAATCTCTGTTTCAAGGGCACGCAAGTGCCTAGAAAGACCGTTCATAGTATCTGTAATTGATTCAACCCATGAGGGCACAAAGAGTTCCCCCACTTGATGGTCCTTTATGGTTCTAACTGACTCAGCGGCGGAGGCTGTGCTTTCATGGTTATTTGACTCCTCCTCACTACTACTACTTTCACTGGTAGTAACATCCCGAGTCCCAGGTTCATTTGAGAGCACGTATGCTTCAGCTATCTCTAATAATTCTCAAATCAATTTAGCAGCTTGGATCTTCGTCATTTTTGAGTCCACACCAATACTATCCTTACTAGTCCTAACTGACTCAGCAGAGGCTATGCTTTCATGATCACTTTCACTTTTATCCTCCTGATTATGAACTGAGTCAGCTATATCAAAAAATTCTTCCATAGCCTTTATCACTTGAGTCTTAGTTATTTTCGAACCCATCTTTAGTGACTTCTCAGTTCTTACCTGCCGATTCCCAACTCCCCATACGGGCCACCACTTGTTGCCGCCTGCAGCTATTGCAGCCTGCAGCAACTATACCGTGGGAAAGAATTCGGAGGCAGACTGAAAATGAATAGGTTCTTTATTCTTCCTTCTTCTAACTTCTCTCTCTGGCTCCAACAACCTCTCCAACTCCAACCAACCCCTCTAGCCAACCTCACCTGGTTAAATACTTTCTGCCTTAACAAGTATACACTTGTTAAGAGCTCAAACTTACAGGTGTGTCACATAGTGTTCATGGGCATAGAAAGATTCTTAGATAAATGCATGAATATCAGGTGAAAATACTTAAACACCTCTTATGGCTCTCAGCTAGCCGCCATCTTAGCTATCTCCTTATTAGGGCTCTTACATGTTCTACCAATTTTCTGGATCATGAAGACTCCTGAAAGAAATATTGACTCCTTAGGACTTGCAATTTAATGCTTGTGGAATTTATTCTAAGCATTAAAAAAATAGTAAAGAAAATTTGCTTTACATTAGACAAAAATTTTAGCCAAACCAGACTTCAATATATAATTTATGAAAACATGATCATATAATTTGAATTACTCATTATAAATTGAGAGATTCAAATCATTAAATAGTCTAATTTGAGATAGTATGTGCCATGATAATGAATAATAATAAACAACAAGAGTATGGTTGAGAGTCAGAATCTACATGTGATAATGATGGTGATACTAGAAATATATTCTTTATAAGTTACCTAGTTTTATCTAAAGTTTATATATATGAGACAAGAGATCATGGCTATAGCTGACAATTGGGAGCATAGCATTTCCTTTCAGTAGGCAAACAGTGGTTATAGGGACACCAGGTCCATGTTTATAAGTACAAGAAAGAAAAATAAATTATTTGCTATTTTAGTTTTAACAGTAATACATTCCTTAATGATCTAGTGCTATTTGTGATAAAATATATTGGTAGTAAAATGTTTTTATATTGAAGGTTTTAGGAAAATAATAGTCTTCAGAGATGATTATGAAGAAATAAGTAGGTATTATTCAAATGGGTAAACAAACACAAAAGAACAATTATCATCTTAGAGCAAAAGTGAATATTAAATGGCATTATTATCTTAAGATCTATTTTTGTCTTTTATGCTCTCTGAAAATTTTCAAGTACAGAGCTTCAACAATTTGCCTGGAAATGATGGATAACTTAAGGGGTATGTGTGTGTGTGTGTGTGTGTGTATGAGATTGCGTGTTTAGTATGTAGCAATTCAAATAAGGAATCACCTTGAAATCCACCTATGTGTCTTTGCATTTTTATAATTTTTGAGAACAACCAAATTAACTATTAAAATGTTATCTATTTTTCAATTCGATGGATTTAGAACAGTATTTCTCTGCGTTGAATTGGATTGAACATTTCAATTTGCATATCTATTTCTTCTTTTCCCAATTATCCTTTCATTGATGTAGCAGATGAATGTTTGAAATACTAGCTTTCAGTGAATATTTCATTACTGATATTTTTGTTCACTAGTAAAATAAATAATGTTATATTTAAGAAATTATAATCTCAATTGTTCTGGTATCATTTTACACTTTTTTGTAATTTGACCTATCAATGTTATTCTTAATTATTGAAGGCTCAGTTGAAGTCTCCAAAAGATAATAAATTTTTTAAATAAAATGATTAATTAAAAAAATACAGTGAAAAATCCTGATAAGTGTTTAAACTTACTTATAGTTTTGGCATCACAGATTTCTTAAAGTAGTGAAGAGTTCCAATTACAGATTTTTTTTAAAGAAACAAGTTGTATTGGCACCAATTAGTTTACTCCAGCAAAATTCATACAAGCCATTTTAAATAATTTAATCATGAAGAGCCAATGATATTTCTCACTATAATATATTTATTTATAATCCTCAATAGCAGGAATACTGTGAGAAAGAACTACAAAAGCATTTCATATCTTAAATAAAAGTATCTTCCACCTACCTAATATAATAATTATCTTTCTGATTTGGTAAAAAAAAATAAAAGTAGAGTTCATATTTCATATCTCAAGAAGGAGCAGACTGGAGTGAACACATAATTTCAGTTAATTTTACTGCATGGATTCTAGCTAGTCTCATAATAAATTATTCTTATACATCTGAAAGACACACAGTTATCACCTGCCTTCAGGACATATATATAATCTTCTTTATTGAAAAGTAAAACATGAATAAATCAGATTTCCATGACCTGCCACAAAATAAATAAGGTTGCTGCTTTAAACTATTCTGAAAATATATTATTGGCTAATTACTCTTGAAAAGATCTCCTTTCTCTCATTATATGCTATTCTGTAAGAATTATAATTTTATATGTATTCACAAATCATATTGAAACCAGGAGGCATAATTTAGAGTCTCATCTACAAGTTTTAAACATGTTTCCAATTTCTATGTTAAAATATTTTAATAAATTTCTGGTGGTGTTAAGATGATTACATGGGATAATATATCTTTATAAGCTATAAAGTGGCTCACATGTGTTAAATCATAATATTATCAATAATGTGAATAATTTTCTAAACTTTATAATTTCTTAAAGAAGTACCCACAAAACAAGGTAAAAGAATGGTCTGTTCTTAGATGGTTATCAGGAAATAATCAATTATTAATTCAGATGGGTAACCTCAAAAGATCAATTATAAACTTTGATAAAAAATGAGAATCAAATATCTTTATTAGCTTCTTTGAATTTATACTCCTCTTTTGGTCTCTTATGCTCTCTAAATTTTAACACAGGATTTGATATCTGACTTCAAAAGGCTAATCATTTTTGTGTTTGCTTATTTGCATTTTCCCTGAATTATTTATTGAACTACCATAATGACTTCAAAGAAATATAACAAACAGATCCATGTTATACTTTGTTCATTATTCTCCAACATTATAATTTGCAGATTGTTGGAAAGCATATTAGTCTCACCATCTCATAAGAACATTACTCAGATAGTGTTCTTATAGCTTTATGATTTTCAAGATATGTTGCATGATATTTTATCAATAGACTCTTGATAAGAATGATGATTACAAAGTAAGATTCAGAAACCTATAGAGTTTCACGAAAGATCTGTAAGATGAATATTGATAACCGACAGCTGTAAAGTTTCAGGGAATTTATATCCACGAATTTGATGCTTTCAGAGGACTTATATAAGATTGCCTTCAGCAAAATTGCTTATAGTAAAATTATTCCTTCAATCAATTGAATGTTTTTATAAAATGTTAATAGTGTCTATCACAAACCTAGTAGACTTTTGGACCTTTACTATTTTGAGAAAAACTATGATTAGTATTTAAAAAATTTATCCTATTAAAATTCTCAGAACAAATCAATAAGAATATTCTTATGCTTAGTGTAATAAAATAAACTGAGATTTAAAGAGGTTAAGATAGTTGCTTACTATTAAAGTAGTAGAAAGCAGCAAGGCTGGTATTTACACTCACTCTTTGGTTTCTAAATTATATGTGTTCTCTTCTATATCCCCTGATTCTCACATCAATTTATGTGAGAATCTCTTCTGTGACAGATTTCAGCTATTTGAAATACAAACAAACAAAAACTTATTGAAACTCATTCTTTGGTTTTCTTGACCTTTGTAATTGTATGTCAAAAATCAATAATAATTATAAAAATATTGTCAGTGGTGAAATGACTGACAAAATGATTAAATGCTCTTCTCTGCCATACGCAAAAGCCACAAATTTAAAAGCAGTTATCCTGCAGGAGGATTTGGTGCCCAGACAGTAGAGTCATTCATTTCACAATGTTGGGGAAGTTTTAAAAACACTTTACTGATACTTAAAACACAAACAAAACAACAACAACAAAGCTAGTGGTTCTAATTGTCAACCTAGAGCAATAATTTTCAATGGCATAAAATTTTGCCACCCTGTGGCTTTGTGCAATGTGTGAGGACCTCTTTGGTCATTGCTACTGATGAAGCTGGTGTGGATAGAAGTGCTACTGGCATCTGGATAGGAGAAGCCAGAATATCACTAAATATCCAACAATGCTCAAATGATGCCCACAAAAAAAAATATATGGCCTGTATTTCACTACTGCAGAAGTTGAGAACCCTTGATTTAGAGGGACATTTTATTGATCAAACTATAATTTGGTGAAATTTTGGCAATCAATTAAAAATAGTTGATATTTTAAATAATTTAACATGATAAAAATTCCTATATATTTAAACTTTGTAGTACATTTCAAAGCGACACTAAAATGCAAGATGGAGATATGGACTCTAGAATCAATACATAGCTAGAGTAGTAACTCCATTTCATGGCCAAAAATGAATAACATTTCAAGACAGAATTTGAAAACCACATAGATCTCTGAGAAAGAGGAATTAGCTGTAGTGATTAAAAGTGTTATAAACCTGTGGACATTCTATCCTTGATTGTATTTTTGGAAATCAAATTAATATGCAACTGACAAACAGTTGGCTTATGAACAAGAATATTCACTATGATGATTCTTATTTCTAAGAATGGAAAAGACAGGAATATTCAAGTTGACATCAAGTCTGTATTTTCCAGCATGTTTATTTGCAACAAAATTTTATATTCTATTTTTAGATAAACAAAAGTCTAGGAAAATCAGTAAACATCTGTAGTCAGCCAGCAAAGCATGGCATTTTGCTATGAATTTTCAACTTGGGTGCAATTACTGCCATACCCCCACCATGCTCTTCTCCTCCCCATTTCCTCCCACCCCTCTTTCATGGTGCACTCTTGCTCTTCCAAGACACTTCTAAGGAGCAAGTCATGTTAGTCAGTGGACAGGGTATGAAAAAATAAGGTCATTAAATTAAAATTGTCACCATTCTTGTAGTCCTACACAACAAAATATCTGAATTCAGAATATATTATTATGAGCCAAAATAGCCTATTTTTAATGTAACACTTTTTCCAAGACAAAAATATCTCTGAAACAGGGTGATATAAAGTTACAATTGTTTTATGGGATCTGTATCAAAGGGGGCTTTATGACTACTACTACATCAGGTTGTCCTTTCCTTAATGGTTTTAAAAGAATGTGTGTCTCTTCATTAAACTTAAACCTTCCCTTCTGTTCTCTAGTTTGGGCAGCACAAAGATCTTGTGTACCTTTTCTGGGAGAAGGTTAGATATGTTTCTAAGTATTTAATGTTTATTGAGGTTATTTTGCTGGACAACTAAAATTTTTTTTAAATATCATTTTGCCACTAGTGGAATTTTGTAAATAGGCATTGTATACATCCCAAACTTTATTCACCTATGAGTCTCATGTTTATGTAAATTTATAGAGGCTTTTAACATGTACATTAAATTATACTGTATAATCTTTGATAAATAAGAAGAAAGGCCCCCCAAAAAAACATTAAAATGAAAAGAATAGTGAAAAATGCAAAAAGAGGTAAGCAATAATGAGGACAGCATAGAAACATCTAGCATAATTATACTTGGATCTAAATAAGAAACAACAGAAGAAAATGGGAAAAGCAAGTCAGTAGGCACATTGTAGTAAAAATTAGATCAAATCAAAGACAATAAAATAATCTTAAGAGTAAACAGAGAAAAAAGATGGATCACATATGAGAGAAGAAACAGTCATCAGTACATACAATCAATCAGTTAAGGGAACTCAAAAGACAATGGAATGCATTTCTCATGTTAAATATATGTGGCAGCCTAATTTTTTTTAAAAAAGTAAATATAAATTAAGTGTAAGACAACTGTATTTTTAGGCAAAATAAAACTGAGATAATTGATGCCAACAAATCTACATAAAATATGTATAAATTGACATTCTGTAAATTGATGAGCTAATAAAGAAAAATATATCTAAGTAAATCATCAATAATAATGTGGGTGTGTTAAAATATATATAGAATTCAAATATGAAACAAAACATGCATGTGATTTGAGAAAGGGTTAAAGTAAATTAAAATGTTCCAATGTCTTAGTGTTTATGAAAATATAAAATAATTTCTATTGAATCATAATGAGTGCATCTACAACATCTAGTAAGAAACTAAAGTACTAGCAGAGAGTGCAAATAAATATATCACTGGAAAGAAAATGTTAGAATGGAACAAATAAATAGACAAAACAAGACAAAACAAAACCATAAAATGCTACCTTGATCCAAAAGGAGAGTAATAAAGATGATAGAAAGACTAGAAACAACAGCACTACTACAAGGTGTTCTGAGGTATGATAATTGCATTTACTATAAATTTATTAAGAGATCAAAGACAAAATATTATAAAATATATAATATATAGCATAAAAGCAAAAGTAAAAAATCTACAACCATAGTGTAACTATTTGACTTATGAAGCTTGCTTATTTATAACCATAGTCCAGAGAACAGCAAATAATACCTTATAATAGAAAAACAAGTATTATTGTTGGAGTCCAGGCAGAAGCTGCGCCTCCAGGAAGAAGGCCACACCTCCCCAGGTGCTTTGTGACCAGCAGTTTCCCTGGCCACTACCTCCTGACCTCTGGTAGCCTATAAGGCAAGGACTCACTCTAGGGGGGCTCTCTGACCCCCCACTCTATTTAAGCCACCCCCGGACTGAAATCGCTCTCTGTTCGCGCTTGCCCCTGTTCCCGTCCGTTCCCCATTTTCTCTTTTTCTCCCCCTTCCACGCGTGGCCCCTAATAAACTTCCCTTTTATTAAAATGGCATTCCCTGCATAAGAAACTTTGCCTAAATTCTAACATTTTGGCGCCTTCAACGTGGGGCAATTCTTTATTCAAAAGGCAAAATTTCTCGGGAATTGCTATTTTTTTCCTTTCTCTGCGGACGCTCTGCTCTCGGACACCGCTGGCCGCTGTTCTCAGGATGGGTAAGAGTCGCGAAGTTTTTTCTCTCTCTCTCCCTCTTTTTCTCTTCCTCTCCCTTCTCTGGGAACCTCAGCTTTCAGATACAAGTTCGTCTCTTTTCCCCTCTTCTCTCTTCTCTTCCCCCTGCGGCCGCAGCTGCAGTGGTGCGCTCCCAGCCCGCGGCTGCTATAGCAACAACGCGCTCCTTACTCGCTTCCTCTGTTCACCCGGCAACCCGGTCCACCCTGCCTCCTCTGATCTATTTTAGCCGAGCGTTTCTTCCCGATCAGGCCAAAATCCCCCCCACGGCCGACAACATGAATATACTTCTTCCTTTGTTTCAACATGCAACTTCTTAGCCTCGTGGTCACTTGTTCCGATCAACCGGCTCTGTCCAGAGCTCCCTCCCCCTTTCTCAGATCCGCCATGTTCTTCCCGCCCAAGTCTGTTTCCACTTCCGTTCCACTTCTGCCCTTCCTTGATCCGCCATCTTCTATCCCAACCCACGTGGTTCTCTCTTGCCTTACAAGCACCGCCTTCCAACACAGCCTTACCACGCACCTTCGCTGCTGTACCTGGCGGGCCAGCGCCCTGCCTTATAGCAGCAGCGGCGGCAACCGCGAAACTTCCATCCCTTTTGCCTGTACTGGTGACAGACCCTCCCTCCAGCCTTCAGAGCCGCCTGCGGACGTGGGCAGCTTCTGCTCAGTTCTCCCTAAAATCTCTTCAGGACTTATGCCTAGTTCAGACTCTTTTTCCCGTTCACACGGGACACGACACTTAGAGCCCCTGCCCTCCCTTTAATTCTACCTGGCTCCGGTGAGCCAGACCCCGCCACAGCCCGAAAGACTAAAAGTCTTCTTTCCTAACAGCCAGTGGCTTACACGACCCTCCCTCCCTCAATTCTCCCTAAAATCTCTTCAGGCCTTGTGCCTAGTCCAGACTCTTTTTCCCGTTCACACGGGACACGACACATAGACCAGCCACTGGCTTACGCGACCCTCCCTCCAACCTCCTGCCCTAATACAGCGGGCCTTTTCATACAACAAACTCCCTGCTAACCTCACCTTTGCCTCTTCAGGTAAAAAACCTCAAAAGCTACATGTTTTCTTTCCTTCCCAAAGTGCGCACAATTATGTTTTTTTATGTTTTTATGTCCGTGTGTCTGTCCAGATTTCATGTAAATGTGATATCACAAATAACAAAACCGAGCGCTCATAAAAATTAAAATAATGGATCCAAATATCTTTAATTCATTTCAGTCAAAAATGTTCAATTCAAATTAAGGTACCTTCAGACTTCAACTAATACTGTTCAACCTCATATTTTGGTATTTAACATGAAATTATTCATTTGTAACTAACTTTGTTAAACAGCTAATTAATTTACAAGGTTAAATTACTCACTGTTATATATGCCATCAGATATTAATTATTTTCATAAGTTGGTTTTTATCATCAGTGAAACAGATTAAAGTTCCAATAGGTATAAACAGATGTGTGAAATTCCTAGAAGACTGGTGCAACAGCTTCCTAAAGACCAAATCTTCACTCCTACTGTCTCAGCAGTCTACAGCACGGTAACACATGTAACAAGACAGCGGGAACCTCACAACCCCTTACCGATGCAGCCTCGACTGATGTAGAAACCTCCCAGTACCTCGCCCCCATTGACCTGGTAGATTCTAAAGTCTGAGATACTCAGACTCCCTCCCTTGCTCAGTGTGACCCCATAAAAATATTTTTCCTAAATTCAAGTTATTACTTTTCCACAAAAAGTTAAATGCTTTCAGCCTTTCTTTAGTCCGTTCTAATTGTAATATTTTGTCAGCTAAATGCTCTCAGCCTTTCTTTAAAGCTCAAATATGTTAACAGAAATCAACTTCAAAACTTAAACACCTGAACTTCAAGAACCATCAAGACAGATAGATACCACAGACCCCGGCTACTGTAAGTTTATAAACATTAATTTAAGATTAGCTTACTGGATGGCTAAGATCAAACTTTAAATTAATCAAAAGAGCCAAAAAGACCAGTATTTGGTTCTTTTCCCAGAGTCTGCCTGTGAGGGAAGAAGAAACATCTCTACAAAGCTTTACATCTCTGGGTCACATGATCTCCCGATAAGAGAGATAAATGAGACCGATAGAGGAAAAGCCAATCAGTGCTCTTGCTAAAAGGAGGGTCCATAAAAAGGGAGAAACATCCCTAAGGCTTCTGAGGAAAGCCACAAGGTCAAGCAAGACCTGGACCCATCCTTACAGAAGGCACCAAGCAGAAAATCTGCTCTCAAGTTTCCCCAAGATTCCCATCAGAAACAGGTGACTCTTACCAATGGTCAAAACAAAAGTCAGTTTGACAAATTTCATCCTAGACATCCAGTAACAGTTAAAACAGATGCACAACCATTTCTGAACATTTTAGAAGCAAAGGTAACTTCAGCCCTAAGTAAAATGTTGTGTTTACATCCCTGATAACTCTATACATGTTAAAAATTTAAATTAACTCCATGGTATACATTGACATGTTCCAGATGCTGCAACATTTATTCAGTACTTATGTTTTTTGTGTTCTCTCATAAAAGTTCTCATCCCTGTTGACTTTATCCTTCATCAGACATCAGCTACAGATGTGCCAAGATTACATCCTACCTGACCCAAGTAGACTCACTGCTTCATTTCCATTGGCACCTGGTTCTTGGGTATATTTCTCCCCTCCCCAGGACACAGAAACAGTCTCCCTTGTCCCAAAGTGGACAGAACCCTTCCAGGTTGTGCTGTGCACACCCACAGCTGCTAAGCTTCGTGAAACCTCAGGAAATTTAACTTCTTAGATTCATATTTCCAGACTAAAACCAGCTGCTCAACCAACTGAAGAGCCACAAAAAGAAGACAAACAACTACCTCAATATACTTGCTCTCCCATTCCCACTGATCCCTTAAAAATTCGTTTCTCTCATGTCCCCAATACCAACTCAAAATAATCTTCTCTGTTTTTCTTGTTTTAAACCTCTAACCAGTTTTTTTCTCAGGGACTATCAACTGTTAAAAAAACCAACGGATGACTTTCCAACCAGAGAGCCCTGCTGAGTCCTGCCCTTATGCTGCCACCTGATGCTCATTGTGATGTGCTTCGCACTCTCCATTGGCCTCTTCACCGTAAGTCCCACCTGGTGGAACACAGGCCTATGGACAATAATCCATCTCACCTTCTTTCCCTTTGTTGCTTCCATAATAGTGTTACCTGCAAACTCACAAGACCCACAATTTCTACATGCTCTCCGGCTGACTCCCTCGGTGACTTTCTTCAGAAGCCTGGTTTGACACCCTCACCGTCCTATGGCTTCAGAGGAACTTCATCCATCCCATACCTGGACAGATTCATCTTTTCCACGCCTATCTCCTGGAAATTTTTTCCACCCTCCAGCTAGACCTGCCTGCCCACATCTCCCCCCTAAAAAACTACCCCACGTCGCCCCACTTCAGCTCTGAAGCAGCCAGATTGAAACACGACGCCCCGCTTCCTAAGAAATCAAAAAGGGGGGAATGTTGGAGTCCAGGCAGAAGCTGCGCCTCCAGGAAGAAGGCCACACCTCCCCAGGTGCTTTGTGACCAGCAGGTTCCCTGGCCACTACCTCCTGACCTCTGGTAGCCTATAAGGCAAGGACTCACTCCAGGGGGGCTCTCTGACCCCCCACTCTATTTAAGCCACCCCCGGACTGAAATCGCTCTCTGTTCGCGCTTGCCCCTGTTCCCGTCCGTTCCCCATTTTCTCTTTTTCTCCCCCTTCCACGTGTGGCCCCTAATAAACTTCCCTTTTATTAAAATGGCATTCCCTGCATAAGAAACTTTGCCTAAATTCTAACATCCTCTCCCTTCTCTGGGAACCTCAGCTTTCAGATACAAGTTCGTCTCTTTTCCCCTCTTCTCTCTTCTCTTCCCCCTGCGGGCCGCAGCTGCAGTGGTGCGCTCCCAGCCCGCGGCTGCTATAGCAACAACGCGCTCCTTACTCGCTTCCTCTGTTCACCCGGCAACCCGGTCCACCCTGCCTCCTCTGATCTATTTTAGCCGAGCGTTTCTTCCCGATCAGGCCAAAAATCCCCCCCACGGCCGACAACATGAATATACTTCTTCCTTTGTTTCAACATGCAACTTCTTAGCCTCGTGGTCACTTGTTCCGATCAACCGGCTCTGTCCAGAGCTCCCTCCCCCTTTCTCAGATCCGCCATGTTCTTCCGCCCAAGTCTGTTTCCACTTCCGTTCCACTTCTGCCCTTCCTTGATCCGCCATCTTCTATCCCAACCCACGTGGTTCTCTCTTGCCTTACAAGCACCGCCTTCCAACACAGCCTTACCACGCACCTTCGCTGCTGTACCTGGCGGGCCAGCGCCCTGCCTTATAGCAGCAGCGGCGGCAACCGCGAAACTTCCATCCCCTTTTGCCTGTACTGGTGACAGACCCTCCCTCCAGCCTTCAGAGCCGCCTGCGGACGTGGGCAGCTTCTGCTCAGTTCTCCCTAAAATCTCTTCAGGACTTATGCCTAGTTCAGACTCTTTTTCCCGTTCACACGGGACACGACACTTAGAGCCCCTGCCCTCCCTTTAATTCTACCTGGCTCCGGTGAGCCAGACCCCGCCACAGCCCGAAAGACTAAAAGTCTTCTTTCCTAACAGCCAGTGGCTTACACGACCCTCCCTCCCTCAATTCTCCCTAAAATCTCTTCAGACCTTGTGCCTAGTCCAGACTCTTTTTCCCGTTCACACGGGACACGACACATAGACCAGCCACTGGCTTACGCGACCCTCCCTCCAACCTCCTGCCCTAATACAGCGGGCCTTTTCATACAACAAACTCCCTGCTAACCTCACCTTTGCCTCTTCAGGTAAAAAACCTCAAAAGCTACATGTTTTCTTTCCTTCCCAAAGTGCGCACAATTATGTTTTTTTTATGTTTTTATGTCCGTGTGTCTGTCCAGATTTCATGTAAATGTGATATCACAAATAACAAACCGAGCGCTCATAAAAATTAAAATAATGGATCCAAATATCTTTAATTCATTTCAGTCAAAAATGTTCAATTCAAATTAAGGTACCTTCAGACTTCAACTAATACTGTTCAACCTCATATTTTGGTATTTAACATGAAATTATTCATTTGTAACTAACTTTGTTAAACAGCTAATTAATTTACAAGGTTAAATTACTCACTGTTATATATGCCATCAGATATTAATTATTTTCATAAGTTGGTTTTTATCATCAGTGAAACAGATTAAAGTTCCAATAGGTATAAACAGATGTGTGAAATTCCTAGAAGACTGGTGCAACAGCTTCCTAAAGACCAAATCTTCACTCCTACTGTCTCAGCAGTCTACAGCACGGTAACACATGTAACAAGACAGCGGGAACCTCACAACCCCTTACCGATGCAGCCTCGACTGATGTAGAAACCTCCCAGTACCTCGCCCCCATTGACCTGGTAGATTCTAAAGTCTGAGATACTCAGACTCCCTCCCTTGCTCAGTGTGACCCCATAAAAATATTTTTCCTAAATTCAAGTTATTACTTTTCCACAAAAAGTTAAATGCTTTCAGCCTTTCTTTAGTCCGTTCTAATTGTAATATTTTGTCAGCTAAATGCTCTCAGCCTTTCTTTAAAGCTCAAATATGTTAACAGAAATCAACTTCAAAACTTAAACACCTGAACTTCAAGAACCATCAAGACAGATAGATACCACAGACCCCAGCTACTGTAAGTTTATAAACATTAATTTAAGATTAGCTTACTGGATGGCTAAGATCAAACTTTAAATTAATCAAAAGAGCCAAAAAGACCAGTATTTGGTTCTTTTCCCAGAGTCTGCCTGTGAGGGAAGAAGAAACATCTCTACAAAGCTTTACATCTCTGGGTCACATGATCTCCCGATAAGAGAGATAAATGAGACCGATAGAGGAAAAGCCAATCAGTGCTCTTGCTAAAAGGAGGGTCCATAAAAAGGGAGAAACATCCCTAAGGCTTCTGAGGAAAGCCACAAGGTCAAGCAAGACCTGGACCCATCCTTACAGAAGGCACCAAGCAGAAAATCTGCTCTCAAGTTTCCCCAAGATTCCCATCAGAAACAGGTGACTCTTACCAATGGTCAAAACAAAAGTCAGTTTGACAAATTTCATCCTAGACATCCAGTAACAGTTAAAACAGATGCACAACCATTTCTGAACATTTTAGAAGCAAAGGTAACTTCAGCCCTAAGTAAAATGTTGTGTTTACATCCCTGATAACTCTATACATGTTAAAAATTTAAATTAACTCCATGGTATACATTGACATGTTCCAGATGCTGCAACATTTATTCAGTACTTATGTTTTTTGTGTTCTCTCATAAAAGTTCTCATCCCTGTTGACTTTATCCTTCATCAGACATCAGCTACAGATGTGCCAAGATTACATCCTACCTGACCCAAGTAGACTCACTGCTTCATTTCCATTGGCACCTGGTTCTTGGGTATATTTCTCCCCTCCCCGGACACAGAAACAGTCTCCCTTGTCCCAAAGTGGACAGAACCCTTCCAGGTTGTGCTGTGCACACCCACAGCTGCTAAGCTTCGTGAAACCTCAGGAAATTTAACTTCTTAGATTCATATTTCCAGACTAAAACCAGCTGCTCAACCAACTGAAGAGCCACAAAAAGAAGACAAACAACTACCTCAATATACTTGCTCTCCCATTCCCACTGATCCCTTAAAAATTCGTTTCTCTCATGTCCCCAATACCAACTCAAAATAATCTTCTCTGTTTTTCTTGTTTTAAACCTCTAACCAGTTTTTTCTCAGGGACTATCAAGTGTTAAAAAAACCAACGGATGACTTTCCAACCAGAGAGCCCTGCTGAAGTCCTGCCCTTATGCTGCCACCTGATGCTCATTGTGATGTGCTTCGCACTCTCCATTGGCCTCTTCACCGTAAGTCCCACCTGGTGGAACACAGGCCTATGGACAATAATCCATCTCACCTTCTTTCCCTTTGTTGCTTCCATAATAGTGTTACCTGCAAACTCACAAGACCCACAATTTCTACATGCTCTCCGGCTGACTCCCTCGGTGACTTTCTTCAGAAGCCTGGTTTGACACCCTCACCGTCCTATGGCTTCAGAGGAACTTCATCCATCCCATACCTGGACAGATTCATCTTTTCCACGCCTATCTCCTGGAAATTTTTTCCACCCTCCAGCTAGACCTGCCTGCCCACATCTCCCCCCTAAAAAACTACCCCACGTCGCCCCACTTCAGCTCTGAAGCAGCCAGATTGAAACACGACGCCCCGCTTCCTAAGAAATCAAAAAGGGGGGAATGTTGGAGTCCAGGCAGAAGCTGCGCCTCCAGGAAGAAGGCCACACCTCCCCAGGTGCTTTGTGACCAGCAGGTTCCCTGGCCACTACCTCCTGACCTCTGGTAGCCTATAAGGCAAGGACTCACTCCAGGGGGGCTCTCTGACCCCCCACTCTATTTAAGCCACCCCCGGACTGAAATCGCTCTCTGTTCGCGCTTGCCCCTGTTCCCGTCCGTTCCCCATTTTCTCTTTTTCTCCCCCTTCCACGCGTGGGCCCCTAATAAACTTCCCTTTTATTAAAATGGCATTCCCTGCATAAGAAACTTTGCCTAAATTCTAACAATTATTAATTTTGATATATAGACTTAGATTATCATAAACGAATTCATATTTCTCATGTGTCTCAGAGATATGATTTTTAGATTCATTCTGATAAGTTCAGCCACAGGTCTGAGTGGGAGCTCTTAAAACAATTTGTCTCCAATCTTATTCAAAGGATCAAAGTTCATTCCACCTAAATCCAAAATCAGTCAGAGGGTCCCTCACCTGAATTCATCTCTTTCCTCACAGTTCTTCAGAAGCTGGAACAGAAAGGAAAACCTTTTTTATGATGAGAACGCTTAAGGCTGAAATTTCCTACATTTAAAAGAAGACATAGTAGGTCTACCATTGACTATTTCTTAAACAATGTGTTTTCAATTTCCGGGGAAATGGTCAGTCTGGAACACAATGAGGGAAGAGTTAAATGTGCATCATAGGTGATATAATCAGACTCAAAGGAAATATAATTAAATTAAACCTCAATCCCCAAAGGGAAAAACTGAAAAAAAAAAAAATGTTAGTATCTTTCAGTCTTTATAGCAGAGTTTTTTTTTTTTTTTTTTTTTTTTCCCACACTTCTGGAGGTTGGGAAGTATAAGGTCAAGGTACTAGCAGATTCAGTGCCTGGTGAGAATGCTGCTTCCTGATTCAAAGACAGCAGCGCAGTGGTCTTCTAGCTCTGTCCTCATGTGGTAGGAGAGACAAGTAAGTGCTCCGTAATCTCTCTTAATTTTAAGAGTACAAATCTCATTAATCCCATTCAGGAATACTCTACCATCCCAAGTGATCACTCTCAAAGGTCGGATTTCCTACTACCATCTCAGGAGAGGTTAGAATTTTAGCATTATACACTTTAGCAGAACATAAATATTCAGTCCAAAACCAGACCTACTATAGCATTTTGGCTGACTCATCTCCGCCCCTGCTCCCATCAGTACCTTCAGAGAACAGAATTATTGAATGAGGATAAATTTGAAAAATATACTTATATTCTGCACATAACACAGGAATTAATCATCCAAGAAATGAAGTGTCCCCTAGATAAACCAGCAAAATGAGTATTCTATATCCTAAGTAAAAAAATAAAATAAAATAAAATATCTTGTCTGCTTTTCTGGTTTCTATTCCAATTATTTATTTATTTATTTATTTATTTATTTATTCATTCTTCTTTGCTCTTTTCTTTCCATTCCTTTCCCTTTCCTCCCTTCTGGACACCTTCCTTTATCTCCCCTCTTCTCTCCCCTCCCTCCCTCCCCTCCTTCCTTCCTTCCTCTCTGCCAGTGTCTGTGAGTTGAACCAGGCCTACACAAGCTCCCAGACACACTGTTTCCTTTTCTCTTGTAGTTCTTCTCCCGGAATATTTTGGTCTCTGAATGGAATGCTCTTTCTCCTTTAGTAAAAATCTACCCAAATCTTTCGAGTTATGAATGTTTTTTGTTTTTGTTTTTGTTTTGGTACCAGAGATTGAACTCAGGGGCACTAGACCACTGGAACACATCCCCAGCACCTCCCCCTTTTTTTGTATTTTATTTAGAAACAGGGTCTCATTGAGTTGCTAAGTGCCTCGCCATTGCTGAGGCTGGCGTTGAACTGGCGATCCTCCTGCCTCAGCCTCCTAAGTGCTGGGATTACAGGTGTGCACCAGCTCTCAAGTTATGAATAATGTAGAAGATAGAAGACTAACAGAGAAAACCAAAGTGCTTTTATAATATTATTCTTTCTAAAAGTGTTTAGATTTAAAATTAATATATGCTCAAGAATAAAAAGGATGCATCACCCAATACCGTTTACTAATATGCTTGAGAAAGAAAGCCAGAAATATAGATATTACAATTACATAGTCTCTTTTCCAGATCTTATATACCATCAACAGATTTTATATCATCATATGGCTTCAAATTACTGTAAGCATGGTACAAAAATTGGCAAGTTGCTATCACTACCTCTACATTTATGAACACTATCAGGAACTGGACCCTTGAAATTGGTCAGAAGTCATATTATATCCCCTTTTTTTCAGACTCCAAAACGAACTTCATGTGTTCCCTAACCTTGATCCTTGTCTCACCTGATCCTCAGAATATTATATTGTTTTCTGGTTTATGTAAAAAGCAGATACAATTATCTAAGGTCTTTCTCCCCTTCCTGACATCACATCTCTAAATTTTCCTTTCTCTGCTGCTGTGTTCTGCCTTCTGACTGGTTACAATGGATGAGGTGCCTTCTTCCTTTTACAGTTGGCCTCCCTGTATGACCAGTGGATCCTCAGCACTATGAATAGCTCAAAGAGGCTAAGTGATTTGTTATATCCTCTCCTACAGCTTCTATCCCTTCCCTTCTACACAGGCCCTTGAAATTTCCAGTTGCTGATCAGCTCTTATGGCCAATGTCCTCATCCACTTCAGAGCCAAGTATTTTTAGGAGTATCAGGATATGTAGTTTCATTTTTTTTTCCCCATTCACATTTCCACCACATCTAATCTGGCTTTTACTCCCACAATACCACCTAAATTTCTCGCTTTATAAAGATCAGTGTAGGAAAGAGCAAGTGAGATAGCTACTGGGTCATTAAGATTCCCCAATAAAAATGCTTTAGATCCTTCTGATATCTCCTGGTCAGGACTAATTAAAATATGTGCAGAGTCAACTAAACCGAAGTGATACACTCAGAAGCCTATAAATAGGATTCATGAACATAAATGGTAATATATTAAAAACTACATTTCGTCATCGATCCTTTGTCCTCCATGATCATCTTCCTTTTTTGCTCATGTTGGGTCAGTGCTTTTCTGTTGTATGCAATCAAAAACCTTGACGTTGCTAAGTATAGTGGAGGCTTCAGTCACCATCAGACTTGCTTTCTTAACAGAATTTGCCACCACTGATTTCTTTTACCTTATAGCAGCACTCTCTTTTTGATGTCTACAATTGTTTGTTGCTTCTCCTTAGTGTCTTTTTTTTTTTTTTTTTTGCAGTCTCTTGTCTTTGAGAGATGATTCTCCAACAGTCTTTGACATTTCTGCATTTCTGCACATCTTATGTGTGAGGCATAAGCTGTCTTTTGTTTTACTCTATCAGGATGGTGTCTCACTTTGAAACAAGGGGCAGGTATGCTTATGATCCAGGATAGTCTGTAGCATAACATTTCATTCCAAAATAAAGTTAGGAAGGGTTATTTCTAAAGGGAAATTGCTTTATTCTATAAGATTGTCCAGTGAGTATCTTGGGACCATTTGCCTTGATTTGTGACACTCAAGGGTAAGGGAAACTGAAACAAATAGGCTGATATTAATGCTCCTTGCAGAACATGAGTTATAAAGTGTATATTTTCTGATACAGGAATCAGAGCCTCATATCTTCTGAGAGAGTTAATGAAACTATGCCAGGTTAATTTTAAAATTTTCAAGCAGGGTAAAATCTCAGATCCTTCAGATTGTTGACATTCTTTCTTGATTATATGGTGAAATTACTCAGGGATCCATTCTCCTCTCATTGTGTTAGCTCCTAGGTAATCACAGCCAGTTATAAATTGTAGTCTTTTCAAGTTATTGACTCCCAGTTTTATATCACTCACCTTCATTGTCTTCCAAGTTACAGATGCATGTCTTCATCACAAAATTAGTACAATCAGAATTTACCCCTTCATTCTCTTGAAAATCTCCCTCTGTTCTGTTTCCATGTGCATATCCTTAATACATGCCTACTGTTTTCTTCCTGAACACATCCAAAGGGATGTGTTTGTCCCTTTGCTTGGCATTGTTCTTAAAATATTTTCTAATTGTGCTTTATCTGCACTTTAGTTTGCTTCCCCAATGCTCAGTATTTTTTTTTTTTTTTTTTCCCCCACAAAATTTGTCACAGTAGGTCATTATGTATTTATTTGAATAGGAAAAATGGGTTATGATCACCAAGCCTCATTTTCTAAACTGAGTGAATTCAAGAAATGTGCTTCATATCTGGTTTGTTTATTTATTCTCAGAGTCAAGCATAGTGTGTGGCATGGACTAGCTGCTGAATATTTGTTGAGCGAATACTGGCAGTAACTCTGCTTTTCATTCACACTCTTCTGAGATCAGTCCATCTTCCCTTAGTTACAGAAGATATATTCATTGTCTGATTCGTTGTCTAATATAAACATGTTTTTGTTTTATTTTCTTTGTGTTAAAGCACTATTTCTTTTTATTCCTATAATATTCCGATTTTTTTAAAATGAAGCAAATAAAAGAAAGCAAACAACATTAGCTATTCCTTTATTCAAATGTAAAGATTGCTAGGCCTGATGCACATCCATCCAGAATAGTCATATATAGACTTGTGTGTTTAGATGTTTATATATCTAGTCAATCAATCTATCTATCAAAATAACTTCATTTACTAGTAAATATTCATTTACTAGCTTAAAGTATTCCTATCCATAATTTTTGAATTTTTTTCTATTTGTAGTTTAAATAAAATATAAATGGACAACTTAGAATATATTTCTTTAAATCTTAATTTAAATTCTTTATAAAATCATTTGATTATGCATTTCCCAATATCTGTCAGGGTAGAATGGGCCATGCTACAGTATTGACTTAATCCAGTGGATTTCTTTTTGCCATGAGGGTCTGTTGGCTCAGTGAGGCTGAATCATAACAAATTCTTTACATCTTCAACAATGTGGGGATGTAGTCACTGAGTATTGCATTCAGACTTTTTGTATTTCTTTCAGAAAGTATCATATGTCCTTTTGCTTGACATCCATTCCCCTAAGCAGATCACATGAGGACCCCTAATTTCAAAACTTCAAGAACCTTGAGAAGCTAGAATATTTGCCAAGAGTCCTAATCATTACAATATTTCTCTTTGTAAACTCTGCACTATCCCCTTACTTTCTTATTCATAATTCCACTGTACTATGATCCCTGATTATTTTCTGACCTCACTCCTTTCATTAACTCACCACATTTAAAACTCCTTTGCTTGATATCCAATCAGTGTAAGATTTACTTCTCTCATTCTCATCTATTGAACTACTTTTGTTCCTTTCCTACTACTTTCAAGTATCAGTTCATTTGTTAGCTATTCTTAAATTTCCTGGTCTCACAGCTACAATTAAAGATATTCGTTTATTTAAAGGTTTTATTCCTTATCACTTATTCATCTTTTAGTAAATGATTCTCTTTAATTTCTAGTCATTCATATGTTATCTTCTTCCACTAGAATTAGAACCTGAGCTTCACTCCTCAGTTTGCAACACAGAGTAAATATTAATTCAACAAGGGTGAATAGTAACAGAGATTATAGTGTATCACTTTTATATTTGAACTGTTTGACATTGCTGATATTTATTGTTTTGACCTACAAAAATGGTTACATGCTTCATGTAATCCAAATAAACATTTCTCTGTATTCCTATACCAGCATTTATATATGTAGTAGATATCTAATTTTTTTATATATTTGTATTGAAACTCCAAAATTGAAAGGAGAATTTTCAAGGCAAAACCAAAATATTTATAACTTCAAATGAAGAAATTGATCACTATTATACAACTCCCAAAATGCAAGTTAGGTAAAAATGTATAGCAGTTATGGAAATTAAATTATTATTTAAAAAAACCCCATGATCTCTAAATTTAATCAGAGTAGACTTGTCACTGTCATTTATCCTTAGCATTAGCTATTTGAATTAGAGACATTATCTCATCTCTCTAGAGATGATACCATGGATAAATAACATTTTACACCTACAATATAAGATATTCTACCTTACTGACAGTAATATATGTGTCAAAAATAATAAAGTCACTGATTTTTATTAGCTGGTATCATTTTCTTTTATATGTTTTTCTTGATCTTTTCTTTAAAGAAGGAAGCAAACCATTGCCTATTTATCTTACATGGTCCAATGGTATAAATTAGCATAGGATAAAAATGTAAATATGTTTAGATATTTTTACCTAATCAGAGAAAAGCTCTGAAAGAATACAGCACCATTGAATGCAAGTCTGTACTACTAGAATCACAAGTTGTCATTGCTTTGAAAAATAAAAAAAAGGTTACCATGATATTATATACATGATTGCTCTGCTCTTACACTTCCGTGAAGATTGAAAAATTAAAAACTGCACAGCAGTTTATGCTCTTTAAAAGCAGATGATGTATAAGAGCCACTTAAGTTGCAGAAGTGCTACCTGTCATTATATCTCCCACACCATGGAGAGAAATTAGGCATTTGAAAAGCTGTAATGTGCCTTTCACTTGGAAAGCTCAGGCTTTAATTTTCTCTCTGTGGAGTAACTCTGATATGATGGTATCTGTCTCTGTTTAATCAGAATATGATACTTTTTCTTTATAAGAGTTAAATATAAAATTCAAAGATATCTCTTTTTTTAATTTGCATTTATACTGTCCATGAAAAATATAGCATTTCCAACCATTTCCATTACATACACAAATATGCCAATTTCCTGCATTTTAAATCTTTATAATAGAACATTAGAAAGAACTTATTCTTTCTCAGCATCTATTGAAAAGTCAGTGAGACAGAATTAGATACCAAAATTATTGTGAGATAATCTGTCTATGGAGCTTTTAAAAGGAAACAATCCACCACTCTTCAGATATAGAACCTTCCCCAAGATCGTAAAACAACAGACAAAAATTTGGGAAGGTGCATTTTCTAAAATGATTCTATAATGCTGATGAGTGGGCTAAACATGCACATATGTAAATGTTCATGTTGCAGTACAGGGCCAGGACCTATGTGTGACCACATCTTAGAAAGCCGCAGAGGCACTGGGATGGAAGTTTGATAGCACCAGTTAGTCCATTCCTCAAAAATTCTAGAATGGAAAAGGAATGTTACAGGCCCTTTTGCGTTAGGGACAGACACTGGATGATTTTTGTAGTTTGGTAAATTGGTGAATGTCTTCAATGGGTCTTTTGTTTATTGTGGGGCTTTTTAACAGGAATCTCTACTGAGGTGAATCTCGGTTACCCTTAGCCAAAAGAGGGTAAATTTATTCCAATAAACACATAATGACTGACAAAGGAGAGGCAAATTGCACCTTGGGTAAAGGATGCAGGCATTCCCAAGAGAAATCTTTTAGATGTAAGTTCTAAGAAGAAAGCACTACAGCATTGCAATTACTTAGGATGCCTTTAATGTCCCACCAGATCTAGAGAGTTCTAGACCACTTAATCAAAGAAGCACTGTCTGACCTCTTATCTTGTTTTACTTGCCATCCACTGAAAGCCTGTCTGGGAACAACTCTAATGAGTTCAGGAGGGCGGGTTAGGGAAAAAAGAAGAAAATGAAACCAAACCTGCTCTAATTCCTTTTCCAATCCAGATGCACCATGTGATAGAGACTAGAGAGTAAGAGAGAAGAGTTAATTCTAAATTAACTGATGGCATTAAGTTGTAAGCATACATATGATTGAACACTAATTATTGACTTGAAACATATTTTTTGTTTGTTAGTAAAAGGGCTTTTTAATATCTGTGAATTATCAGGAAAGCTTTTACTTTGTAATAGTCTACATTCAATGGCAGGGGACATTTCAGCAATACATACACTTTAAAGAGAGAGACAAAAATGAAGTTGTGTTTTGAGGTAAATTACTTACACATGCACACACACATACACGTATAACATGAATACATTGAAAAATTTTCATCAATATTAAATAATAAATTATTTTGTGTACCTTATCTCTTGTAACACAGGAAAAAATTCATATATTAATATCCTTCCCCTTTCAATCTTCTACATTGAATTTAACAACATAAAATTGAAAATTGATCTGTAGAAGCATAGTTGATTGACAGACTGGTTAATAGATTCCTTTACTGAAAAAATATTTTTTGAAGATACAAGGTCTATCGAAAAATAGGGAAGGCTTGTTGTAATCATTTCTTGAATTATCATTTTGTTTTTCTCTCTTTTGTGCAAGAAAGGTTATATGCTTCCATGACTCTTTCACATGTCTATTCTATATCCTAGAAGTGGGCTGCATATGGCCCATGTATATATATATTAGATCTTATTCTTTGAAACTCACAAATATTACCTTAAAAGGAAAGAGGATCTTTGCAGATGTAGTGCAGTTAAAGATCTTGATGTGGGGAGACCATCCTGGATTATTTGGGTGTAACCTAATTGTAATCACAAATGTTCTATAAGAAAGAGGCTGAGGCATATTGATGGACACAGAGAAAATGTTGTAATTATGAGAGCCAGAAGCCAAGGAATGTTAGAAGCCACCAACGACTGAAATAAGCAAGGAACATAGTTTGCTTCTCTACCATTTGGAAAGAAGTTATCCTTACTGACTTTGTTTTAGCTTAGCAAAGCAGATTTTTGGACTTCTGGCATCCAGAACTTGAAATAATCTATTTCAATTGTTTTAAACCACATGAATTTGTGGCAATTTATTACAGCAGCCACTGAAAACTCATTCTAACTTTTATCCTGTCTATATACCTGCCTGCCCATATATTTCTCTTCGTTTTCCCTTTCAGTTTTTCCCAAGCTGAAATGGATCTTAGTAGCTGTTTATTCTGGTGGCTTTTGATGTGCTTCTCCGAGGCCCACAGTTTCTGGTTTTGGTCAAGTATTACAAATACATAAATAATAGTTGAAGTCTGATATCCCAAGTTTAATTCCATTTGAGATGTACCCTGCAGCCCTTCCTTCCCATCCTTCTTGTGAACAGAGTCCTGATTTTTTAAAGCATCATCTTCCCTCAGATTCAATGTTAGATGCAGAAATTGCCAGCCAGTCATAATTGGCTTTGGGATAGGTAAATGATTTAGCTCTAGACAAAAGTACCCGGAGGAGGAATGATTGAGTTGGGAGTAATAGTGGAGCGAATTTTGGGAAAATTCTTTTGCAAAATTTTTAAAATAAATATTCTTTAGAAAACAAACCAGCAGTAACCACCTTCTTTCATTTTGTGCCTGGAACTGCAACAAGACATCTCGTCTGGCAGGTCATTGCTCCGAGGACCCAAGCTGACACTGGAGCTGGCAGAGCCAATAAATGGGAAGAACACAGATCAGGATGATTTCATTGAGTAAATGAATTAATTAGTACACCATGGGAGATAGATAATTTGACATCATATTTAATTTACTATTAATTGAATTGAGTTGTATGAATAATATTATTTTAAAATAGATTTGTTCATGTAAAAGATAAAGTAAAATAATTAAAAATAAAATTAAGTCACAGGAAACAAATCTTCCTAAGTTTCCAGTATATTCATATTTATATCATCATCATATTAGCAGCTATTATACTAATATTTATTGAGGGAACATACATATAGAGTACAAATATAATATGCATAAACTTTATTTTTTTAAAAAAGGCAGAGTCACAGATGACAAAGTGGTATTTGTGCCATCCTTAAAGAACAGGAAGTTAGTAAAACAAAATTTTCCTAACATACCCCTTTCTGTTTCCAGGAATCTAGCTAAGTCCAGGGAACTGTGAAAGCTGGCCCAGGTCAGAATACCTTGATGAATTTTAGCTAGAAGGACACTGACTTTCTCTTACATATACTGGGAACTAGGGCAAGTTAGTGTTTTCTGTAGAAAGCTGCTTTCATGCATGGATGCAGGGGAGGTGCTCCTTGGGATGCTGGTCATACAAGGAACAAAGCAAACTGAGCAAAGCTATGATGTCGCTGCTTCTGTAGCCTAACTTATGAAACCCTTTTCCTGTGGTAGCTGGTGTGAATCAGCACACTGAAGAGAGGGAAGCGCTAGTCCAGGCAGCCACCCCTGGACAATGTGTCTTGGGAAATGGAGTGCCATTTTCTGGCAAAGCACTGAAGGCACCATACAAAGCGAGCTGCTCTCACCAAGCCCATCACCACTGGACTTTCTGATAAAGAGTCTGTCCGGAACCACTCATTGCATCTCTCCTGTAAGTGTTTCTGAATAAACCTTATACATCATACCCCATCTCCACGTGTTTCCTTTGGTCTCCTGGTAACCTATCCCATTGCCCTAGCACAACTGGATATTACATTATTTTGTATAAAATATTTATGTGACAAGAAAAATCACTACTCACTTGTTTAGTGTCCTGGGAAGTAAACAACTAAGGAGGCATATCCTCTTTAAATCCTTTTTTACCTGCTTATTTTTTACAAAATCTATTCCTATAAGTAAATACTGAAAGCATAAGGCATTTGGGAAATCAATAATGTTTCCAGGCTTGCATTTTCAAAAATGTTATTTCCATTAAAAAAAAGAGTTAGAAGGTCTTGCAAGGAAATATGTGTGTATATGTATGTGTAGTTCAAAGATATTTTTGTTTATGACTTTTATTGCAAGAAGTCATATTCATTTATATTCATTTTAAAGATATGCTAATATTTGTTTAAGATCATGATGGCTTTTTATGAAAACTATGTCAAGGGAAAAGTAAAGATAAATTTACTAGTTTATTTTCTCCGGAAATAAATGAACCTGTTGGATACAGAAAATTTTCCCCTAGAAAGAAATATTTATGCACAGAAAGTCATGTCATATGCTTTTAAATATTAGGTACATATGTGTATGTATGTATATGTGTATGTGGAGAGAGAAAGAAAGATTTAAAAAAATTACATACCACACTATTGAGCAAAAAAGTTGTTTCCAAGTTAATTGAAAATGAGATAATTGAATTGCTACCTTAGAGAATACGTTAATGAGTATGTTTTTATTTTTAAATATTTTACTAGGTGTTTGTTATCTTCCCAGAATCTGAATATGCTTGTCAAAATAAAACAAAATATAACAAAAATATTCCCAAGCTTCCTAGCTTTGCAAAATGCTATGTGACTTTGGTGCCAGTTAAAATGTGTATGAAATTTTGTTGTTATGCTCTCTATGGATGGTGCTATTTTCTGACAGCACTTGAGGCTGAATATGAAAATGTGGTTTGAAGTTTTATTTTCATTAGGATTTTGTTGGTACACCCCAGGAATTAGAAAGTAAGCATGTGATAGCTCCAAGCTTAAAAGAGGCATTTGAGAAAGTGTTTCAGTTCTGACACAAAGTATCTACCCTATGGTTTTATTTTGAGAATGAGGAAATGAAATTGCATCTGCATTTCTGAGAAGATTGATTTAGTAGAAAGAAAACAGGTTTTACAATCTGACTTATCTAAACTATCTAAACTCAAATTCCAGAGTCACTACTTATGACCTAGTGATTTAATATTTTTAAACTTCAATTTTCCCAGCTAGTATTTATAGCTAAGTGAAAGATGTCGTATGAAGAATAAATGAGGATTCGTGGATCAAAATTGTACAGTGTCTAGTAGGGCGTGGTGGCGCACACCTGTAATCCCAGCACTTGGGAGGCTGAGGCAGGAGGATCATGAGTTCAAATCTAGCCTCAACAATGGTGAGGCACTTAGCAACTCAGTGAGACCCTGTCTCTAATAAAATACAAAAAAGGGCTGGGGATGTGGCCCAGTGGTCGAGTACCCCTGAATTCAATCCCCAGTGCCAAAAAAAAAAAAAAAAAAAGAAAAATTGTACAGAGTGAAATTTCAATTCAAAAACTCCTCCTACTGTAGCAATATGGTCTCAAAGGTAAAAACTAGAAGATAAAATAGAGCTCAAAGTAAACTTCTTTGTGCACCAGAAACAGAAGGGAATAACAAAGTCATGTGCAAAGGGAAGGTCACATGTATCTGGAGTTCAAGATCATAAAGTAGGTTATTGTCTGGAGTTGTCAAGAGAACTGCACTGGAAACCAAATTCCAGAACTATGTTTAGAGAAGGAAGTCATGGATGCATTGTAGTGAAGCAAAACCTAAACCCATGACAGGAAAGACAGATTTGTTACTGGCACCTAAAACAAACACACTTTGGATCTGCCAGTTCCAATATCTAACAGTGACTCAGAACTATCTATGGCTTGGTTTTATTGGAGGATAATATGGATCCACCAACAAAACAATAAAATGGAATTAGGGAGGGATAACAATTTAAGGGGAGATGAAGAGAGAAAGAGAAGGACACTACTCAAAATGAACTTGGAAATAAAATGAAACACATGAACTAAGAGGGTTTCCTAGCAAAATTTGTAACTAAAGAGGAATTTTCTAACAGTGAATTAAAAAAAAAAAATTGAAATCATTCAACCAATTAGGAAGAAATGAAAAAATGATATTGAGTTGGATGTGAAGAACTGAACTGTAAGCATCTATAAAAATATTAAATAGAGCCCGGCATGGTGGCTCATGCCTGTAGTCCCAGTGGCCCTGGAGGCTAAGACAGGAGAATTTCGAGTTCAAAGCCAGCCTCAGCAATGGCGAGGTGTTAAGCAACTCCATGAGACCCTGTCTCTAATAAAATACAAAATAGGGCTGGGGATGTGGCTCAGTGGTGGAGTGCCCCTGAGTTTAATCCCTGGTATACATTATATATGTATATATAATAGGATTAAATCAACTAGATAGAAAGTAACACAGATAATGTAAAAACATGTAAATGACTCATAATGCAGATGTAAAGTGACTTTTTAAACATGTGAAATAGCGATTAAGATAGCAAATAAAAAAGTCTACAACAATAATATAAGGAAATTCAATAGATGTAAACGAGGGAATGAAGCAAAACCAGTGTTTGAAAACATACTGTTGAAAATATTCTAGAGCTGAGACAACACAGAAAATAAAAGGTGTGAATACAAACTAGGGCAATGAAGAGTAATTTCATGGTGTTGTACCATAAATAATCTCCAGAGCACCAAAATTAAAAATAAAAACTTGAAAGCTTCTAGAGATAAAAGAGAAATTACATGTAAAGAAATGGCAGTTTGACTGACATGGAAATATTTATCATCCTGAACAAAAGTTACAGAACAATAAATATCTTAAAATGCTGAATAAAAATATTTATCATTCTAAATCATGAAAATCAAACACCATGGTTATGGGGCAAAAAGGCCAAGGTAACTTATACACAGTTGTTTTTGTCAGCTTTTCTGCTGCTGTAACCAAAGACCTGACAAGAAAAATTTTAAGAAGGAAAAGTTTATTTGGGGGTTCATAGTTTGAAAGTTCTCAATCCATAGATACTAACTCTCTTCTCTGAGGCCTGAGGTGAGGCAGAGCACCATGGAGAAGAGTGAGGCAGAGGAAGGTGGCTCAGAACATGCACCAGAGAGCACAGAAAGATTCTCTTCACCACCACAAAATATATAACCCAAAGGCAAACCCCCAGGAACTCACCTCCTCCAGCCATACCCTATCTGTCTATAGTTACCAGGAAGTTAATCCCTCTCTGGAGATTAATGCACTGATTAGGTTAAAACTCTCTTAATCAAATTCTTTCATCTCTAAACTTTCTTGTATTGTCCCATTCATGAGCTTTTGGGGGTAAGCTCACATCTAAACTATAAAAGCAACCCACCACTAAGTGAAATTTTATAATTTGTATTTCATTATTAAAGAAAAGAGAACTCAGAAAGACAATATAAAACAAATCAAGAAATTAATAAATCATTTTTGTAAATTATTGTTGGTCATTGATGATGATGATGATGATGATAATGCTGTTGATGAATTTTATGTGTTTAGAGACAGAATAGAGCTATGACTCTAAACATCCATAATATGCTTGGGAGAGTGTGAGAAGTAGTTATGGGATGATATGATCCTTATCATGATTAAGAGTGAGGATAAGCTTACTGTTTAATTCTACATTTTATTTTATCCAGTTGAGGTGCATATATGGCCTAAAATTCAGAAGCAATCCAAATGTGAAGCAAGTTGAACTTTAAACATATGAAATGGTAATTATAAATAACATGAGTTCATGATAGAAGTTAATGAATGAGATAAAATATATAAATAAATAAATGAAGAAAAATGGATTGCTGTTTCAAGAATTCTAGCTAATAAATGTTGAAGGAAGTGAGAAATTCAACTGTGATTGCTAAATTCAGTATATAAATGTTTGATGAGGAAACACATATTTACCTTGTTTGAAAGTACAATACCTCACTGCAAATTTCATATATATTACAAAAAGTAGTACAGTAAGTTCAAAGTGCAGAACATTGGTGGACAGTATCGTTATTTGGTGAACAACGTTAATATCACCGGTGTCAGACCAAACCATCTTCTGTGGCTCCTGATATGGAGGCACCAGAAGGAGAGAGCCTGACTGTGGTGGTATTCCTGCAGAAAGTGTATAAACTGAATTGATCTTAATGACTTCTTTTATGAATTCAATTGAGTGAAAGTCTATCAAATAAGTGGCCTACGTATTTTTTAAAATGTTAAGATGTAGGAAAACAAAGAAAGCCTTAACAGTTGTTCCTGATTAATTGAAATGAAACATGAACACTAAAGGCAATTTGGATTCTTGGGTTGGAATCTGAATTGGGAAAAGATAGTTAATAGATATTGTTAAGACAATTGACAAGATTTGAATATAGATATCTGATAGTATTTATTAAGTGTACTGCTTTTGATGTTTGCAGTCTGTTTATAGAAGATAATATTCTTAAGAAAATTTAATTGAAGTAGTAAGGAAAAAAGAAGCATACCATCTCTAATTCCCTCTCAATTGTACATATATATAGATGTACATATATATAGATGATGACATCTATGTATACATTTTAAACAATATATTATATAAGCATTTTATATTCCATAAGTGCATATTCTTACAACTATAAGAAGAATGGAGAAAGAGAGAAGCTAAGGGACACTTTTACAGAGGAGGAGTTTAATCTACAGATTTCACAAGAGCAGAACATGGAAAAATACTGAGATGAAGAGGAAAATAGGCAGAGTAAAAGGATGGCTAACAACAGCAAAACCACAAAATAATGTTAATAAAAAATTAAGCAGAAGATTTTCATTACCTAGGCATTTGATTCTAAGTTGGTTTGGCTTTAATTTTTATTCAAGTTACAGGATATTGTACTCACAATCTGTCTATCTTAATGCAATGTTTTCCCTAAACTGTGGAAGAATGTTGTCAAGAAAAGAATTCCAACAAATTATCTGTTTTAATGAGCATTTTCATTGCTGTGACCAAAAGACCCAAGACAGTAAGCTTAGGAAATGTTTATTTGGCTCATGGCCTCAGGGGTCTCAGTCCATAGATGGCCTTTGTGGGGAGCTTTGTGGGGACACCTTATATCTAAACCATACACAATAACTCCCCAAAACTTCAGATATTTGCTAGAGGTGACAGTGTCTCATTTGAGTTGTGCATGATATATTTTTGAGAGTCTAAACTACGGAACATACACACTTCATTATCAACGATGATTAAATTTCAAAGCAGACTTATACCAATTGTAGATCTTAACAAATAACAAACTTTACAATTTCATCTGCAAGTAAAATACTGATAGAAATATAGCATTTCTTTTTGAGAGGGCCTCAGCTCCATCAGACACATCTTTCCACTGCTCCTTTCTCTGTTCTGGGATATGTTTTGGCTTCAAAGTAACAGATGAACATTTAGCAATGTGTGCTGAATATTTATCTCAGAAAAAGTCACTTGTGGTTTCTTAGTTTTACATCCTGTGAGTCACACATAGAAAAAAGAATATGACACTGATTTCCATCCTTCATCCAGTCATGCCTCAAATTCATCATTCATATCAAGCAATTAGGTCATCCAGGAATATCATGCTTAATTGAATGTTTTAGGTAAGGATTCCCTAAACTGTTTTATGTCATGCTTGTAATCACTATTTTGTTAGACATTCTAAACAAAATTTGTTAAGAGTCATGAATATTCTTCATCTTCATTTTATTTGTTAAATCCCTTAAAGAAAAGTTATTATGTCAAGCAACTCATAAATGATCCTAGCTTGTATGATTTCCTCTTTCTTACCTGCTTACATACAGCCTTTATAATTAAAATCTCTACTGATTAGTTCATGTAATAGAATGTAATAACTGTGCTTAAAGATGCCAGGTGGGTAAAAAGCTGAGAGAAATTAATATTATCCAGGTCATTAAGTGAGCCATAATAATATCATTCATGTCTTCTTTTGACGTTGGTTATGGAGGTTGAGCCTTGTGTAGGAGCCCTAAATAAGGAGATAGCTAAGATTGTGGTTAGCTGTGAGCCATAAAGATGTTCAAGCATTACCACCTTCCATGATCTCGCGAGACTTGGCCCAGGACATTGCGGATCGGGTCGGCACCATTTTATGGTGTTTGGAGGAGTGTGGATTGTGGGTAGGAGTTGTTCTTGGAGCCGGAGAGAGAAGCTAGCAGAATAAAGATCCTGTTCATTTCCAGTCTGCCTCTGAACTTATTCCTGTGGCTTTGTTGCTGCAGGCGGCTATAGCTGCAGTCAGCGACAGGTGGTGGCCCGTACGGGGAACTTCGGAGTGGACAGGTAAGAACTGAAAAGTCTCTAAAAATGGGTTTGAGTGTAACTAAATCCCAAGTGATAAAGGCTATGGAAAGAATCCTTGATATACCTGACTCCATTGTCAGTGAGGAGGATTTAGAAAAACGTGAAGGTGATCATGAAAGTGTAGTTTCCGCTGAGTCAACTAAGACCAGTGAGGAGAGTATTAGAAGAGTCCCAAAAATGACAAAAATCCAAGCTGTTAGAGCTATTTGAGATTTATTGGAGATAGCTGAAGGATACTTGCTGTCCATTGAACCTGGGACTCAGGATATTGCTGTCAGTGAAATTAGCAGTAGTGAGGAATCTAGTAAATGTGATCCTGAGAAAATGAGGAGAAAGAAACTAAAAAAGACCAAGAAAAAGGACCATCAAGTAGAGGAACCACTTGTGTCCTCTACGCCCCCATGGGTGGAATCCATTACAGAAAATATGAAGGGTATTACTAGTCGTTTGCATACCCTGGAAACAGAAATAAAAAGTCTTTCTGAGTGCTTATGCGCTCTTGAGGGTAACTCACAGATACATTGGGAAGTGCCAATATTTGAAAATGAAAATGGACAGAGGATCCACCAGTCAGTAGATTTCAAAACAATAAAAAATCTCAAAGAGGCAGTAATGACGTATGGGCCCCAAGCTCCTTTCACGTTGAGTATGCTGGAGTCCCTTAACACCTTTAACTTAAGCCCCTCAGACTGGTAAAGTCTATGTAAAGCAGCATTAAGTGGGGGACAATACTTGGTTTGGCGATCGCAATTTCAAGATCTTTGTATAGAAACGGCTAAAAGAAATGCAACTGCAGGGTTTGGAGACCATAATATAGAAATGCTCACAGGAGAAGGGCAGTTTGCAGACTTACAGGCTCAAAAATATTATGACCCAGGTATATATGCTCAGATAAACTTAGCTGCCTTAAAGGCATGGAAAACTTTACAAGGACCTGGGGATCTACAAGGTAGCTTGTCAAAAGTGATTCAATGACCTAATGAGCCATATGCTGACTTTGCTGATTGACTTTTGAGAACTGCAGGTAGAGTGTTTGGAGACATTGATCAAGCTATGCCATTAGTCATTCAATTAGCATATGAAAATGGTAATAAATACTGCCAGGAAGCCATCAGGCCATGGAGAAATAAAAAGGATCTTTCCATATGTATACAACCATGTAAAGATATAAATGACAACTTTGTCACAGGAAATGTGATTGCAGCAGCAATGAGAGGTCCTTCCCTCAAAATTTTACAAGGGCTCAACCTAGACATTATAATCAATCAGGATATTCCAGGCAAAATTATAATAATCAATCAGGCTATTCTAGGTAAAATCCCCAAAGAGAAATAAGACCAAGCTCAATTACACCCCAGGCCGCTGCCCAGGTATAAAAAGGGAAATCATTGGGCCAATAAATGCCATTCAAAATTTGACATCTATGGAAATCATTTGTTCAGGAATCCAAAAAACTGGGCACAAGGCCCAATGCCCCGGGGCCCACAAATGTACGAGGCATTGGATGAGGAGTATCCTGAAGCATCCACTCAGATGCTTCCCCGACAAAATCCCTACTACCCATCCACTCCCTCGTCAGAGGAACAGAAGGAAATGCAGGATTAGACCTCTATTACACGGTCCGAATAGTGTTAACACCTGAAATGGGGGTTCAACTGATTCCCACAGGAGTCAGGGGACCTCTTCCCTCAGGGACTGTAGGACTTATTCTCAGGCGAAGTCCTAAAAGCTTATTAGGTTTGCAAGTGACCCCAGGTGTAATAAATTCAGACTACAAAGGGGAAATAAAAATAATGCTTAGCTCACCCCAAAGTATAAGTTCTGTTAATCAAGGAGATAGAATTGCTCAGCTGCTTCTCCTTCCAAATTTACATAATTCATTTAAAATGAGTATGCCTCATAAAAGGAACAATGGAGGATTTTGTTCCACTGACTCAGGACCTATGGCTTGCTCGGTTTGGGATTGTTCAAGGAGGCCTATGTGTAAAATAAAAATCCAAGGAATAGAGATGGAGGGACTGATAGATACTGGAGCTGACTCTTCCATCTTTAATCTACGACTATGGCCCAAGCACTGGCCTCTGCAAAAAGCTTCAACCAGTTTAAGAGGCTTGGGATATAATAACCTCCCAGAGAAAAGTGCAGTAATTTTAAAATGGGAGGATGATGAAGGGTATAAAGGAACATTTCAGCCTTATGTTTTACCTAACCTACCAGTTACTTTATGGGGAAGAAATATTTTGCAACAAATGGGAGTACACCTAGCAACCAAGCCTGCAGGTGTTAAATGTGAAAATCTACAGGGTAATCTTAACCCTAAAAGAAATCATTATCAAAAAATAGAGGGTAATCTTAACCCTATAAGAAACCATTATCAAAAGGTACAGGGTAATCTTAACCCTATAAGATATCATTATCAAAAGATACAGGGTAATCTTAACCCTAAAAAAATCATTATCATAAAGGAAAAAAGATATTTTTTGGGGGGCCACTGAGAAAATAATTTTGAAAATACCATGGCTTTCTGATAAGCCAGTGTGGGTCCCTCAGTGGCCCCTATCTAAAGAGAAATTACAAGCAGCCCACCTATTAGTTCAGGAACAACTAGAAGCAGGACATATAGAACCTTCCACCTCTCCCTGGAATTCCCCCATATTTGTGATCAAGAAAAAATCAGGAAAATGGCGATTGTTACATGATCTTAGACAAATTAATAAAACCATGCAAATCATGGGCCCTACTCAACCTGCACTTCCTAATCCTGTAGCTATTCTAAAAAATTTCCATCTTATTACTCTTGATATAAAGGATTGTTTCTTTTCTATTCCTCTACACCCTCTGGATACCCCCAGGTTTGATTTTTCAGTTCCTTCTATTAACAATAATGGCCCTGAAAAGAGATATCAATGGAAAGTTTTGCCACAGGGAATGGCTAATAGCCCCACTATATGTCAAATCTATGTAGATAAAGTTATTCAGCCTATCAAAAATAAACACCCAGAGCTTATGTTTCTCTATTATATGGATGATATTTTGCTTGCTCATTCTAATCAAGAAGTCCTATTCACCATATTTAGTGATATATCAGAAAACTTGAAATGATATGGACTAAACATTGCTAAGGAAAAGGTTCAAATTAGATCTCCAATATTATATCCAGGATTCCAAATTATGGACACTTTTATTAGGCCTCAAAATATTAATTAATAAGGAGCATTTGGCCACTCTCAATGACTTTCAAAAATTGCTGAGAGATATTAATTGGCTTCGCTCTACACTAAACCTCACTACTGGCCAACTAAAATCTTTAATTGACATCCTTCGCGGGGACCCTGATCCATCTTCACCGCGAACATTGAGTCCTGATGCTAGGAAAGCTTTCAAGTTAGTAGAAAAAGCCATCGAAGGAGCTCATTGTGATAGATTTGATTTAACTCAACCACTGATATTGATTATTATTTCTTCACAATATACACCCACAGGAGTATTTTGGCAACAAGGGCCTTTATTATGGATACATTTGCCTGTCTCTCCTAAAAGTATAATTGAGTCTTATACCTCCATGGTGGCTAAACTTATTCTTCAAGGATTTAAGACTTCTACTAAAATATTTGGCATTCACCCTGCTACTATTATTACTCCATATTCATCGTCACAGATTTAATATTTATGCTTCAATGATAATGATTGGGCTATAGCTAGATGCTCTATTTCTGCAAATTTTGATAATCATCTTCCTAAGTCTCCTATATTATCTTTTTGTATCAATCATCCTATTATATCTCCACAGGTAATAAAAAATCAACCTATTCCTCAGGCATTAAATGTATTCACAGATGGGTCCTCAAATGGTACTGCTGCAGTAGTCACTAAGAAAGAAAATATGACTTACATAACTGCACACAAATCAGCTCAACTAGTGGAACTGGAAACTGTGGTAAGAGCTCTGGAAAATTTTAGAGAGCAGCCCATGAACATTTTTTCAGATAGCCACTATATTGTACATGCCGTCCCAATATTAGAGCTAGCAGGACCGATAGCACCTCATACTTCAGCTTTTAAATTGTTTTATCAAATACAAAAACTTTTGTGGGCAAGAAAAGAACCTCTATTCGTAGGGCATAATAGAGCACATACCAACTTGCCTGGTCCCCTCCATGAAGGTAATCAAAAGGCCAATGCCCTTACCCAAACAATCTTTATACTTTCAGCGCTCCAGCAAGCTACTCTATTTCACTCCCAGTTTCACGTCAATAGCACCACCTTGCAGCGTATGTTTAAAATCACAAAGGAGCAAGCCAGAACAATTGTAAAAGATTGTAAATCTTGTATGACACAATTTGCCCAATCCTCATTATGGTGTTAACCCTAGAGGATTAATGCCCAATCATTTATGGCAGATAGATGTTACTCATGAGCCAAGTTTTGGAAAATTGTGATTTATTCATGTGACCATAGATACATGCTCAGGCATGATTTTTGCTTCCTTACATTCTGGAGAAAAAGTTAAAGATGTTACATCTCATTGTTTGCAAGCTTTTGCTGCATTGGGCATCCCCAAAATGCTTAAAACAGATAATGGCCCTGCATATACGTCCTCATCTTTCAAACAGTTTTGCGCAAAATTCAATATATCCCATAAAACAGGCATCCCATACAATCCTCAGGTTCAGGGCATTATTGAAAGAGCAAACCACACACTGAAAATTATGTTATTAAAACAAAAAGAAGGAAATTGGAAAAATCCTAGGGACAGATTGGCAGTTGCCCTGTTTACCTTAAATTTTTTAACTTTAGACTCTAATGGTTATTCTGCTGGAGACAGACATTGGAACCCACACCAACAACATAAACCTTTGGTTTACTGGAAGGATGTTCTTTCAGGTACATGGAAGGGTCCAGATCCAGTATTAATTTGGGGGAGAGGATCTGTTTGTGTTTTTCCAAAGCACGAATCCTCTCCAATATGGATACCATCAAGATTAATAAAGCAGGTACTAAATCAAAAAGATCAAAATGAAGTTGTTGAGGAATCAAGATTAATAAAAAAAAGTACAAAATCAAGAGGACCAAGATGAAGGTATTGAATGATTCCCTTAAAAGAATCCTTCAAAATATTTCACAACTTAAGTGTCATTCCTCCTGGCCGGGATGAGGAGATCTCTCTTTAGTGTGCACACAATTGTATTTTTTTCTCTTTTTATATATGTCTTTATGTCTGTGCATTCGTCTAAATTTCATGTAAATGTGACGTCACAAATATATGTTTGTAGGTTTGTGTGTCTGTCCAGTGTGACGTCACAAATAACAAAGAACTTATGAAAATATATATATATGTATATATATATATATGTGTGTGTGTGTGTGTGTATGGATCCAAATAACTTTAATTCATTTAAGTTTAAGAGTATTCAATTCGGGTAAATAATTTAATAAGTAAAGCTACCTTCAATTTTGATTTATAGGTGTCCCAGGGATTTTTCTTTAGCAAAGAATATGACTAATGCTGTATAACCTGATATTTTGGTGTTTTGACATAGGAATGTTTATTTGTAATTAACTTTATTTGTTTTTATAGCTGATTAATTTGAGTTATTTCAACAGGTAATTTCATGGAAGGTTACAGAGACTCGAGGGTTCCACTAACAAATCATTTTTCCAAAGTGCCTTTAGCTTTTATTTAATCTATCTTTAATGCAGTAAATACCCTCAGTCTTTCTTTGTTTTGTTCTGAATATGATATTTTGCCAGCTTATGTTTGTGAGAGCTCAAGCAGCAATGTGTGTGAGCAGAGATCAACTTTAATTTTCTAATCTAATATTTCTATTTTTTAGTTTGACAACTCACCTCTTGACTCAGTGCTGGAATAGCACTGCCTTTCCTTTAATAATTGATGCTTGAGTTTCTAGGTAGCGGGCCCTGAAGATTTGCTGGTGGCAATGTCTAGACAGAAAAAAAGACGGCTGCTGCTACAGCTGCAGGGATCGCGGTCGCTACAAGCAACCCTGCTGCTCAAGCATCAAACAACCTCACCAGCAGTGTGGCCTCTGCTCTGCATGCATGGGGCCTCCTAGATCAACGTGTTATAACAAGTGGACATTTTGATCTTTCATTGTTTGGGACATTGCACCGGACAATGCCTTGCGGGTATTTGTCTAGAGAAATCAGTGCGTTACTTGATGGAACTTAGGGCAGTTGATTTGTTGAAAGAATTTGATATGCTATGCAACTTGGCTCGTCAGCAGAAGGCTTATCGCCTTAAAGCCACAGCATCTCCTCATGATTGGACGGCTGTTAGTCATCATACACAGTCGATCCTGAAGGGCTGGATTGGACGGCTGGTTAGCCAATGACAGATAAGATTCCCAGAGGGGGACAACCTAAGACAGGCACAGTTGATCCGGATTAGGTCGTCACCCATCCACGGGACAGTCTCATGTGGCTGACATATCAACCTAAGACAGGAGTCAAGGGCACAGCCTTGATTATTGATGATGGGTAAGAATCATGGACGTCCTAGAGCATCCCCTCTTTTGAAACAAAAGGGGGAAAATGTAGGAGCCCTAAATAAGGAGATAGCTAAGATTGTGATTAGCTGTGAGCCATAAAGATGTTCAAGCATTACCACCTTCCATGCTCTCCCGAGACTTGGCCCAGGACATTGTGGATCCGGTCACCACCTTCCATGATCTCGTGAGACTTGGCCCAGGACATTGCGGATCGGGTCGGCACCATTTTGTGGTGGTTGGAGGAGTGTGGATTGCAGGTAGGAGTTGTTCTTGGAGCCGGAGAGAGAAGCTAGCAGAATAAAGAGCCTGTTCGTTTCCAGTCTGCCTCTGAACTTATTCCCGCGGCTTTGTTGCTGTAGGCGGCTATAGCTGCAGTCAGCAACAGACTTGGGTTGTGGTTGAGCAGATTTTCTAGTCTCAATATTCCAAAGAGATTATAGAGTGTTTCATGTTGTAAAATTAGAAGAAACTGGATTTGAGATCTTTATGCTGACCCACTCTTCAAGTTCTAAAGAAATTATTTTCCTTCACATTGGGTTCCCTTGTAACTTCATCATTTATTACATGGAGGTGAGTTCTCAAGTTCTTCATGACTTCCTGGAGGTTACATGGCCTGTTACCTCCAGGTTATGCACTTGTTAAGTGGGTTCCCAGACTGCAATGGGTATGCAATTAATGAGGATGAAGATGTCGCTAAACTAATTTGATCATCTTTAGGGGAAAATTGTCTTCTTTCCTTGGCCCTTAATATAGCAGATCTTTTATAAAGCTTTTTACTACTGTTTGTTAAAAAAAAAAAACTTATTGTTCAAAGTATTGCTGTTAACACACACACACACAAAAATATTTACTTCCAGCTAAAATCCAAAACAATAAAATATAAAAACAGAAAAACAATAAATCAAAACCCCTCAGATGTATAAAAATATGACAAGAAAGAAGACCTGAAAAGGAGTCAGTAATAAAATAGCATAGAATACTTTAAATATATAGGAGAACGAAATAGAGCAAAGTGACACCATTGAAGACAAAAAGAGATGTTAATACAGAAAATTCTGATATTGCTGAGGGCATGAATGATTCTTTTGCCTCACTATTCATTGGAAAAGCTAAAAGTTCATGCAGTACTTGCAGACTGCATGATGAAATATATTTTAGTAGAAATATTTTAAAAATGTGTTTCTTTAAAAAAACATTTGGATGAAATGCACTATACATATTTCAGTCATTTTTAAAAGTTTTTTAGTCTTAGAAATTGTTTTCCTAGTTTTGACAGAAATTATTTTTCCTCACCATGAATGTGCTTAAAAATTTAGAGGACATTTTCAGTGATGCTGGAAAATAAAGTGTTATGTGATCTGATGTGCCACTAGTGAAATGCAATATTTCCTACACAACTCCTGTCAGTATATCAAATAAATAAATAAGACTGAATGATAATCTTGAGAAAGAGGAAGGCAAAGACTATACCTACTTTTAGTAAGATGCTAAAGCATGACACACATTCATATTATCTGCATTTTATTTCAATAGAGTGAGCATTGATAAATGGAATGATACACATCGTTATGTCAATTTATAGCATATTCTGCCAAATTTATTTATATCCCAAACATGTGAGGAAACAACTAATACCATCTCTTCAAACATATATGTGTTAATATTTTTTTCATTTGAAAAATAACACCAACCCCTGCAGACAAATCATAAACTATCTTTAAAGCACATTGCTCAGATGTAGTTATTTCTAACATATGCTATGCATCATTGAAGGACTTTACACCTTTCTCTCATTTCCTTTCTCTCTCTCTCTCTTTCTGCATTCACATTTATTAGCTATAAGAAATTTAAATAATGTTATGTTTATAAATTATGATAGCATGGGGAAAATAGTTCAGTTATACATGCATGCACATTTGTAAATACTGAACAAATTCCCCATGTTTTCATACTATTTGTAAATATAGTATATTGATGTCTTTACCTCATCATGAACAAACAATAATTTAACTAATTAATGGTTTTTAAAGATGTATGAGCATTATAAATAATATCCAGTTGACATTGTTCTGTAAACAACTTTGTACACCTTTTGGATATTTTATGGATATAATTACTAATGCATATGACATAACACAATGTATTTATAATTGCTTTTTTAGAGCAAATCCATATAACCAATAATTTGATTAATTTAGTTAATATTTATTAAATGCATAAATATATTCCATGCAAAGTTCTAGTACCAAGGATATTATAGTGAAAACAAAATCTATTCTGTCTACATGAATCTTATATTCCATAGAGAGAGAGATGGACAAAAATAGGTAGTAAATTATGTAATACATTATATGTTCAGTTTTCTTCAAAGGAAAACAAGACAAAGGGTAGACAGTGTTGGAGGAGGGGCATTTTTACCACTGAGTAAATAATATTTGAATGAAGATATAAGAAATAAAAGAGTGTGTGCATGTAGTAACATGGAAACTATTTTAACAGGGAGCAATAGTGCAAAGCTGTAAACCAGAAAGAAAATGCAGCAAGGAAACCAGTGTGATAAGAATAGGAAGTGATGGGAGAGTGTTAGAAGTAGCTTCAGTGAGAAGTTCAGATGGCAGATAACGTAGGCCCTCCAGACTATGTTAAAATCTTTGTATTTTGAGTGATACTAGAAACTTGGAGACTTTTGAACAAAGTGGTAAAATATGAGTTACAGGACATCTTCTATTTTTAATTTGGAATCATGAAGACTGTGTTTCCGGCATGATTTATTACATTAGAACTCAGTTACCTTAAGATATATAGAACCCCACCCCCCATGTCTACTATTTCAGAATCAAATGGCACACTTATAAATATCTCAGAGGTCAAGGAAGAAAGCACAGAAAAAGTAAATAAAAAAGTGCTTTGAACTAAGTGACAATAAAAGCTTAAAATATCAGGATCTCTGGGATGAAACAGTACTCAGATGAACATTTATAACTTAAAGTACTTGTATCAGAAAGAAGCTAGAATAAAAAAAAATTTCAAATTATACAGTAGGAAGAAAAAAAAATAAGAGTATATGTGAAATAGAGAAGAAATAATACAGCTAAAATTTGATAAAAAAATAAGTCTAATAAAGAAAAAAGCAAGAACACTAAAATTAACATCAATTAAAAACTGTGGAATACTTCATGAATTTATGTGTCATCCTTGTGCAGGGACCCTGCTAATCTTCTCTGTATCATTCTAATTTTAGTATATGTGCTGCTGAAGGGAGCACCAGGATGTCTTTTCAAATGGAAATTGCAAATAGAAGAGAAACAGGAATTGTAGATAGCTTTCAAAGGCTTTATAATATTTCAGGTGAGAAATGACTGAAACTTGAAGTGGTAGCAATGGAGGCAATAATGTAATAACTAAAAACTAAAACTAAAACCATGTTAGTTTCACTTTGAAAGTTGAAACAATAAAACATTGCTGATGGATTGAAAGTCAGATGAGAGAGAAAGAGGATTGGATTCTAGAGCTTGTGATGTTTGACCTACATTATCAAATGGATGAGGCAGTCATGAACAAATATGGGTTGACTTTAGAAGGTTGGATCTGAGAAGAGCACCAGTGTTCCGGTTTTGAAAATGGTAAATTTGAGATGGGATGTTGTATGGTCACTTTAATTGAAGTCTAAATTTTATGGGTGAGGTAAGGCAGAAGATGGGCATTTGCATGGGCCACTGAATAGATGGTATTTGATGCCATGAGATGTGAGATAATCAAGAGGTTGAATGATATAGAAAGTGACAGTCAAGCTTGGAGGCCTGGAGACACAAAAACTGAGTGTTTAGGGAGAAAAGGAAGAAGAGGGAATCCATAAAGAAGAAGGAAACCAGGAACTTGTAGTAGCCTTAAAGTCTCACAAAGCACCCTGAACAGTCTCCAAATTCTGTTTTTAAATCAGGATAAGATTGGCAATATAGTTCAATCCAAATGATTCAACAATCATTTGATAAAATGATTCATCAAGCTGGGCGCAGTGGCGCACACCTGTAATCTCAGCACTTGGGAGGCTGAGGCAGGAGGATTTTGAGTTCAAAGCCAGCCTCAGTAATGATGAGTCACTTAGCAATTCAGTGAGACCCTGTCACTAAATAAAATACAGAAAAGGGCTGGGGATGTGGCTCAGTGGTTAAGTGCCCCTGAGTTCAATTCCTGGTACAAAAAAAAAAAAAAAAAAAAAATCATCAATTTTTTACAAAATTACTTCTAAAGGAATATAATACATTTCTAATTTTGGAAATTTTTTAAAGATTTAGTGTTTAATCCTCCTATGCTCCCCATCCCAACCCCACTGTGAATCGGCCTCCTCGGCCTCCTTATATCAGAGAAAACATTCAGCATTTGGCTTTTTGGGATTGGATAACTTCACTTAGCATTATATTCTCTAACTTCATCCATTTACCTGTGAATGCCATGATTTTATTCTCTCTTATTGCTCAGTAATACTCCATTGTGTGTATATACCACATTTTCTTTATCCATTCATCTACTGAAGGGCACCTAGGTTGGTTCCACAGTTTAGCTACTGTGAATTGTGCTGCTATAAACATTGATGTGGCTGTGTCCCTGTAGTATGCTGTTTTTAAGTCTTTTGGATATAGACCGAGGAGTGGGATAGCTGGGTCATAAGGTGGTTGCATTCCAAGTTTTCCAAGGAATCTCCATACTGCTTTCCATAGAAGGATTAGAGGAACACTAGAATGGCCAATGGGGAGGGAGGGGAAGGTAGGGAGCAAAAGGGTGAAGAAAAAAAAAAAAAGATGTTAGAATGAGATGGATATCATTACCCTAAGTGCATTTATGCAGTCATGAATAGTGTAAATATACTTTGTATATAACCAGAGATATGTAAAAATGTGCTCTATAAGTATAGTATGAAATGTAATACATTCTGTTGTCATTTTTAAGAACTTAGAATAAAAAATAAATAAATTTGAAGAAAAAGAGTTAGTATTTATAGGTAGTATCTTAATGATACAAAAAGGAAACAAACTATGTTCAAATATAAAAAGGAAAAAGTATCTTAGTCACCATACTGTACGCTATTATCAGGACATGAAGCATATTTCACCTTGGCTCTCAGCAATGATGTGACAGGTGTGTTATTGCACAATAAGTTGACTGTAGATAAAAATTATATATTTTAAGAGGTAAACAATGAATTTTGAAAGTTTTCACTATAAAGAAATGGTAAATGTTTGAGGAAAAAATAGGTTTAGACTGGTTTTAGAAAATCATAAGTCAACTCCATTAATATGTATAATCTCATGTATCAGTTAAATTAAAAAGAATAAAAGACAATCTTGTTTTCCTAGAAAACAAAAATTACACAATATTTTTAAAACATGATATCATGTATACAATCAGGTTAAGTGGATTTATAAATTACAAAGCTGGAACTTATTCTGTAAACTATAGAATTTTAATTATCTCAATATATCATTTAATGTTATTATAATTTTCACTTCAGTGAAGTAAAACCTACTCACTGATAGTTTATCTTATTTAATTTTATTTTCTGATTTTAGTTTTAAATTTTTCTACCTATAAAATTAATCTCTAGTTATTTAATTGTTGCTTCAAAATCTGATGGGTTTAAAATACATTCTCAACTACATCATTCCTCTGAATCTCCTGGCCTAATCCATTTACAATATACATTGGACTTACATCACCTTTTTGGAATTTTGTTGTTTAGTTTTTGTTGTCTACCTATCTGTCTATCTATCTAAATATCTATCTACCTATTAAGATATTTAAGATCTCTATATATTACATACACACACACATATACACACACATATATATAAAAGAGAGAGTGAGAAATTTAAGTCTTTCTTTTGAAACATGGTCCAGGATAACTGAAAATTAAAGTACAATATTTATTGCAATCTCAATTTCTCAAAACTTCAAGATCTTATTTTATTCCTGTCCCTCATTCAGACTCAGGCTCCTGTATCAAATCCTCTTTATTGCTTCAGTTCTGTAAATTCTCCTCCTGGCTGACAAAACTCAGGACTTCTCACTGTTATCTTCAAAGGATTTTAAGGTGGTTTCAGTTTTCATTGTGTATTTATTTTTGTCTTTTTCTTTATTTTTTTTTGGTGATAGGGTATTTGTCCTCACCCCTCTTTTTTTTTGTAGGAGCATAGTTAACATTTAAACCAGTCCCTGTAGAAGATATGGGGAGATTGGGGCTGGGTCTGAAGTTCTTGTTTTCTGTAAGAGATGGCTGGAATAAAATGCATCTAAAATGTATTATATTGATTGTGTTGAAATCTTTGTTCAAGACTCTCTTGAAGTTTCTCCCAGGCTTAATTTCTATTTTATGGATTGCCCTATCATGAAGTATGACTTGATTGACCCTTAGAGACTTATGAATGAAAGCAGCCACCAAGAAAAACTATCAGATAAACATCTTAAATGAAACAGGTACAGTAAGGTCCTGTCCTACCCAGCTTTCCATCAGTAGGTCAGGACACAGCTCCTCAGTGGTCATGCTTGTTGAGGTACATCCTGGGCTGCTGTGTTAATGGTTGTCCTTCTGGTACAGATTGGTTGCTGGATTTGGCTAACTGAAATTGCCTCACCAGAAAGGGTTACCTTCACCTTCCCACCACAACTGGTACAAAAAAACTGATTCCTTGTTTCTCACCTCATGAGAATGATGGACAATACCACTGTCTGACATGTGTTCCAACTAACTTTTTCCTCTACTCCTCTGAATTATCAGGACTAACATATATGTTATGCAGAATAGAGGGAAAAATAAGATTCAGAAAACCATGTCAATTTTTATAAGAGAATTTAAGCATTTATTTTTCTGTAAACAAAGAACATCATTGGAAATATAGAAAGAAACAATGTAGCATTCTTCTTTAGGACATTTCAGATGTTGGGGAAAATATAAGGAAGAAGATTCATTTTCTTGTAAATTTTGTGTCATGTACAAGTACTCCTAATGTGGCTTTTTAGTTTTCAGTGTTCCCTTCCAGTTTATGTGAAAGGATAATCTTTGTTAAGAATCAGAGAATGTCAGAGATAAAATAGGATCTCCACTGGTCTGAAACAGATAGAAGTGTGAAAGGAATAATTATTGGCTACTGTTTCAGTCAGTTTTTTTTTGTTTTTTTTTTTTGTTTTTTGTTTTTTGCTGTTGTGACTGAAAAACCCGACCAGCACAATTGTAGGAGAGAAAAAGTTTATTTAAGGGCTTATAGTTTCAGAGTTCTCCACCTATAGACAGCCAGATCCATTCCCTGGGGCTTCTGGTCAGGCTGAACATCAAGGCAGAAGAATGTGGCAGAGGGAAGCAGCTCTCATGGTGAACAGAAAGCAGATAGAGGGCTCTCTACTTGCCAGACATGGATATATACTCCAAAGCCTAGTCCCAATTCTGGCCTCCTTCACCCACAACCAAACACTTCAATTACCACTCAGTTAATCCCTATCAGGGGATTAATTCACTGATTGTGTTAAGAGCCTTATAATAAGAGCCCAATAATTTCTCCTCTGAACTTTGTTCTTGCATTGTCTCACAGGTGAGATTTTGCAGGACACCTCACACCCAAACCATAACAGCTACAAATAATACTCTTTGGAAACCACTTCCAATGGAGACAGATCAGTGTTTGGGCTTCCAAAAAAAAAAAAAAAAAAAAAAAATGTGGTTTTTTAAACAACAACAACAAAAAAAAAACAGCTTTTTTTGGGGGGGTGGGCTTAAAAATGTGGTTTTTAACAAAAAAAAACAGCTGCCTCATTGCTATTCAACATCTGACCTCCTCTTCTTTTGAATCTGCATTACTGGTGCTTATCTTTTCAGTAGAACAAGTGTCAGACAGGTAGTCAGGGAAATATAGTTAATTAGGCAAAAGGCTCACAAATTAATTATGTACATATTTTATAAATTATTTTATTGAACAACACATATTTACAATGATCTGATGTTGAAATAATTTGGAAATAAAGGGAATATATAGCAAATGATTTTTGTTTGTTTCTTTGTGGTGCTGGGGATTGAACCCAGGGCCTTGTACATGCAAGGCAAGCACTCTACCAACTGAGTTATATCCCCAGCCTTAAAAATGATTTTTATTGGGTGGAGGTACATAGCAGATCTATAAAAACTTTAACTGATAAGCATTTTGAAAAAAAAATCACATGATGTAGTATAAACAAAATGTATTTCTTTTGCCAAAGTATATTGAAAATAAAATAACTGTGGAAGTAATTCATCATTATCTGTTAAAGATCCAAGATATTTACAAAATCTCTAACATTATTTTAGTTCAAAAACTCAAAAAAGTATGGTCATATGTGTATTTACTCATTTCACTTTGTCTTATCTTTTGTTTTTACAAAATTCTGTCCTAGCTCTGGTGTCTGCTGTGTCATTAAATATCAGGAGCTGTGATTAATAGATGTGAGAAATGCCACTTGAACAGGGATTTGGATAATAATTTTCAAAAATGTGAGATTAGGGTAAATACTATGAGAATGTAGCATTTAACCTTAAACATTTCTAAAAATAATTATTAAGCTTAGAGACTTTATGTGATTAATATCAACTATTCTATTTCTATCCATTATAAAGAGTAGAATAATGGCTGAGTGTATAAATGTTCTCCATCTCAAATGTTTTGTTAAAATTGTTTTTAATTTTTTCACATTCATTTATGTTGCCTTAATTAACAAGAATGTTTTACATGCTAATATGTGCCTTGTTCTCTGCCAAGGTATATAAATGTGTAAAATGTGGTTTTTAACAAAAGAACTTCAAAATATAGTAGGAGGATAAGACATGCTAAGTACAAACCAGTATTATGAAGTCATTATTCTTTATCAAGCACGCAAAAATTTTGTAACACGATTACTTAGAGATTGTAAAACACAGTTGGGTGCTCTTGTTACTGGTATTTATATAGAATGTTAATATTAGTACAATTTCAAGAGACCAAATTTTAAGAAGTATTTTCTTGCCTGCTTAGCTAACAAATTCACAGTAAATTCACAGAACAAAAATGTGTTTAAAAACCAACTTTTGGCATCATAACTCGAAAGCACTTTTTATTACATATTCCACGGCATTAAAAGAAAGAAATATTGCATTATAAAGGAAAATAGTAAAAACTGCAAGTGTATCTTCAATGAAATTGAATATGAGTAAAAACCATAAAACACAAATTGATGGCAGGGCTACAAAACCAGAGGGTCCATGTTCAATTTCAGAGAGGTAGAAAGTGTCCTAAGATTCTGTGGACACAAATATCTATTTCCCACTTTATCTGATTCATAATCTAAAAAAAAAAAAAAAAAAAAAAAAAAAAAAACACCTTTCTAGAATGAAGCAAGAGGAAAATCAAAGGATTCTCAAGCATCAGTTTTTAGTAATATCTCAGAAATAGACATCACATCAAAACACTCTTTGGGTGATTCTGTGCGAATTCGTTCATTGGTTTACTCACTAAAAGGGTTTAGAATGCAGATGACAGTATCCTTCCTTAGGATTGTTTATCTGCTTGTACCCTAGCTCATAGTTAAGTGATTTCCTTAAAAGCAAAGCATGCCTACTTAAAACTATCTTCTCAGAATAAGCAATCCAAAAAGAAACAGTCAAAAAAAAAAAAAAAAAAAAAAGCAACAATTTAAAAAGGAGATAATAGCTAATGTTTACCTATACTTACTGTGTACTTAGTTACTGAGTGCCCCATCATCTCTGGTCAGATGTGTTGCTTGGTGATCATGCAATCCTCAAACAACCCAATGGGGTAGGTAGGATTATTATTCCCATTTTCCACACAAGGAAACCGAGTGAAAGATAGATGTGATAACTCAATCAAGTTTACACAGCAGAGAAAGATTTGATTCCAGAGAGTATGACCTCAAAAGACCAGGCTTTTAGAAGCCTCTGGTGACACTAAAGAGAATGAATGATAAGCAAAGCTAAGGAAGAAAAACCAATCTGAACCCTTACAAAAATAAGATACATTAAAAACATAAAGAAGGGATGCTGTTGAACATGTATCCAATGCCATAAAAATAGGATTACAAGGTCACACAAGGAAACAAGTGTGCTCTTTGTATGAAAGTCAAACAAAGGATGTTCAAAATATGGGCAAGAGGACATTCTCAAAAACAAGAACATAAATGGAACAGAAATCTATTAAATGTATATGAGTAGAGAACTTGGCTAAATAAGGGCACAAATCTGCACAGTGGTAGTAAATACCATGCTTTAATAAAAAGATCATTTAGAATGGTAAATGCAGACATATATTGTGTTTGAGTGTATTGATTTAGATTATTTTGATTTTGTATTTTACTCTTCACTTATTTGTTTTAAGAAAAGATTTTGCTAATGAAAAATTCAAAAAATTGACTTTGATTATTAAGACTACTATGGCTGTACTGGATACTGGAGAATTTAAGCATCAAAATCTAATTGTTTGTACCAAAGACATCACGGTATATCTATTTCTAAAAAAGGTTTCTATGCATTAAAGAAATTGTAAAAAAAAAATTACTTTTTATATCAACTCTTCTTTAGGATTCATACCAGGTTCTGATTAAAACATTTTTACTAGTACAGAAAGTGTTTCAAATGTGGCATAAAGTTTTTAAAAAGCATTTATAGAAACAAAGAGAGAGAGAGAATTTATGAAGTTGAGATTCTAGTCATTTTTTTGTTTCCCAAAATGCTCACTTAAATTATTTTCGACTCCTTTAAATGCTTCACTCAATTTCAGGGCTTTAACTGTAACTGCAAAAAAAAAAAAAATATATATATATATATTTTAAGTTGTAAAATTTATTGAACTTGTAAAAATTATTTTAATTTAAAATGAAAAGCATTTTTTAAAATTAGTTGAAGTCAATGTATGATGAAAAATGCTTACCCTTTGACTTTATAAGTATATAAACAAGATGTACTCACTATGCTTGGACTTGGGATAGACTATAATCTATCATTGCCCTGGCACCTGTCAATCACTCTAAGTCAAATAAAAAGTAAAATCCAAAGTCCAGAGGAAAGAGAACAGTGAAAGTGTGACAACATAGCATTTTCGTTTTAGACATCATCATGAAATTGGTTCTGCTCACATAATATGGAAGATTAATAGTAACACCTGGATATTTTTTTCAATGTACCATAAACAATCATGGATGCCTTTTATACTACATAATTGTTTTATGGCCTGATAGGTGTGATTAATCAAAATGAAAATTGAATATCTATTCCATACTCCAACATTTTTTCTCTAGATCAAAGTTAAATTCTCTTATTTTCAAGGTAGTATTCTACTTCTTCATATTTCTTAAGCCAGCATTAATGAACTCATATCTATATTTTGGGATGTCACTTTCTTCAGTGTTGTACATGAAACTGTAGAAGATCAAATATTAATATGTATCATCTAGTCAAATTCCCTCAGATGTTCTTAAAATCAGTCAAATGTAATTTTCAACATTTTCTGCATCTATAATATAAGGAGTGGCATTCCAGGTTTGATAAATGCTCACTTTTTTGCTTCTCATACTGAATCTGTAAAAGCCTTTTGGATTAGGTCTTAAAATGTGAGAGGGGAAAGCAAAAGTATTTCTTGTTCTGAGATTCTTAACAGTAGAGATGCAAAGGACCACGTGCGGGAGCAAGACCGCCAGGAGACTAGCTGTAGACCTAGGATACTGGCACCTCTCTTGGTAGTTGTGGCTTCCAGGCTGTAGTGTGACATTTGTTGGAGATGGAGTATAGGTTACTGGATTCTATGATCCTGCTGATGGGAGCAGTGCCAGAAGGAGCAGCCAAGCCTAACAGAGGGGCCATCACAATAGCAAAAGGAGTCACAAATGAGGCAACACTCTCTCCCTGCCCACCACACCTATGACAGTGGCCCCCATCACAGCTAGGGGGCTGCTGCCATCAGGGGGTCTCCATTCCAAGGTCCTTTCTATGTCCCAGACCACAGAATAGAGAAGAGGAGAAAGATACTGAATTTGTAATGTGAATAAAGAATCCACCAAATTTTCAGGGAGAAAATATGTAACTAATAAAGGGAACAATGAAGAGAAAAAAAATCAAATTTGGCTTAAATGCTTCGATAGCAACTGTATATTTCTGGTTCACAGTAATGTAATGGCAGCAGGCTTCTGAGTGATGGAAATGGTGGATCAAATCCCAAACACAAGCAAGCCTTTATTCACACATAAATGCAGAAGTACTTTAACAAGCAATGTGAGAACTCAGGCAATATAGCACACTTAGACTCTCTGGAAAGATTTGACTTGAAGGTGACATACTGCCAACAAATATATTTGGGGAAATAAAGAATTCAGGAGGGTAGAAATCATATCTTAGGCTAGCTGCTGGTGAGCAATGAACCCATTTACTAGTGGAAAAACACTACAGTGGCAAGAATTATAGTACAATAGTACAAAAGGGAACAAAAATATTATAAATCATGCCATTACAAGATAGTGTAGTCATTATATTAAAATTAATAAAAAACATTGAAATATTCCTCTGAACTCTTCAAGGAGGGGTTTCTCCAGCGATTGCCCTTTATGAATTTACAATCCTTCTTAAAGATTGCGCTTTCCACACTCTACCTTAAGACTTTTCCAGCTGGCAACAAACTATTCCATCTTTCAAGATCCCAGACTCTAGAAATCTTTGGTACTCTGTTTTCATAGCAGTTTAAAACTGGCCTAATAATTTCTGAGATTCAGTGAGTTTGACCTGAGATTCAGCTCCCCCATTATAAAAGAAAATACAAATTAAAAAAAAAAAAAACTTAAGTCATTTACTTTAGGAAATAGGAAAACTCTACAGTCTGTTTTTACTTCTTTGAAACAATGTAAAATTTTTTTCAAAGATAAATAAGCTTCTTTCCAGCTTTATCATCCTAGAATCCCTCTCAAGTGTCTACTTACCATTTCTTTGAAATGTGAACTTCAAGGAAGATAGTGCCCTATCTGCCAGTTTATGTGGGAAGGTAGCAAGCTAACACTGTTAGGTGCCTACTTCCAAGCTATAGAAAGGTTTTCTCTGTAACTGTCTGTTAAATGTAAAGACTGGTTGCAATCTCTTTGTGAATTGTTTGTGATGCATATTAGATACTGATTTAATACTTATTCAATAATAACATTATTTTCTCTCATCTACCTTTGTGGAGAGATTTCTAGGATTTGGAGAACTTTTTTTTGACAATTTATAATCATATATAATCATGGGGGACACGGTGGTGTTATGCTCTGTCTTTATAGTGTGGAATGCTGGAATCAAGCTAATTTGACAGTATTTGATGTCCATTGCCCACTCAAATATGCACAGAAATGCAACATACATGATACATATTTACAAAAAACGTGAAAAATCATCAGAGACAATGTTATCAGTGGTTGCCTCAAAGAAATGAACTTGGATTGGACATTTAAAACAGTATTAACATGCATAGTTGTTTTCTTCTTTATAAATGTAAATTTTATTTTTTTAATTTACATTGCCATTTAAATGATATTTAAGTATGCAGTTTGGTGGCATTAAACACATTCATGTTACTGTACAACTATCACAACTATCAATCTCCACAACTTTAATTTATCTCAAACTAAAACTTTATACCCATTAGGCAATAACTACTCAGTCTTTCTTACCACTAGCCTCTCATAACCAATTTCTTTCTCTAACAGCATGACTAAGTGGGATAAACTTATATTTATGCTTTCGGGACTGGATTATTTCACTTAATGTCTTAAAGTGCACCTATGTGGTAGTATGGCAGAATTTCCTCTCTTGTTAAGCCTGAATAATATCCCACTATATTTTCACACCATAATTTGTATTTATTCATCCATGTATTGAGCAATTTCTATCTTTGGGTTACTTTAAGCAATAGTGTTATGAACTTTGGCATGCAAATAGCTGGCTGAGTCCCTGCTTTTATTCTTTTGTTAATTGAAATTAATTGTTAATAGAAATTAATTGCTAGATCCTATGGTAATCTACAATTTGCTTTATGAGGAACTTCCATACACTTTCTACATGGCTGTGTGCACCATTTTTCATTCCCTTGCTCAATATTCAGTTTCCAATATCTCCATAGTCCATAGATTTGGATTTCTTTATTTTGGCCTTTTAAAAAATTAATTTAATTAATTTTAATTTATTCATTCTGATATGTGTGAGGTGGTATCTTATTGGGGTTTTGATTTGTATTTCCCTAGTAATTGGTAATGTTGATCATCTTTTCATTTATTTATCAACCACCTTATTTTTGAGAAATGTCTGTTCAAATCTTATGAGGATTTTTTTTTTATTCTTATGGTTAGTTTTAGATGTTGGTTTATATATTCTGAATGCTAATCTTTATTCAGATTTGCTGGTATTCTCTTCCTTTTTTCATTCTGCTTACAGTGTCCTTTGACATTCATTTTTTTTAAAAAAAATTGTTAAATTTGATTTATCTGTTTTTTTCTTTGTTGTTTATACTTTTGATGTAATATCTAAGACATGATTGTGAAAACCAATATCATTAAACATTTTCCCTCTGTTCTCTGCTAAGATTTTTATAGTTTTAGCTGTTATGTTAAGCTTTTGATTGATATTGAATTATTTTTTGTGTGTACTGTCAGGTAAGAATCAAACTTCATTCTTTTGCATGGAATCTACTTCTTCCAACACCATTGTTTGAAAAAAATATCTGCTATAATTTGAATGTGTCCCCTGAAATTAGAAATGTAATCCCAATGCAGCAGTGTTGAGAGGTGGAATATCACACATGCGATTATGTCATGAAGGCAAAGCTCTCATCAATGAATTTATGCCATTATCACTGGAGTGGGTCATCTACCATGGGAGTGGGTTCTGATGAAAGATGAGCTCAGCTTTTTTTCTCTTTCTGCCACTCCCACAAGCACTCTTTTTTTTTTTTTTTTTTTTTCTCAACTCAAGCCCTTTACTGGTCCATCGAGTTGTCTTTTCACATTTTATTTTATTTTTAATTTATTTTTTATTTATAATAGTAATATGTATTACAATTTCCACCATGGGATGACTGCAAGAAGGCCTTCCCCAGAAGTGAGCTCCTCAACCTTGAATTTCCCAGCTAGCTCCCAGCTCTATAAAAAACAAATCTCTATTCTTAACGAATTTCTCAATTTTAGGTATTCTGTTGTAGTAGCACAAAACAGACTAAATCACTGTCCTTTTTTCATTGGTCTTGGAACTCTTAGAAACGTACTTGACCACATATGTAAGAGTTTATTTAAATGATCTCTATTATAAAACATTGGTCTACATGCTTGTTTTTATGCCAATATCATGCTGTTTTGATTAATGTGGCTTTAGAATAAGTTTTGAAATCAGAAAACTTGAGTTCTTCAATTGTATTCTTTTTCAAAATTATATTGGCCATTTGGTATACTTTCATATCCCATGTGAATTTTAGATTGAATTTTTGTACTTTTTAAACATTCAACCATTGAGATCTTAGTAAGGGTTACATTAAATTGCATATTAATTTCAGTAGTATTGAAATTGTATTAATGTATGACTCTCAAGGCATACATTTATTGATGAATTGTTCAATTTTTTCAGTAATGTGAGGGCAATCTTACTGTGGTATCTATCTCCCCATTGATCGCTGGGGTCAATTTCTTTCAGAAACATTCTTCAGCTTTTAGTGTAGAAGTATTTCACCTCTTTGATAAAGTTTATTCATAAATATTTTATTATTTTTGATGCTATGTTATAGTGAATGTTTTTTTAATTTACTCTTTGGATAGTTTGTTATTACTGTATTGAAATACAATTGATTTTTGCATGTTTATTTTGTATCTTGAAAATTTTATGCATTTTTATTAAGCAGTGTTGTGTAGATTCTTTAAGGTATTGATTTTCAATAAACAGTATCTATATGTAAATGAAAGAGTACAAAATGTGCTTGTTATAAAGAATCATTTCCTTCTTTTCCTCTATGCATTAACTTTCCCTCCCTAAAGTTATCAGTTTCTCATGTACCATCCCAGGATATTTATTAGATATGTGAGAATTTATATTCTTCTACTATATTCACTATTGTGTAGTTTGCTTTTATTGACATTTCTATGTCATAATAGTATATAAAATGCCCCACATTTTTTATAAACCTACATTTCTGTCATTACTTGTTTTTTTTGCAGAAGTATGGTATACTTCTCATTTTTTTGTTTCTATTGTTAATTCATACATTTCAGAAAAACTTCCCTGAGCAATATTTTAATCTATTTCTTAATTTTGCCCTTTACCTTTACATATAGAGACCTAGTAACATTTGTAAAATGATTATCTATTTTACTTTTCCTTTGCTTTTTGACCTACAGCAGTAATATAACCTTCTAGATTTTGGCTCAAGGGGATCTGTGCAAAAAACATTGACTAATGACTTTGAATCTTATCTATTTTTAACTTATTGAGTTAAGAAATCTCAATTAGCATTGAATCCAGGTCTGTACTCAACATATTACATTGCCTGGCTCTCCTTTCATGTGTCTCCCATTTGTTCTTTAGAGGATTAATTTTTAAAAATTACTTTAGAATTTTCCCTTAGGGAATAGGCAACTTCTGTATTCATTTTAAACACCTGAGAACTTCCTGTGCATTACTTTGAGTTTCTTCTGAATTTTGTACATGTGGGTAAGCTACATGTTCAAAAATCTACTTATGGGTTAAAAAGAAAATGGGGTTTGGAGACAGCTAAATAACATACCTAGAAAGGCCTTAACCACTTGCAGCTAAAAACTCTATAGTATTCTATGGTATCTTTAGAACAAAGGTACCGTAAAGTTTTAAACCAGCGATTATTTTTAGCTTTTAATATATGAAAGTTATATGTGGAAAAGTCTATTCCATGTAATTGTGATAGGAAAAAGCTGTAATTATATAATTAATTCATAGTCAAGCAATAGTAGTCTTCATCCTGAAACTTCCTGAGCCTGCTAAATCCCACCCAATAGCAGAAACTTGCCTAGACCCTATTAACTTGCCAAATCTCTTGTGGTTGGCCTTTGCTGAGGTCAAACTTGTGCTTCTAATTTGGGAGGCCCCACCTCAGTCCCACTCGGATCCCTTCATGATTGTGTCTTTATTAAAGTCTATAGGTCTGCTGTGATTGCTGAAGCTCAAGACCATTTATTTAAGGTCATATGTGTGCAACCTAAATATTAAGAAACTGTGATGACCCATAGAAATAGCCATTCCTGTGGGGATAAACTGTCAGTGAGGCACAACTACCTGAGAAGATAAAACATTAAGATGTAAGGCTACATGCCTCATGCCCAGACCAATACATAAATGCTTAATTGTAACAACCATATATTTACAAAATTTTAAAAATTGGTTTCATGACTCAAAACAGGCATCTAAAAATGCAGATTCAAAATGCCCCATATATATATAGGAAATACCTAAGGTCTACAATACACTTTAATTTTAATAAAATGCTCTAGAAATATGCATTTGCTTTTTTATATGGTAGTTCCTATATATTTTTGAAGTTTTCAGCTCAATTATAGCACTAAACTATGTCCTAAACTAGTCAGGAAAGAATCACACAAAAATACATGAAGGACAAAGAAGATATCAGTAAATGTTTTCCCTAGAAATGAACACCAAGTTTATGACTTGTATTTCTAGCAGGGTAAGGCAGAAATAAGCAACCTCTTAAGGACAGAGCCTGTACTGATAAGCAAAGCAGAATCATATTCCTCATAGTAAGTCCCAGCTGAGAGAACAGTTAGAAAGTGATCAACATGTGACCTACCTCTCCTTTTAAGAGGAAGAATTAAACAGGTCAGACAAGTCTGGGGATGCAGTTCAGTGATAGAGTATTTACCTAGCAGAAAAAAAGGCCATGGGTTTAATCCCCAGTACTGGAAAAAAAAAATTCTTAAATAAATCACACACATTTCCTGACTTATCATAAGTAAAGGGATAAATATGTTAGTATTGTTTCATGAGGTTGCTATCTCTGTTTAAAAGGAGCATCAGAACCTTATCATTCATACCTCTTGCAAGCCCTGCACTTCTCACCCCATCTCTAAGGTATTGTGTTATAAAATACTTTAAGTTAGGCCTTTGATTTGAGTTTAAGAGGTTCCTCTTGATTCACATTTCCAAGTTCATTAGGCCATATCTCGTATTCACTTGGAATAAAAATGGGACTGCATAATGTGGGAAACAGAAAGTCCAGTGGTCCATTTTCAGAATATACTATTTAGTCTTAAATGTATGATTACTGAATATGTAAGAAAATAAGTAGAAGAGGAAATAGAACAAATGGTTAGGATCAGTTAACACCCAATTTTGACAGATTCACAGCCCCTTGGATAAATAGGAGGTGAGGGGAAAGGATGGGCCTTTTTTGCACTCAATCCCAGAAAGGCTTTCCTGCCACCAGAGAACAAAGGGAGGTGGGAATGATTAAAGGTATATTTCTTTAAATAACCCAATAGGAGACAGTAAAACCTAGGTGGCATTCAGGAAGATTGAACACCCCATAGTACTCAGACAGTGAGGAAGTGAGGGAGGGACATGGCTCTCTAAGAGATAAAATGCAAATCAATACCTGATCTTGCAAGATTCTCAGTAAAGCCTCACTTTTTGCCAAACCTTATGTCTCTTAGTCCATTCTTGAGTTTCGACAGGTAAGTGTATTTCTCACGAATAAGACAAACAAGGTATGTTTTCTCTGGGAAAAGGCATTTGGTCCCTTCCATGTCTGAAGCCAAGAATTCCTTCTTTTTCCTATGACATCTGCCCTAAGAAACAATACAGGAAGATGTATTCTTATCTAGCTTATTTTTGCATTCTTCTTATTCATTATTTTGTGGAAACAGGAGTAATTTTTGTTACTGGAAATGTATAGTAGGCTGTAGGTTCTCATTCAAAAACAGTCTATCATTTATCAATTTGAGTAGAATATTTCATTTCTTCCATAACTCATATTTTTTTAATATTTTGTTTTAGTTGGACACAGTATCTTTATTTTATTTTTATGTGGTGCTGAGGATCGAACCCAGTGCCCCGCACGTGCTAGGTGAGCACTCTACTGCTGAGCCACAACCCCAGGCCCCATGACTCATATTTTTAAAGAATGAGTAATAGTGGATGCTAACCAAGACAAGAAACCCCCATTTTTTCAGGGTGGTGATTAAACCTAGTAAAGTTCCATAGGGCCTGGGTCAGGAATCTTAAAAAATGTTATGAATATTTCGTCTGCTGAGTGGAAGCAAATATACAATATTTGAAGATTATTTCAAACAATAGATTTTTTAAGTCACTTTTGAAAAAAACTGAATACTTGGCTTTTATTCAACCATCTTATTAAAATATATCCTTTCCCAGTCTCTTCTTTTCTTATCACAAACTATAAACCTGTTATGGACAATCCAACTATAATTTTGCAAATATTTGTTTTTTCAAATGTCTTCTTATTTTGAGTATTCTGGCGAATATATGAAAATTAAGTAACGTGGATGAGACTTGAAAGTGGATGAGGAGGATGCAAATTGAGTAACATCAATTAACAATGTATGCTAGCATCTAACATAACAAATTGCAATGAGTAGAACTTTAATTCCATTGAATTTTGAAGGTTAAATCTTTCTCATTAAATAGTGATCCCATATTGAGCAATTTGTATTATATACATTTGTTATGAATGTGTCGACACATTGTTCACTCCCTAGTCACCTGAAAGAAAATTTTCAAATAAGAAGAAATTGCCCCCGATGGTACAAAGTAATAACGGTTGTGTTGACGCAGGATTTGATATCAAGATGCATAGATTGGTGAAACCCTGGGGTCACTTAGGAAGGCTGCTGAGTTAACAGAGTCTGCAAGGTTAGATGTTTTCCACATGTAATTGGAATTAGGCTTCAGGGCCCCACGTGGACTCATAAATGGTTTAGAATGGAATATCCAAACTGAAGCCACTATCTAGTATTCTTTTCAAAGAAAGAAGTGTTTTTGTTCTTATGTGAGAGGATTAACAATATTATTCTTCCTCAGGAGAGGAAAGTTTCTATTTCTTTCTTGTAAAACAGAGCATTCCTGTGGACTCTGTTTCTGAGAAGGTAGCTCCATGTGTTCTGCTGAAGTGGATCAGTAGAGCAGACCTGGAGGCCTCCTGATAGTTCTTGGGAGGATGACTGTACCAGGAATCACATTTGTAAAACGAAATAGAATTTGGAGAGGGATGCACCAAAATATCTTCATAAAAAAGTGAAATTGAAGTTAAATCATATAGTGCAGTATAAATATTGTATCATGTATGTGTTGCAGTCACATTTTCTTCTATCCATGGAGAGACTTTTGTAGATGTGTCAATTTATGGACATTTGGTGGCACTAACTAAGCAAAGAACTCAGAACTAACTAAGCAAAGCTTTCTCAGACTTCTGACTCATGATATATGATGTTGTACTTAAAATAAAGGAACAGATGCTAGGATCTGCATGGGATAACCATCCATCTGCTGCCCAGAAGCTCTGCCCAGGTTGAACTTCCTTTGTTACTGTTAGCCCTCTGCCAGCATTGGCACCTGGATGTAGTTTAACTTCAGCCACTACTTTGGGTTTTAGGCAGAAACCTGTTAGGGAAAAAAAAAAAAAAAGGCATAGTATGCAGAATGTTTCATTTTTATTTTTTGCTCAGGAGGGTGGTAACTGAAAGCTTTATTTGCTGAGAATTTGATCTCCAGTTAACACAGGAATTCTGCACTGCTGGTCATAACTATCCTCCAGAACAAAATCTGTTCAATGTAAAATGTTTACAGGATACTTCACAGCTCTTGACAGGTGATTGCAGAGCAGGAAAGTGGGCTCTAAAAGTTGTGCACACACCAACCCAGGTCAGGCTTGTTGCTGACCCTGGTAAGCTGAGTCAGGCTGATCTCTCTCATGCTCACTGTCAAGTGTTCCAATTCGGGGAAGTTTAACTTTAAAATACTCTTTTCAGGATATATATGGGGAATGCCTTCCACTTGTCATTGACACTTTTCCTTTTGGTTAATGCATGCATATTTAATCTAAGCACTTATGCCAATAGGCCTAAGTAAGTATCTTAGTCAGGTAGGAGGCTTTTATATATGGGACAACTATTTTTAACAAATATTTATAAAATAGATATGAATTTGCCTCATAATACAAAATACTTACATTTATTTATTTATTTATTTATTTATTTATTTATTTATTTATTTATTTATTTTTTTTTTTGGTACCAGGGATTAAACTCAGGGGCACTCAACCACTGCGCCACATCCCCAGCCTTTTTTTTTTTTTTTTTTTTTTTGTATTTTATTTAGAGACAGGGTCTGAGTTGCTAAGTGCCTCGCCATTGCTGAGGCTGGATTTGAACTCGCGATCCTCCTGCCTCAGCCTCCCAAAGTGCTGGGATTACAGGCGTGCGCCACCGTGCCCGGCGTTTACATTTATTTTTAATGAATCAATTTGATAGTGATAATGATAAATTGTCATCATTCCTTTTGCTTTTATTGTTTAAGTATGTATAAGTCTCCTTTTCTGCTAAATTGCTAAGCTTAGTGTTTTAAAATAACAGAAGATATTATCTTGCAGTTTTGTCAGTGAGATGACTATTATAGTTTTCACAGGTCTGATATCAAGGTGTTGGTAAGAATTCATTCCATTCTGGTGGCTATGCAGGAGAATGAGTTTCCTCATTTCTTCCACCTTAGAAATAGATAATGTTTAGAGGCTGGCATTCCATTCCTCATGGCTCTTCCCTTCCACTTTCAAAACCAACAATGGTGTGTTGAGTTCATTTCATATCCCATCAGTCTACTGCTTCCTCTTCCCTCTTGTCTTTGAAGGATCTATATTAGGACATTAATTCCATCTTGATGATTCAATATTTTCTCCTGAGTTAAAATTTAGTTCATGAGCAATCTTTTTACTTATTTGTCTGTAGTGCTGGGGATCAAGCCTAGAGCCTCATGCACACTGGGCAAGCACTCTACCACCGAGCTAGATCCCCAGCCCTCTTAGCAGTCTTTAATTCCTTCTGCAGCCTTAATTCCCCTACACCACATAATGTAACATATTCACAGGTACCAGGAATGAGGATGTGGACATCTTTGAGAAGGGAGAAAACTCTTACATAACCAAAAGTATATGAATCTCCAAATCTTTCTTACACTACATGGCTTAGCATTAGGCTAAGATACTTGATCTTGTCACCAGTACTGTTTCTGCCATTGCAGAGCCATCTCCATTTGTCAGGCACGTTCTCTCCACTTGCTTCTTTGCAGAGGCTTCATGAGCTGTTTCTCTGTCCAGTATGGAGGGCCAACCTGCAGGGCAGTTTGTGGAAGTGTCTCAGTCCTGCCAAAGGAGGAATCATGGGTGCTCATCCAACTCTAGGAATCATCTAGTGTCCAGTCGAAGCAATTCCCCCCTCTGGGTGAACACTCTTCCTTTGCCACTGGGCACCAGCCTCTCTTTTCTTCCTTATCCTGCCACACAAGACTAAATCTACAAAACTCAGACCAAAGTTATGGCTAGGGAATATCCTCCATGGTTCATTAATCCAGGATGGACATAAGAACCTGACCTTAAAACAGTAAAACTTAAAACTTAATTATTGTTTTAGGAAGGAATGTGTGTAAAACAAAATTTCCCAATAGCTCTGTACTTCATTTTCCTCAGCTTTGCTTACTTTCTATTTTTCTCCTCTCTTCTTGTTCCTTTTTCTCCTTGAATGTCTTCATTATACATAGAGAAAATAAAATATCTTTTGCTAGATCATATATTCTGATTGTATTTATTCTTTTCTTTCTTTTTTTTTTTTTTTCATACTGAGGATTGAACCCAGGGGTGCTCAGCCACTGAGCTACATCCCCAGCCTTTTATTAAAAATTTTTATTTATAGTAGTAGTATGTATTACAGTTCATACTACACATATAGAACATCTTTTTACACAAAACAGTTTGTATACAAAGTATATTTGTAGCATTCAAGTCTTGAATCATGCATTTAGAATAATGATATCCATCTTATTCAACCACTTTTTCTTTTTTCCCCCCTTCTCCCCTTGCTCCCTCCTTTCCCTTCCCTTCCCTTTGACCATTATAGCGTTCCTCTAATCCTCCTATGTACCCCGACCCAACAATACTGTGAACTGGCCTCCTTATATCAGAGGAAACATTTGGTATTTGGATTTTTGAGATTGACTGAGATTTTTGAGATTTCACTTAGCATTATATTCTCCAACTTCATCCATTTACCTGCAAATGTCATTGTTTTATTCCATTTTATTGCTGAGTAAAATTCCATTGTGTATATATAGGACATTTTCTTTATCCACTCATCTACCCAGGGACATCTAGGTTGGTTCCACAACCTAGATATTGTGAATTGTGTTGCTATGAACATTGAAGTGGCTGTGTCACCGTAATATGCTGTTTTTAAGTCCTTTGGGAATAGACCCAGGAGTGGGATGGCTGGGTCATAGGGTGGTTCCATTCCCATTTTCCCAAGAAATCTCCATACTGCTTTCCATAATGGTTGTACCATTTTGCAGTCCCACCAGCAATGTAGGAGTGTGCCTTTTTCCCCACATCCTCTCCAACATTTATTGTTGTTTGTGTTCTTGATAGCTGCCATTCTGACTGGAGTGAAATGAAATCTTAGAGTAGTTTTGATTTGCATTTCTCTAATTGCCAGCGATGTTGAGCATTTTTTCATGTATTTGTTGATTAATTATGTATATTTTTCTGAGAAGTGTCTTTTCAATTCCTTAGCCCATTTATTGATTGGATTATTTGTTTTTTTTTGGTGTCAAGTTTTTTGAGTTCTTTATATATTCTAGAAATTAGTGCTCTATCCAATGTGCATGTATTAAATATTTGTTCCCAGTTAGTTGGCTCACTATTCACTTCACTGATTGTTTCTTTTGACGAGAAGAAGCTTTTTAGCTTAAATCTATCCCATTCATTAATTCTTGGTATTAATTCTCGCACTACTGGATTCTTGTAAAGAAACTTGGAGCCTAATCTGACATGTTGGAAATTGTAGCTTACTTTTTCTTCTATTACGTGTATTGTCTCTGGTCTAATTCCTAAGTCCTTGATCCACTTTGAATTAAATTTTGTGCTTGGTGAGAGATACAGGTTTAATTTCATTTTGTTGCATAGAGCTTTCCAGTTTTTGCAGCACCATTTGTTGAAGAGGCTATCCTTTCTCCACTGTACATTTTTGGCACCTTTGTCTAATATAAGATAGCTGAAATTATATGTGCTAGTCTCTGTGTCCTCAATTCTGTACCATTGGTCTACTAGTCTGTTTTGGTGCCAATACCATGCTGTTTTTGTTACTATTGCTCTATAGTATAATTTAAAGTCTGGTATGGTGATGCCACCTGCTTCACTTTTCTTGCTCAGGATTGCTTTGGCTATTCTGGGTCTCTTATTTCTCCAGATGAATTTCATGACTGCTTTTTCTATTTCTTTGAGAAATGTCATTGGGAATTTGATTGGAATTGCATTAAATCTCTATAGTGCTTTTGGTAGTATGGTCATTTTGACAATATTAGTTCTGCCTATCCAAGAACAGGGTAGATCTTTCCATCTTCTAAGGTATTCCATAATTTCTTTCTTTAGTGTTCTATAGTTTTCGTTATAGAGGTCTTTCACCTCTTTCGTTAAGTTGATTCCCAGGTATTTTATTTTTTTTGATGCTATTGTAAATGGAGTAGTTTTCATCAGTTCCCTTTCAGAGGCTTTGTCAGTGATGTACAAAAATGCCTTTGACTTATGGGTATTAATTTTGTATCTTGCAACTTTGCTGAATAAATATACTAGTTGTAAAAGTTTTCTGGTAGAGTTTTTATGGTCTTCTAGGTATATTATCATGTCATCAGCAAATAGTGCTAATTTGAGCTCTTCTTTTCCTATCTGGATCCACTTAATTTCTTTTGTTTGTCTAATTGATCTGGCCAGAGTTTCAAGTACTATGTTAAATAGCAGTGGTGAGAGGGGGCATCCCTGTCTTGTTCCAGTTTTAAGAGGGAATGCTTTCAATTTTTCTCCATTTAAGATAATATTAGCTTGAGGTTTTACATAGATAGCTTTTATAATGTTGAGATATGTTCCTGTTATTCCTATTTTTTTCTAGAGCTTTGAACATAAAGGGGTGTTGTATTTTGTCAAAAGCTTTTTCTGCTTCTATTGAGATGATCATATGGTTTTTATCTTTAAGTCTATTGATGTGATGTATTATGTTTATTGATTTCTGAATGTTGAACCAACCTTGCATCCCTGGGAGAAACCCCACTTGATTGTGGTGCACTATCTTTTTGATATGTTTTTGAATCAGATTTGCCAGAATTTTGTTGAGGATTTTTGCATCTATGTTTATTAAAGATATTGGCCTGACATTTCTTTTTTGGCTGTGTCTTTGCCTGGCTTTGGAATTAATGTGATATTGGCCTCATAGAAATAGTCTGGGAGAGCTCCCTCTTTTTCTATTTCTTGAAATATTATTTCGTATTAGTTCTTCTTTGAAAGTCTTGTAGAACTCGGCTGTAAGCCCATCAGGACCTGGACTTTTTCTTGTTGGTAGTTTTTTGATAGCATCTTCTATTTCTTCACTTGAAATTGATTTATTTAAATTGTGTATAGCCTCCTGTTCCAGTTTGGGCAATTCATATGACTCTAGAAATCTGTCAATGCTTTCAGTAATTTCTATTTTATTAGAGTACAATTTTTCGAAGTAATTTCTAATTATCTCCTGTGTATCTGAGGTGTTTGTTGTGATATTTACTTTTTCATCATGGATGTTAGTAATTTGAGTTTTTCTCTTCTTCTTTTCATTAGCAACGCTAGGGGTCTGTCAATTTTATTTATTTTTTCAAAGAACCAACTTTTGGTTTTGTCAATTCTTTGAATTGTTTCTTTAGTCTCTATTTCATTAATTTCGGCTCTGATTTTAATTATTTCCTGTCTTCTACTGCTCTTAGTGTTGATCTGTTCCTCTTTTTCTAGTGCTTTGAGCTGTGATGTTAAGTCATTTATTTATTTATTTATTTTCATTTAATGAAGGAATTCAGTGCAATGAATTTTCCTCTTACTACTGCCTTCATAGTGTCCCAGAGATTTCTATACGATGTATCTGTGTTCTCATTTACCTCTAGGAATTTTTTAATCTCCTCCTTGATGTCTTCTTCAACCCCTTGTTCATTCAGTAGCATGTTGTTTAGCTACCAGCTGTTGGAGTAGTTTTTTTTTTTTTTTTTTTTTTTTTTATTTCTTGTATTATCATTGATTTCCAATTTCATCCCATTATGGTATGAAAGAATGCAAGATAGCATTTCTATTTTTTTATATTTGCTAAGAGTTGCCCTGTGACATAATATATGGTCAATTTTGGAGAAGGAGCCATGTGCTTCTGAGAAGAAAGTGTATTCACTTACTGAGGTATGAAATATTCTATATATATCCATTAGGTCTAAATTATTAATTGTTTTAACAAGGCCTAAAATTTCTTTATTTAGCTTTTGTGTGGATGATCTATCCCTTGGTGAGAGAGGTGTGTTGAAGTCCCTTAGAATAACTGTGTTGTGGTCTATTTTACTCTTGAACTTGAGAAGGATTTCTTTGATGAAGGTAGGTGCTCCATTATTTGGGGCATATAGATTTATAATTGTTATATCTTGTTGATGAATGGTTCCCTTAAGTAGTAAAAAATATCCATCTTTATCCCTTTTGATTAGCTTTGGCTTGAAGTCTACCTTATTTGATATGAGAATGGAAACCCCTGCTTGCTTCCGCAGCCCATGTGCGTGATAAGTCTTTTCCCAGCCTTTCACCTTCAATCGCTTTATGTCTTTTTCTATGAGGTGTATTTCTTGTAGACAGCAAATTGTTGGGCTATTTCTTTTAATCCATTATGACAATCTGTGTCTTTTGAATGGTGAGTTTAGGCCATTAACATTCAGGGTTATTATTGAGATGTGATTCTTATTTCCATCCATTTGTAATTGTATTATGGTATTTAGCTTGATTTGGATTCTCCTCTGGTTGGTAATTTCTTTAGTTTACTATCTCCCTTTGTTGATTTTCATTGTTATTTTTCTCTTCTTCTTCATGGAAAATTTTGTCCAAGATGTTCAGAAGTGCTGGCTTTCGAGTTGTGAAATCTTTTAACTTTTGTATGTCATGGAAGGTTTTTATTTCATCTTCGAATCTAAAGCTCAATTTTTCTGGATATAATATTCTTGGTTGACATCCCTTTTCTTTCAGAGCTTGAAATATGCTATTCCAGGATCTTCTTGCTTTTAAGGTCTGGGTTGAAAAATCTGAGCATAGTCTGATCGGTTTCCCCATATATGTAATCTGCTTCCTTTCTCTTGTGGCTTTTAATATTCTCTCCTTGCCTAGTGTATTAGGCAATTTCATTATAATGTGCCTTGGTGTGGATCTGTTGTGGTTCTGTACATTTGGTGTTCAGTAAGCCTCTTGAGCTTGGTTTTGCCATTCATACCTTATGTTGGAAAATTGTCTGCTATTATTTCATTGAATAAATTACTCATTCCTTTGGTTTGAAACTCTGCACCTTCTTCAACACCAATCACTCTTAAGTTTGGTCTTTTTATGCTGTCCCATAATTCCTGAATGCTCTATTCTCGTTTTCTTACTACTTTTGCCGTGTCATCTAGATTTTTCTCCAGGATATATATTTTGTCTTCATTATCTGAGGTCCTTTCTTCCAGGTGATCTAATCTGTTGGTGATGCTTTCATTTAAGCATTTAGTTTGGTTTATTTCTTCTTTTATTTCCAGAAATTTCTGTTTGGTTTCTCCTTAAAATCTCTTTCTCCCTATTGAAGTAATCTTTTGCTTCCTGTATTTGTTTTTGAAGTTCTTTGTCAAAATGCTCTTTTACCACCTGTATTTGCTCTCTCATCTCATTTTTGAGTTCCTTTTTAAGATTCATAAGCATTTGGAATATGTAATTTCTAAATTCCGTCTCTGGCATTTGACCAACTGTGCTTGCCATGGAATCTACTGAGGCGGTATGTTGATTGGTTTCAGCCACTTTATTCCCTTGCTTCTTCATAATGCTTGTGTGTCTGTTCTTCTAGCACTGTGGGACCTTGCCTATTTCAATTTCACCTTATAGCTTTATGTTTCTCCTGTGGTGCAATGATGTCAGATCCCCTTATAAATACCTTACACTTTAAGATCTAACACTTTTTTTTACAGCAAATCCCAGTTTGATCACAATGTACAGATTTAGTTAACTCAGGTATTGTTTCCAATTTACTCTGTATGCTTGTGTTGGGGTTTACAGTTTCAGTATTGGACACAGAGATGATATGTTTAGGAAGAAGAAAGGGAGGTTATTGAGATGTTCTTTCTTAGGAAGTATGAAAATAGAATTCTATGGAAGTGGTTTAATATCAGCAGACGGGAGAGGGAAGAGAATGGAGTGAGCGATTTATAGGGAAGACTGATTTATATATAAACCAAACTTATTTAGTCTTTGAGAGAAGAAAAATAAAGATGGAAAAGAAAAAATAAAAAGGAACCATAAAAGATAACAAAGAAGTAAGAATTAGTTTAAGAGAGAGGAGAGAGAAAGTGTGTCAAGAAAATAGAAAGTAAACTATATTTAACACTGCTTTGCTGTATATTTCAACTGCCCCAGGTCTAGAAGTCCCAATTTCTGCATATAATTTGTTGTCCCCTCTGATGAATACACAACGACAGGGTGCAAATAGAGAAGATGAGGGCAGAAGAGGCTTAAGTGAGAAGGGAAGAAAAGAAAGAGGAACACAAACAAACAAATAAGCACACTATCAAACAGATCAAAAACAAAAACAAACAAAAAACAACAACAACAAAAATCCCAGAGTAAAAGCCAGGAACACGTCTCAAATAAACAGGACCCTGGGAAGCCCTTCCAGATTAAGCCACTTGTCCCAGATCATGTCCAGATAATCACAGAGCACCAATTTAGTGGAGTCTAGTCTGCAGCTTTGGCCAGCAGCAGATTGGCACAGAGGAAGAATGGCTGGGGGAGGTAGGTGTCAGTATGTGAATAGCACCAGGAAAGGGTTCATCCAAAAGGCATGCATTCCCCAAGCCCTTCCTCAGTTATAGCTCTCGTGGTTGCTGTGCTGGTCTCAGACAGGCCCTTCCCTGCTGGCTGCCTACGCATCTCACCCAGGTGTGTGCTGTTCTCCGGGTCCTGGACCAATCCTTGAATGCTTGCAGCTGTTTTTCTTCTTTGTTTCTTTGTCCTGGTCAACTGCACCTTTTCTCCAAAATGGCGGCACTTTTCCGGGTCTCAACATCAGTACTCTGGACCTGTGTGTAACTCTGAGGCGTGTAGGTACCGTTTGGCAATTTACATGAAAGAAGTCTATGTGACCGCTGCTCGCGTCTGGCTTTCTTTTTATTCTGCGCTGTTTGAGGCTGTGGTGTGTACTTCCCATACTGCAATGTCACCACAGCAGCTGCATCGTTAAAGCTGGTTTGGTTTTTGGCTGTTTGCACTAGACTCCGATTTGGAGTTCCTTGAATTTCACCATCTAGATGTGCGCGGATGTCTCAGCTCCCTCCCAGTTGCAGGAATATTGCTAGGAATGCATTCAAAACTTCCCGCTAAGCCTCTTTTAGTGACAGTCTCTCAGAGCTCTTCTCTGCTGTCCACCATCTTTCCCAGCTCTCCACAAGCCTTGTTTTTATATTTTATTTAGAGACAGGGTCTTCTGAGTCCCTGAAATTACCGGCATGTGCCACCAAGCCCAGCTGTATTTATTCTTATATCAATCATATTTATACTTCTGAAGCTAAATGTTCACTTCCTTGTACTAATTCTTTTCTCTAGTATCTAATATTTTATCTATTGCCAAGAGAGTCGGGGGCATACATAAGATACATAGTAATATAGCAGTAGACAAAACAAGGATAGATAATGTTTGGAGGACTATTTTAATAAAATTAAAGCATGGGTAAGATGACATAGTCAAGACAGAGAACAAAGGGGATGATAATTTAAAGATCCTTAAAAAATAAAAAGAAAAGAGGAAAAAGAGGAAAGATGTTAATGGGAGAGGAAAGGGAAAGAAAAAGAAAATAGAATGAATGAGAGCAAAATGTGAGAAGGAAAGCAAAAGGAAGGAGAAAGGAAGAAAAAAGAGAAGATAGAAAAACAATATAGGAAAAGGAAAAGAGAAAGTCCTAAAATCAGATGCTATTTTTATAATAATACGCTGATCTGAAAAGGGGAACAGTTTTTATTTTTTGAAAAAAATAATGAAACAAACTTGTGCTATGAAACATTACTGACATGACCACATTCCAGAATAAGCTTAGAGATGCTAAACAGGAAGCTGATAATACAGAGAAAAAACAATGTCCTCTGTATGAAATTGATTATTTAATGCACAGCCTGGCAACTGCTATGCCACACAGAACAAAGTGATCCATTGTGCAGGCACGAAACTACCTAAAATTTAAAATTAAGTACAAATTCAATTTTGAGATAGCAAAGATGTTTTTAGTAGTGATCTACTTTAGTAGCATTTACCTAGGACACTGTTTTTAAATATGATAATTACCCAGCAATATTTATAGCTATGAACAAATTATTTTTCTTGTCTTGCCATTTTCCTTTACTGACCTGTAATTGTTTCTGGAGCAGTTCAACCTGAAATATGCTATGCTATATGATAAAAAGGAAACACTGATATTTTTGTTGCTTTCCTGGCATCACAGAAGCAGAATGACCTGGGTTCCTATCTCCTGGGTACCACCAAACCTCTTGAACTATACGTTTTATACAGTATAGTTTAAAAAAAATCATAAATTTGTTTTCTGAAAATCTTGTTGATTTAAAAATTAATGCTACTTACAAAAACTGAATATAGTTGATAGTACTTAAACATTTTTATGTTATTGTATGTATGTTTAAAACATTAGTTTCTATGGTCCATAATTATGGAATATGACAAGCAATGTTTCAATTTATTTATTATGTTGCTTCTGGACACAGCAGTAAATTATCCTTTTCATTATTGTGTACCCAAACCTCCTAGATGATTATGTGGCAGAGAACACTCTGTCAAATGTATAAATTTATAATATTTCACAGTGGCTCTATGTTAATAAATAAATGCCATATATTTCTCTTTATTTAAATGTTAAATTCATGGGAGAAAATGGGAAGTTCATGTTTTACTAACACAATTACACTTCACTTACAACTTATTTTTTTTATTATGAATCAGTTCATTGATAAATCCTCAAAGATTACAAATTACTTAGAGCTTCACTGCACAACATGATGGGGAAAAGCCTTCCACATTTGTGCTTGTGAAGAGAACAGAGGATTATTGCATAGGAGCAAACAACCTGCAGAGCCACTGGTTAACAGGGCATATTTCTACAGGTGTCAGGAGCAATATAAAAATATATATATATATATATATATATATATATATATATATATATTTTTTTTTTTTTTTTTTTTTTTAGGAAATATAGTATGTGTCCGACACTTTCTGGGCAATTTCTTAATCTATGGCAAAATTAGTCCTAGCACCTAACAAGAAATTTTCCATGTTTCTCTTTCATTAATTCTTACGCTTTTCTATGATTTGGATATGGTCTGAATATTCCCCTAATGGTGTACCTATTGAAGACTTGGTCCCCAGGGTGAAAGTGTTGGGAGATGATATGGACCTTTAGGATGTAGAGCTTAGTGAAGATTCTATAGGTCACTGGGAAACTTCCCTTGGATGGCATTAAGTAGCTCTTGTGGGACCTCTGAACTCTCACAATAGTCAGTTCTTATCAAAGCAAACTTGATGCCTGAATATCTCTGCCTTTCTGTTTTGCAGTGGAATCTCTTGCTTTTACACATGCTCCAATTGTAATGCCATTTGGCCCTCATCAAAGGCCAAACCAGTGAAATCACTAGAGGACTCTGAGTCTCTAAATTTTGAAGATCTTGAAGAGTGAATGGTATAGTGAAGCATGGGGTGGGGAAGCATGTTGGGGCTTCACTGATGTACTTTAAACTAGGGTGGACACAAGGAAACGATTTTGAGGAGTGCTGAGAAAGGACACCAAAATTCCATGGAATTGGATTTTCTGGACCAGTGAAATGATTCATCAAATTCATTTTACACTGGAAAGACAAGACAGAATATTGTTTTTCCAAAATCAAATGTTAAAATTTTATGAATAAATATGAAAAAGAAATTTGTATTTTTCCAGCTTCCATCACACCGTCCCAATCATTCAGGTTGATTGGAAATGAATGGAGATAGCAAAATACTGCAGGTCAATTTTCTCTTTGAGTTTGCTGCTTTCAAAATTATGTTTCCTGATGATTCCTCTTACAATTTCAATCAATTTATTCTTATCACCAGAAGACAAGTGGATTTTTGTTTGTATTTTTTAATCTGAAAAGCTATGCTGTTAAATTAGAATTTTCTAAAGTTACATATATACAAGTTCGTCTCTCCTCCTTTAACCCTAAAATATTGCTATTTTCTGCACTTTTTAAAAATATAATTTTTATTGTCTGATTCCAACTTGTCCTGCCAGGCACATACACTCCTTCCTGACTTCACAGCCTGATTTTTCCATGCACCTTGTCTGTCATACCCTACTTCTCTCTGACATACTATTCCTTGTCACTCACACTGTCTCATAGATATGTTCTCTTTTTAAAGAGTCTGTCTTTTACAGTTCCTCTCTTCCATATATTCCTTCTCTGCCACTCCATACACATCCTCTCTTATTACCTACCCCTTATGCATATGCCCAAGCTAATGTCTAAATCAACAAGACCAAATATGATCACACTCAAAGAAGACAATAGTGCTCATGCACCACATCTCTCTGCACTGCTTTGTGACTAAGTAGTGACCTAGAAATGCTCATCTAAACTTCCTACAGCATCAGGAAAGCACAAAATGTATTACCACATGGATCTGTCTCGTATGTGACTGTGCACACACCTAAACTGACACAACATACAAAAAGATCTTGTGTACACATGCAGGTTTACACCCGCACCCACATACTTCATCAATGCTGCTTAGCTCATTAGCGCTTTCTCTAGGTTTAGCCTCTCGGTGACTTCAACTCTTGGTGTTATTGGGATTATAGAAAAAATGAGACAGCTTGAATGGAGATGCAAGATAAATTGAAGGGAAGGAGTGAGATTCTGGGAATCCTGAGTTTGTGAGTCAAGTATACTTGGGGAGACAATGAATGAACATGATATCTATGTGACAGTAGAAAATAGGGCTAACAGGAAGTGGAATGAAAACTGCTGGTGTATATATCTTACACTGCTGTCTCTTACAAAGATATGAAGGTGTCATCAAACTTTATCCAGAAGTTTTCTTATTTAAGAAAGAGTACACACATTTTTTTTTTTTTTTAGTCAAAGAATCAAAGGGCAAACTGTGACAAAAAATTAGGTCTTATTTCCATACTGAATATGAATTTTCAAATAATATTTTCATCAATTATTTTAATGAGAAATATGTTACTTTTTTAGCATACTTTTAAAGCAAAATGTTCAGAAAAAAACACCTATAAATTAAATTTTACATGGGCCACAAAATTAGCTATAAGAAAAAGTGAGACACTTGTGCAGATTTCATCATTTTGCTATACTAGTATGATGAAAACTAAAGTTGAGAAGTCTAAAGGAAAAAAAAAAAAAAACATTCAAAATTCAAATAAATGCCATTTGAACCAAAATGTCTGGATGACACATTGAGAGAACTGAGCAGAAATTCTTAATTTTTTGTAATTTTTATGAATCTGGAGTAATATATCAGGAGGTATACTACATATCAAACAAACCAGAAAAAAAAAAAAAAAAGCATTTGGGATTGTTTTAAAAACTTCCTTTAAATATAATTAAGCAGCTTTTCTTCTTAGGTCAGAACATGCATTAGATCTTTTCTATTATATTTTCTCAAGTAATTGAATTTTCTTATTTTACCTTGCATTGATACAAGTGTTAAGGTTTTCTTCCATATAGGATTTTTGTTGGCTCATGGTACTGAAGGCATTACATGCATTATTTTATTTTCAAAACTTAATGTAAGAACTAACAAAACTGCATTCTTTTGAAATATTTTATATCCAGCATTACACTTATTATTTCAATGTCCGTGAATGTTAGGATTTTCTCTATTTAAAAATTTTCCTTCTGTAATTGAAATATATTTTCACTTTTCAATATTGTATTGTTGTTTCTAGGTACAAATGTATTTTTTTAACCACAATAGGTGATTAAATTTTAGTTTAGTTAAAAACAAAACAAACAAACAAAAAAACTTCTTTTATCTCAGCCTCTTCCCCACTTCCAGAAAGCAGCTTCATTGCTACAAAGAAATGCATTTATTTAGAGATACTCTCCTTAGGCTAATTTAACTTTTCCACCATTGTAATTCTGCTCTGTAGTTTTCCCTGTCTCCTCTTCAAGTACTTTGTCAAGAGAAATCACATTGCTGCTTATGTTTCTGCTCTTTCTGTCAAAGTTTTTTTTATTAGTGCACTATAGTTATACATAACATTGGGGTTCATTTTGATTTAATCATACATGCGTATTGTCCTCTCCAATTACACTAGGTAATGTATCTCCAGACTTCACCATTCTGCTTCTCTTCCATGATTTTCCCCATTAATCCTTAATTCACATTTCCAAGTTGGATATTCTACTTTGTTTCCACGCTGTAGCACTTATAAAATGAGGTGTGTTTTATGTTTGCTATATACATCTACAGGGGATTAATTTTCTTCCTAGGAAGCTAAGTCAACGGTTTATCTTACAGTCAACTCTCTAAGAATCAGTGACATATGGCACACATGTCGTTTTGCAGGAAGCCACCTGACTTCTTTGGGAATCAGTTTCTTACCTTCTTCCAATATCTAGTCCTTTCTTTAGGATAACTTTCTACCAAAAGACTACCCTCACCTTTTCCCAAGTCTTTATAGTCTTTGACGACACTTCCTTAAGTTCCTCTTCCTACTCTTTCCTCTTGCTCTGATCACTTTCTTATCTGGGTTCTATTTATTTATTTATTTTAAATTTTGATTCCAATGTGAAGTGGAGAAATATATTCTGGAGATATTTAAAACCCTGGGAGTCCCCATGAGAAAAAAACATGGAAAATGTTTCATATTGGTACTGGAAAAATATAAGTATCAGTGCCAGGACACAGAGTTTGTGTGAAACAAGTATGCCACGGGGTGCTCTGTAGAGAGTGTTGGCTCTCTTAAAACACAGACAGTGGTCATAGCCATGGTATGTTACCTGTGTGTCACTTTGCTCATTGCTCTGGCATCATCCCTTTTCTATCAAATATGGTTTTGAAGGAGTTAGGCAGATGTGAGGCAGACAGTTAGCAATAAGAGCATCTATAGAGATATGGCCTTAAGAGGACCCCAAGGTGGTCATCCATAGTGTTTTTCCCAGGTCAAATACCAATTTATGCTTACTATCTAAACATAATTGTCCCTATTATTAAATAATAATGTCATCTCATCAACCATTTAATAAAAGGACCAATAAGCTAAATTCACTGGTATAGAGATTTTACAAGCAAATTTCCCTCTTTGTGGAACTCAGGGAAGGGGGAAAAAAATCTACCTAAGTACCAGAGCCAAAATATAAGGGTTTGGAATGATATTTATGCATTTCTGGGAACTTTAACAGTAGTAAAACATTATCACTCTCAAAGACATTTCTAGAACAGAGGGTGCCAGATAGCGCCACAGTAGGGGAAGATGTTGTTAAAGATGTGTGCATGATGAACTTAATTGTCACATAATGAAAGGATATGCATGGGGGTGATTAAACTGACCCAGAAGAAAAGAAAAAAATGAAAAGCTACCTAAGAACTTGAGAGTAGTGAAAAATTCTGCACAGACAGTATGTAACTCTGCTATTACCCCTCCCTGCCATTCTTTTCCCCTCCTCCTAATGAAATTGGTATGCACAGATGCACATGTGCACGCGCATACACACACATACACACACACACACACACACACACACACACACACACACACACACACAAAGGTCTCTAGCTGGGAGACTAGATACTGGCCGTATGACTTGGGTTTTGAGTGGATGTTCTTTGTGCATGTTCCGTATTACATCCTTGAAAAGAATTTGCCTATTTTCTGTCAAATTGTTGCCTCTTCCTATGAGCCAGCATGAGCCTGAGACATGTAGCAAGGGCAACATGCCAATGCATGGCAGAATAGCAAAAGGAAAGAAATTGTGTCCCTGACAAGTGTGGACAGAGCTGTTCCTGCCAAGCTTGTTATGTGAGCAAGAAATACAGTTCCATGTGAGTCTCTTTTTAAAATATGTGAGTCTCTTACAAAAAAAAAAAAAAAAAAAAAAAATGAAGCTTACTAGATACCTTAGCCAATAGATATGCCATAGCATAAATATAGTGGAAGTGAGGTACACAAGAAGCCAAACTAAGCAAATAAGATTCCTTGAAAAAATGACTGGCAAATATGAAAAAGGAAAACCTCAAATAAAATTAAAAACACTTTTAAAATTGAATAAAAATAAAAATAAGAAAGTTAAAAATGTTATCTGGAATACAACGTGGAATAAAAGAGGAATTACAATGTGTGTGTGTAGGGAAAAGTTAGCATTTTCTGAATAGCAATTTCAGAAGAAAATAGTAGATATAACATGGAAGAGACAATATATTAAAGAAGATGATGAGTGATAACTTTCCAGGATTAAAGAAAAATAAAAAATCCTCACATTGCAAAACCCACCTTATCCCATGGAGTCTATACCTAGACATTATAATAAAATTGCAGATCTAAAAATGAGGAGAAATACAGATAATTAAAGAGTTTGAAATTGAATGATAGGCAAACTTCAATTAGTAATAATAAATGCAAGTTAATAAAATATAATTTTCAAATAGTCAGGATAATAACTGTCAAATTAAAACTATACATTCAGTTAAGAGACCAATTAAGGTTGAAGACAAAATAAAGTCATTTAAATACAGAAAGAATATATATTTCATATTTAAATGTCTTGTAAATTATTTTAAGTATATATTTAATAGGCAATTGAATGCTAGAAGATGGAATGAAGAAACAATGTAAAGGAAACTAATAATATTTTAAAATATAATTAGGAGTATAAAATTGATACATTATATTGACAAATAATAAATAATAATAATAAACATCAAGAAAGTAACACACAAACGGTGGAAGGAATGATTGAGTACACTCTAAAGTTAACATATAGTTTTGGAAAGGAATAGATATATAGATAGCTTTAAAATTTAAAAATTTCATTAATCAAAATAATTTTCTATGCCCATTGTTTCCAATTTCCCCTTTCTCATTCTCTCCTGTATTCAGTAAGCTCATATGTTCAATCCCATCAAATTTTATCTGAAACTTTTGTCATCAAAGTAAACAATGGCCTCCACTTTGCTTAACCAACTATTTTGCAGTCTACATTTAAGTTTATGAATCAACAATATTTGACATAGCTGATCACTTTCTCCTCTTGTAAGCATTTCCTTTACCTATTTCCAGGTAAACACCTATTGTTTTGGTTTTCATATATTACCGGCTGTATCTTAGTTTCTTTTTCCTATTTCTCCTCATCTTTTCTATATCTAAGTAGTGCAAGGTGCCCAGGTTCAGTACTCGGATCTCTACTATTTACTATTTATTATTATTTCTTTGGTAATCTTATGGAGTATAATGGCTTGAAGTAATAGATAATATGCTGACAATTCTCAAATGTATATTTCTAGTGTAGAATGGCATCCTGTACCTTAAAACCACACAGCTATGTGTATGTGTCATTGCAAACTCAGTGTCTAATCATATCTCTAATTTAAAAATTTTTCCCTTATCGATTAATGGAAATTTTATTTTTACCGTTGCTTAGGCTATTATCTGCTAAAATCTCATTCACTTTTCTCTTTTTCTCACAACCTGCGCTCAATCTATTGGCCCTTTCCTGCTCTACCATAAAAATAATATCCAAATCCAATCATTTCTTATCCCTGGACTGCTACAGCTGTGGACTAATTTCAGGTACACTGAGACCACTCCCACTTCTCATCTCTGTGGCCTCCCTTTGCTCTCCTCAGTACCCATCACTCTCATACTAAATGGTGTTTGGTTTTGTTCCCTTAAGAAATGGTCTATTTTCTAAGAAATTATCTGTTTTGTACTAATATTCATCTTCATCTTATTTTTTACTATATGTTCAACACCTGTAATGATGCCAACAAATATTAGAATTAAATATGAGAATTTAATTAAAAATTATAATTAAATATTACTGGATATATTACTGGATTATTAATGCATGGAGGTCTCAAGCTTAGTATTGACACTGGCAATACAATGTTTAATTTCAACTTAGTAGGAAAAAAATACCCTAAAATGAAAGGAATCAAATAGATTGGATATAAAAATGCAATTAAAAATACACAATAAAACCATGTAACTTCAGATTATTCTTGTGAAAGAAATATAAAAATTGCCACATAGAAGAGGTAAAATTAATGGAAAAGAAAATATCAGCCAAGTACATCTTAAAGGATGCTATTATTATTATTGGCACTCCATTAATTTTAATAGAATGTAAATATTTGAGATTTAATTATAATAAGCAAATTAAAGCAGTAATTAGAAATGATAACAATATTTAAACACCTAAACTTAGTAGCTAAAAATAAAACTCATAGAAAAAAATATAGATGGAAATCTTCATGATGTTGAATTTGCCAATGATTTCTTGGTTTTGACACAAAAGGCACAGACAACAAAAGATAAAATGGATAGTATTAAAATCAAAACTGTGCCTCAAGAAATACTAGCAACAGAGTAGAAAGAAAGCACATAAAATGTAAGGAATTATTTGCAAATTGTAAGAAATTAATATCTAGAATAATTAAAGAACTTCCTCTTAAACAATTAAAAATCCAATTAAAAATGGCCAAAGAATTTGAATTGGCATTTCTCCAAAGAAGATATACAGGTGGCTAATAAACACATGAAATGATACTAGCTTGTTATTAGTAGTCATTTAGGAAATCAAATACAAATCATAATGTGCTACCCCTTCACACCTACAGAAAATCACAAGTGCTGATTAGGATGTGGAGAAATTGTTACCCTGATACATTGCAGGCACATATGTGGGTATCAAAGTAGAGGCAGATTATGTGGAAAATAGTATGGCAGTTACTTAGAAGTTAAAGAAAATCCAAGAACCATAATGTGATCTGCAATTTCACTTTTAGATATATACACAAAATAATTGTAAGCAGGGACTTAGACATTTCTTTACCCATGTTCATTGTAGCATTACTCATAAGAGCCAAAATATAGAAATGACCTAAGTAGACATATGAATGATACATAAAATGATATATATATATATATATATATATATATATATATATATATGTCCGTTGTCTATAAATATCCACCTTTAAGACATTATACTATTTGAAATAAGCCAGAAGCAAAGGATAAATATTAGACAGTAGTCAAATTCATTGAGATAGAACAAAAATGGTGATTACCAGGGGCTACAGAAGTGGGGAACAGGGGGTTAGTGTTTAATGGGTGTTCCGTTTTAGTGTGAAAAAGATGGATCATTTCTAGAGGTAGATGTGGCAATGGTTGTGTGATAATCTGAATATACTTAATGTCTCAGAACTATACACTTGAAATGATTAAAATGGCATATATTATGCTGAGTCATTCCATATTTTTGAGTGGAAGAAAAAAGAGTGATCCACATTAAATGTGGATTGGAAAATGAATATCATGAAGACACATAAATGACCATTGGATCTGGCAAAATTTAGACCTTTAGGATTCTGACAGTAATGCATTCTATAATATTTCTATTGTATTGGATTATATATATGTGTGTGTGTGTGTGTGTGTGTGTGTGTGTGTGTATTTAACTTCTTGTGTTTGTGCATTTCTTAACTGCCCAGAGATTTTTTATTATATAGATTATACATTTAATTCTTTATGTCTCCAGAAATTCTTAATATAACACAGTTTACCTAGTTAGAATTAAAATTATTTAAGGAATTGAATCAAATTGATGCCCACCAAAAGAGAAAAATCAGTTTTAAAATTCAAAATGATATCTGATATAAAAATTCTGAAATTCTAAGTGTTTTGAATGGAGCCTGACTCACTGAATAAGCCAAACTTTCCCTCACAAACCAAAATGCCACTTTTCTTATATGTTAAAATCCCATAGGAATTATGGAACAATTTTGTTTTCTAATTTTTTCCTTTTACGCATCTAACTGTATGACTGTCACTCTTTTTTTTTATTTCTATGTTTCATTAACTTGATTATTATTATCACTCTTATTTTTCAAAATTTTATTCTGGCTATATATATTTGCTTGTTCATATTTCCATAGAAACTTACCTAGTTGTAAAAAGATTCTGTTGTTGATTTTCTTGATGTCATGTTTATTTATTAGTGTTACTTTATGGGAAATTGGAATCTCTTCAATGCTTAATACATCCAAAAACATCATAAGCCTTTCTACTTACTCTTTACACCATCTGATAGATATATGAACATGTGGTTATCTTCATATAAAATCACTTATTAATATGAAGACATTTAATCTGTTGTGTTCCCATTGTCAATGGGTCTTTGCTTTTAAAAACACCCTCTCAGGTTATATGTGGAAACTATTGCTTTTATTGTTAGTTTTATAAATAAAACTAACATATCACTAATTTTTCTTATAAGTAGCTTTATGACTATTGTGTAAGATTTTGGAATTATAAAAGCATTTGAACCCATTTCTCTCAGTTTATGTGAAATAGATTTCATGTCAATCACATATTTGAATATGAAAAAAAGCATAACATCACTATAGTAAACTGTGGGGAAATTATTTTAATTATTTTAAATATTGCAGTGGGAAAAACTTTAGAACTATAATATAGTCTCAGAAGACATAAGAAATGAATATTCCTATGTAACATGAAAATATACATTCTGTAAAGCAGAAACTATTACACATAAGGATGAATAATTCTTGCAGAAAAAACTATAACTTTTCTTATGGAATTTTCCCAAGTCATAAACCATATCTTTACATAAAAAGAATTTAAAAATTTAACCACTAAGTAAACACATATCAAATAATATTAATAAAACATTCAGGGAAATTTTTACTAAGCAAATCATAGTTACTTAATATCACTTTAAGAAAATGCAAATCAAATTTGTATTTATCAGAATGACAGAGATCAAAAAATTTGAAAACTTGCCTGTTGAGTCTGTGGGGAAAGTCAACCTCAAGTAATACAGGTTGAAGTATAGCTTAGTAAACTTTCTTTAGAAGACATTTTGGAAAATATACTCAAATTATAATTGTGTTAGTTCTTTGATCTGAAATTCTACTTCTTGGGGTTTTTGTATGTTTTATACTCACAGCATACTTTATAGTACTTGAAGATTGAAAACAACATAAATGTTTCCTAGTAGGTATTAACTTTAAAGGTCATAAATACAATATATTATGAAATATGGGAGTTTTATTTGTAACATTATTTCCAAGATATTTTGTATTTAAAACATTGCTGAGTAAAGTGTATATCATGCTATGACACATATGCAAAAAGAGAAAGAACACAGAATATTAAAATTATATTTTTTTGTATCTTCTTGGTCTCTTAGACCTTGAGACCCTACATGTGAAATTTCCTTCTTAATTAGAAGTTGTTAATGTTGAATAGGCTCATATATTCCAGTGTGACTCTTCCATTTTGTCAATTCATTTCCCATATTCTAAGTGCCTCCAAACTCCATGAAAATGGGCCTATCAAGAGAGAGTCATCTTCTCACCACAAACTTGTCTCTAATTCAAAGATACTTATCTTGTTATGTCTCTAGATATCTTATCAGAAGGAATGTTTCAATTCTGTGATATTTAGAATGACAACTTGATGTTCACATCCTTCACCCCATCAAACTTAAAAACAACAACAACAACAACAACAACAAAAAAAAAAAACCCAAATCTTATCACGCCTAAATGTGAGCTATGAGAAACTTCAAAATAATTCATAAAATGGTGAAGGTCTGCACTCTCTGACTAAGAATGTAACATTTTTTTAAGTTGGTAAATGTATTAATCAGAATTCTTCAGAGAATCAGAATAAATACAATGCAAGAATATCCAAGATTTATTATGGGCTTGGCTCCTACAATCACAGAACTCTGAAGTTTCACTATTTACATGTCCTGCTGGGAACTGGAGAACCAGGAAAACTGGTGGCATACTCTAGTATTAATTTAAAGGCCTGAGAACCAGGCAGCAAGTGGTGTAACTCCCAGTCCATGCCAATGCCTGAGAAGCAGGGGATCAGCTGTCAGAAGTCCCATATCCCAATTTGAGAAAGGAGATAGAGAATTCATCCTCACTCTGCCTTTTTGTTTTATGTAGTCTCTCCATGGATTGGATGATTCCCATTTGTGAGGGCTGATTCAAATACTAATCTCCTGGAAATACTCTCACAGACATGCTCAGAAATGTTTTATCAGCTATTTGAGCTCAGTTAAGTTGACATTTAAATTAATCATCATAGTAAAATAATGGGAAGACTGATGACCAGAGCCAATGTGAATCTAGACCATAGTCATTTCAAGTGATTCCAGACCATACTTCCATTTGTTGATGAATATGCCATTAATATATTCATCCTCAGAAAGTTTCTTGAAATTTGATTAAAATAAACAAATAAACAACAAAAAAAACATTTAATTTCTTGTGCCTTACCTCCCTCTGTACTTGCAATAATAATGATGGTGGCAAGTCATTAACTTCACACACTTAACTCTTGCTACATATGTTCCATTATTTCCCTTCACTGGGAAGAAAACTGAAGATCTCTTATTTAAATTTTGATGACCAACTAAACCAGTAACCAGTTTAGTAATGCTATAATACTAAAGTAAGACAGAAATGATAAAATTGTGGAAGCAAACTTTTTTTTTTTTTTTTTTTAATTTGGACTGGAAAGAATCAGTACGTTTCTTTTAGGTTGCAAGAATTCAGTGGAAGGTAGTTCTGCTCATGCAACCTTGCTTGCAAGCTCAGAGGTAAGGGGAAAACATCAAATAAACAAATGACTCAAAGAAGAAAGAGGATATGGCTGTTGTGGGATTTATCATTATTGTAATGAGGGACAAGAAAAGGATGTGCCTTGTTTGAGTTATTATTTTTATCATAATTATTTTTAATTTAGCTTTATGTTTTATTTTGTTTTGCTTTTAATAGTACTGGGGCTTGAACTCAGACTTACTTCACCACTGAGTTATATACTGAGGCCTTTTTACATTTTTTTTTTTAAGTTTTGAGACAAGCTCTTGCTAAATTGCTTAGATTGGGCTCAAACTTGTGATGTTCCTTCTTCAGTCTCCCTAGTAACTAGGGATTATAAATTTATTTTGTAATATTATGTTGTGCACCATAATGACCACCTTGTTAGCATAATTTAACTGAAATAAAATTTGTAAATGTTTCTCTCATCACCCCCAAACTACCCAATGTGCTAGAATAAAGTACAAAATCAAATTACATCAGATTTCTTTAGAAAATCATGGACCAAACTCCACTGCTATGCTACATTTATTTTCTGCATCTCGAGAAACTTTTCACCAGCTACTCTCAACAAGCTGTAGAATTCTTGAAAGTGAGATTATAAACAAGAAGGTCAGTGATATTTTAGTAATCATTGGTCTATCAAAAACACAATAAGAATAACTAGGATAAAATTTAATTATTTGTTGTAGGGTCCAGACAGACTAGGGGGATTCAGGGCCAACAAGAAAGAGTTGATGCCATTTTGAAACTGTGTGATGACTATTTAGTACAGCTGCTATAATTACATTTTCTAAAATTGTATACTTGCTATTTTTATTATTTTCTAATTACAGAATTTCTATGGCAATTGGGGATACTTAGTGACTGACTTTGGCAAGTCCCACAGACTTTTCAGGTTAAATTATGGTACTGCTCTGGAAGAGAATATTTTGAATCTCAGGAAAATATTGACTATAATAGAGGCACCCTAAAGGGGTACTCTGGAGAAATGATTGGCTAACCATAAATATTCTCTATGAACATTTTTGAATGGTTTTTGTTCATTCTTTATTTTATTTAATTTTTTACTTGTTTTAATTAGTTATACATGACAGTAGAATGCATTTATGCACTGTGATATATCATACATAGATGGGATATAATTTCTCATTTTTCAAAGTGCACATGTTGCAGAATCATATCGGTCATGTAGTCACATATATACATACAGTAATAATGTCTGTTTCATACCACTATCTTTCCCATCCCCACATCCTCTCCCTCTCTTCCCTTCACTTCCCTCTACCTACTCTGACGCTATTTTTCCCTAGTGCCCCCTGCTTTATTATAAATTAGCATCCACATATTAGAGAAAACATTTGGCCTTTGGTTTTGTGGGATTGGCTTATTTCACTTAGCATGATATTGCCAACCATTTATTGGCAAATGCCATAATTTCACCCTTCTTTAAAGCTGAGTAATATTCCATTGAGTATATATACCACATTTTCTTTATTCATTCATCTGTTGAAGGACACCTAGGTTGGTTCCATAGTCTAGCTATTGTGAATTCAGCTGCGATAAACATTGATGTGGCTGTGTCATTATATTATGCTGATTTTAAGTTCTTTGGGTATAGACCAAGGAGTGGGATAGCTGGGCCAAGTGGTGGTTCAATTCCTAGTTTTCTGAGGAATCTCCATACTGTTTTCCATAGTAGTTGCACCAATTTGCAGTGCCATCAGCAATGTATAAGTGTACCTTTTTCCCCACATCCTTGCCAACATTTATTGTTGCCTGTATTTTTGATGATTGCCATTCTGACAGGAGTGAGATGAAACCTTAGTTTTGATTTGCATTTCTCTCATTGCTAGATGTTGAAAACTTTCTCATATATTTGTTGATCAATTGTTTTTCTTCTTCTGTGAAGTGTCTGTTCAGTTCTTTAGCCCATTTATTGATTGGGTTATTTGTATTTTTGGTGTTAAGTTTTTTGAGATCTTTATCCTAGAGATTAATGCTTTATCAGAGGTGTATGTGGTAAACTTTTCTCCCAATCTGTAGGCACTCTCCTCACATTATTAATTGTTTCCTTTGCTGAAAAAAAAGTTTTTAAATTTGAATCCATTCCATTTATTGATTCTTGATTTTACTTCTTGCGCTTTAGGAGTCTTGTTAAGGAAGTCAGATCCTAGGTCAACGTGGTGCAGATTTGGGCCTACTTTTTCTTCTATTAATTGCAGGGTTTACGTTCTAGTGCCTAAGTCTTTGATTCACTTTGAGTTTATTTTTGTGCATGGTGAGAGATAGAAGTTTAATTTTATTTTGCTACATATGGATTTCTAGTTTTGCCAGCACCATTTGTTGAATAGGCTACTTTTTCTCCAGTGAATGTTTTTGGCACCCTTGGCTAGCAGGAGATAACTGTATTTAAGTGGATTTGTCTCTGTGTCCTCTATTCTGTACCATTGGTCTACAAGTCTATTTTGGTGCCAATACCATGCTGTTTTTGTTACTATAGTTCAGTAGTATAGTTTAAGGTCCGGTATTGTGATGTCTCCTGCTTTACTTTTCTTGCTAAGGATTGTGTTAGCTATTATGGGTCTCTTGTTTTTCAAAATAAATTTTATGATTGCTTTTTCTATTTATATGAAGAATGTCATTGGGATTTTAATAGGAATTGCATTATATCTCTATAGTGCTTTTGGTATTATGGCCATTTTGACAATATTAATTCTGCCTATTCAGGAACATGGGAGATCTTTCCATCTTCTGAGGTTTTCTTCAATTTCTTTCTTTGGTGTTCTGTAGTTTTCATTGTAGAGGTCTTTCACCTCTTTTGTTAGATTGATTCCCAAGTATTTTTTTGTTTTTTTGAGGCTATGTGAATGGAGTAGTTTTCCTAATTTCTCTTTCAGTGGATTTATCGCTCATATATAGGAATGCATTTGATTTATGGGTGTTGATTTTATATCCTGCTACTTTGCTGAATTCATATTAGTTCTAGAATTTTTCTGGTGGAATATTTTGGATCGTCTGGATATAAAATCATGTCATCAGCAGATAGTGATAGTTTGAGTTCTTCTTTACCTATTTGTATCCCTTTGATTTCTTTCTTTTGGCTAACTGCTCTGGCTAGAGTTTCAAGGACAATGTTGAATAGAAGTGGTGAAAGAGGACATCCTTGTCTTGTTCCAGTTTTTAGAGGTAATGCTCTCAATTTTTCTCCATTTAGAATGATTCTGCCCTTGGGTTCAGCATATATAGCTTTTACAATGTTAAGGTATGTTCCTACTATCTCTAGTTTTTCTAGTGCTTTGAACATGAAGGTATGCTGTACTTTGTCAAATGCTTTTTCTGCATCAATTGAGATGATCATATGATTCCTGTTTTTAAGTCTATTAATATGATGAATTATGTTTATTGATTTCCATTTGTTGAACCAACTCTGTATCCCTGGCATGAATTCCACTTGATCATGGTGCACTATTTTTTTAATATGTTTTTGTATGCGATTTGCCAGAATTTTATTGAGAATTTTTGCATCTATGTTTATTAGGGATATTGGTCTGACGTTTTCTTTCCTTGATATGTCTTTGTCTGGTTTTGGTATCAGGGTGATATTAGCTTCATAGAATGAGTTTGGAAGAGTTCCCTCCTTTTCTATTTGTTCATTCTTTCTTATCAAAAGATCTTCACCAAAACCAACTTTAAATAATCAGAAAATAGCAATTTATTTATAAATAAATAGATTTAAAAAATTACTCCTAGTGACTGATCAAACAGTGGAAGTGGCATAATAATACAACAAAGTATCACTTGCAAAAGGGTTTCAAATGCATGTTGCTGAAATTTAAGTCATCACAATATGTCCATATATGATGTTTTTTAAAAGTCAAGAATAAAGGGGCCTAGAAAGGAGAAAAGATTATTAAAAAGAGACAGGAGAAGTTATTATATAATGTAAAATCACTGAAGTGGCAAGAATTAATGTTTCCCACATTTATGTATCTGTGACATTAATGAGACTTAATTGTCATTCTCAGAAGTTTAATAAGAATCAAGTATATTCTAATGTATTATTTAAATTGATAGGACACTCATCACCGAAGTGCTAACTAATGACAAACAAATGTAATTTCAAAAAAAAATAAAATCCATTTTACCAAGCAATAATAAGAAAATAGAGAGAAAATGATTTCCTGGAGTCTGAGTGGGTAGGAACCATCTGAAATAGGAAAAGGTAGCAACAACGTGGTTGACAAACAGACCCACTGATGTCCATTGTCCTATATGAAGTTCAAGAAAAACACCTGCATTCTCATTACCGTGTATTAGCTAAGAATGTAACAAATAAGAAATCAAATGTAGAGAAGAAAGATGTAGTTGTGTTAAAATAGTGAAATTTGGTGGAAATAGTTAATAAATAGTGAATCCATTAAAATTATGACATTTATATTTTTATTTATTGCTTTTTTTGAAATTAGTTTTTTCTTTATTTTTACTCATTTTGAAATAATATAGTAACTGGAAAATTTATTTGTAGAGGAGATGGAAGAAATGCCAGGAAATGCAGAACAATTTGTCCTAATTGAACTTTTGTCAATGATATGGTTTCATAGGAACCATAGTAAAACCATCGTTTTATTTTTCAGCAATTTCCATGTAAATACTAAGGTGTTAAATTCTATAAAAATATTTGGTTTTGACACAAGGAAACTTTAAAATAGAGTCTAGTGTATTATACCTAATTGTGAGTTATAAGTTTAGATAATAATAAATTCTAACCACTATTTGAATTATATGGTTACTTTTCACCATTAAGTATATACATCTTTTCTGTTGTACTCATTTTTTTTAATTTGAAATGTCAAAAATAAGTTTTTGATCTTTTCAGCCATCTTAAATTGTATCACTATTTTAATTTTCAACCTATTTTTAAGACCTATTACCACACATAAGTCAAATTTAATTATCAGAGTAGTAAATTCTCTGCAGAAGCCTATGAAAATTAATCTCATAGTTTCACACTATCCCATTAGAATAAGAAAAATACTAAAAGTATGAAATAGAAATTAAATGTATAAATCAGCCAGAAAGGTTTTGGAAAAAGCTGTTCACAAACAAAAACAAATTAAATGATTATAATTTTAGTTATTTAAGAGCTTCAGGATCTTTTATTTTTGGGTCAGGTTGTAGAGGAAAATTCTCTATTGCTAAAAGTATCATAAATGAACCAAATAGAATCAGTGCTATAAATGGAATGAAATGCGATTCTGCACTGAGTATAATAGCTTTATATAGCTCAGCAATATTTTTAATATCTCCTTTGGTATTTTTTTTTCTATAGTTAAAATTGTTATTTGTATGCTGCATTTTGTATTATTTTTATAGTGCCCTGATGTTTAGCTCCTGGATCACTTTCTTTCCTTCCACCTTTTGTTTTGATTTTTCCTACATTCTTTCCTCATTAAACGTGGAATAGTGTGTGTGTCTTTATTTCCTTTCAATAAATCACAGTATAGTACCTTAGCAAGTGTTGGAAAAATATTCACTGCTTTTGACAGTTCCTTATGTGACCTATTTTACAAATTCTTTCAACATTTAACAATCCTTGGAGACTCTTCAGCTTTTCAGTGTTACTGTCAGTGTTAATAATTTATACTCTCTCTACATGAGAAAAGTGTTTGAGACATTAGGACTGGTAAATAAGGAAAATCAGAACAAGGATGTTATAAAATTTGGAGAAAGTTCAGAAATGTTTAGTAAGAAAGTATCATACTTGTGTGTTAAAAATCTAAAAGAAGTAGAAACAAAAAAAGATGATCAATGTGTAGTTTTTAGTTTTTAATAGAGACAATAACAATTCTTTATAGCAAACAATTTTAGCATAATATGTGCTATGATTGTGTTATCTCTTACATTTATTCCTTCATTCTGAAAATACTGCTTATGCATTTTTACTACATTGCAGATCTTATGCTAGTTTTCATAGGTGTTAATATCTTCAGAGAGGCACAGTAGGAATAGTTGAGTAACTTAATCTAAAAACATCACAATACAATTTTATAGTTATTACATGGATCTGAGTTTTTAGAGAAGGAAGAACACAAATGAGAAATGTCCCGTGTTACTTAGTATTTGGCAATGAAAGACTTCATTGAAAATGAATTAGGGTCTTGGACTAGAGTCCGAGAAAGCAAAGTAAGGATAAGTACTACTGACAAAACTGCAATAGGACATGTGGAAACAACCCAATTGTCCATCAAAGATAAAGGCATAAAGAGAAAATGTGGTATATGCATATAATGGAAAATTATTCATCCTTAAAAAAAAAAGAATACATAACAACAATACACACAACATGGATGAATGTTGAGGGTATAATGCTAAGTAAAATAAACCAGTAACAGAATGACAAGTACTGTATACTTCTTTGTAGGAGATACAAAAATAGACTCATTGAAGCAAAGAGCAGAACCATGGTTTCCAGAACAGGGAAAAGAGGGAAATAAGAAGTTGTTTATCAACAGGTGTTTTAGTCAGCTCTTTTGCTGCCATAACCAAAAGACTTGACAAGAATAATTAGAGAAGGAAAAGTTTATTTGGGGTCTCACCGTTTCAGAGTTCTTAGTCCATGGGTGGCTAGCTCTATTGTTCTGTATGAGATGAGACAGACCATCATGGCAGAAGGGTGTGGCGGAGGAAAGCAGCTCAGGACATGATAATCAGTAAGCAGAGAGAGACTAAACTTGGCTTACCAGGGATAAATATATATACTCCAAAGCACCCCCTTAATGACCCACCTCCTCCAGTCACACCATAGCTAGCTACAGTTACCACCCAGTTAATCTCCATCAACAGATTAATGCTCTGATTAGGTTAAGGCTCTCAAAATTGTCTGTGCTACAGCTCATAGTGCTCTGATTAGGGCATATTTAGAATTGGAAGCTCATCCAGATCATAAATTGCATAGATGGTTAGGCTTGATATTGAGAGGATAGAAATATTCCCATGTTTATATTAATAAGAGGTTGTGGCATAGGTAAGGAGATTGATATTGTAAATTAAGGGCTAGGGATGGTGCCATAATGAATAAGATAATAGAAAATGTTAGAGGTTTGCGTGACTCTTACGAATAATTTTGTTGCATCAGTGAATGGCTGAAGTAAACCATAGGGCCCTACAATGTTCTTGCCTTTTCTAATTTGTATATAGCCTAGTATCTTTTGTTCTACTAGAGTTGGGGAAGCTATAGCTACTAGGATTGGGACAATTAGTAGGAGTAAATTTATTAAAAACATATATGTTAAGAAGAGAAGTTGAACCTCTGGTAATAAAGTTTTAAGTCATTTTGCCACTAAACTTTCTTGAATGAACTTTTGGGGGACACTTTATATCTAAACCATAACAACAGGCATAAGGTTTCAGTAATACAAAATAAATAATTTCTGCAGATATGCTGGACAAAATTTTGCATACAGTTAAAAATATTGTATTGTATACCTAAAAATCTGTTAAGATCATCAATACCATGTTAAGTGTTCTTGTTTTTTTTTTAATTCTAATTTGTTATACATGCTTGCAGAGTGCAATTCATTTCATATTATATATAAAGAGCACAATTATTCAAGTCACTGGTTTTATATTACATATTTTCACACCATTTGTGTTTTTATACATTTACTTAGGGTATTGATGTCTAACTCATTCTGCCATTATTCCTATTCCCTTGCCCTATTCACACCTCTCCCCCCCCTTTGTTCTATTTAAAGTTCCTTCATTTCTTGCCATTATAAGTCAGTATCATCATAGCAAAGGAATAATTCGACCTTTGTTTTTTGGGATTGGCTAACTTCCCTTAGCATTACTTTCTCCAACTCCATCCATTTACCTGCAAATGCCATGGTTTTATTCTCTTTTAGTGGTGAGTAGTGTTCCATTGTGTATATATACCAAATTTTCCCTATCCATTCATCTACTGATGGGCATCAGGGTTGTTTCCACAGTCTAACTATTGTGAATTGTGCTGCTATAAACATTGATGTGGCTGTGTTCCTGAAGTAAGCTGTGGGTTGTTTTTTTTTTTTTTTTTTTTTTTTTTTTTTTTTTTTTTTTTTGATGTGGAGCAAATCTTTTAATACATAATTTTTCTTTTTCTTTTTTTTTCAAAATATCTTTTATTATTTACAGAGCTGGAAGATTATTAAAAATTCAGAGTGCTCATATTCATTAAGGGTGTCACTCTCCGAGGCTGCGGAAATGCATCAAGAAAATAAACCATAAATGTGACCCAGTGTTGACCACTCAACTCTCCAAAGACCCTCCTTGAATGCTATACTTTTAAAATATATAGTTTTCCACTCACATAAAATGAAAGTTCAGAATTTGAAGCTAAATAACAGCAAAGTCATTGTAAAGGGGATGAATATCTGTCCTAATGTTCCTTTTTGTTTCTGTATCTTTCGCATTCTTGGTGTGTGATGAGATATATACACATACACACACACAAGTTCAGCAACTTTAACATCTGTGCTTAAATCCATCAAATACTTTTGATAAAATATTCCCTGGTAATGTGAAACATAGGTTTCCTAGTACTTGATATCCATTAATCAGTCTTTTTTTTTCTTTTTTCCTATCTTGTTTTTTTTTTTTAATTCAGTGTTGTTGTATCTGTAATAGTAGAATGCATTAAAATTCATAAAACACATATAGAGCCTCTTTTCACATTACACTGTATACAAAGTATATTTGTATTATTCAAGTCTTCAATCATGCATTTAGGATAATGATATTTTTAAGTCCTTTGGGTATACCGAGGAGTGGGATAGCTGGGTCAAATGGTGGTTCCATTCCAAGTTTTTCTAGGAATCTCCATACTGCTTTCCAGATTGGCTGCACCAATTTGCAGTTCCACCAGTAATGTGTGAGTGTGCCCTTTTCCCCACAACCTCACCAGCATTTATTGTTATTTGTGTTTTTAATAGCTGCCATTCTGACTGGAGTAAGATGAAATCTTGGAGTTGTTTTGATTTGCATTTCTCTAATCGCTAGAGATGTTGAGCATTTTTTCAAATGTTTGTTGATTGTATATTATCTTCTGAGAAGTGTCTGTTCAGTTCCTTAGCCCATTTATTGATTGGTTTGCTTGTTTTTTTGGTGTTAAGGTTTTTGAGAGCTTTATATATCCTTGAGGTTAATGTCCTGTTTGATGTGCTTGTGGTAAAGATTCTTATCATAATAAAATGAACATTTTCCAAAGAGGGAGAGAAAGTAAAAAGAAGGCAAAAATATAGATGTGTCATGATCCAAAATTAATCTGGCACATGGCTGCCTGAAGTCAGTTATGAAAAACAACTAGCTTTTCACTAAATCATCAAGGGAAAAATACATGCAACCAGAAGAAGCAGCATAAGAAAGGGCAATATCATGAGTAACTATAACTGTATTACTTTCCATACATCCATGTCATCTCTTCATTGAGACAGCCCAATCCTGGACCAGAGTGTTACATCAATAACCTTTTGAAATTGCCTCTTAATTGGTTTGTCCAGTTTTAAATTTTTCTTTTACTATTTGCATATAGATTTTGGATTTCCTTTCACTTAGGATAAAATTCCCAATCTACAATATGGTTTTCCAGAATATTCTACCACCAGTCTCTGTTTTCTCTTGGCTCTGTGGTCTCTTTTTCTCTCATGTGCCAAGGTCTTTTACAGTAGCTATATCTTCAATGCCTAGCATAATGTCTGAAACATATCTGTACAAGGTAGATGCATACATTGCCCAAGGATATCCAATAAGCAGGGAGAGGCATATTTATAGATGTGTCAATGGTTAGAATATGATCTATATGATATGTCATAAAAGGTTGTTATTTTTTTCCTTTTTGTAGAGGGGAAGGGCTTTAGAAAGCCTTTCATGATTGGACCCTGAATGTAAAAGAGGAGTAGCCATATAGGTATTGACTAAAGTGCATTTTAGGAGAAGATGAAAGTAGCAATGTTTGGAGTTATGAAACCCTGTGGTCTGGTCAGAAGAATCTTGTGTCACTGTCAAATGGAATGTGTGTTTTTGTGTGGAGGGGTGTGTGCTAGAGATGAAACTGAAAGAAAAGGCTTCATTTTAACAACTTTTACTCTATTTGCAGTCTACAATTTATGTATTTCCATAAAAGTATGTACCTTCATGAAAAGCTACTCTCCACTGTATCAAATCTATTTGTCCTTATAATATCTGTACTTTACTATGGGACATTTCAATTACAAACCCCATTCTACCAAATACTTAGTGTTACTGGAAGATTATATTTATCTTCTTGTGTTAAAATGTCTGAGTCACTTCTTTCTAATTCAAATCTAATTTTTGGCCTCCAGATATATGACATCAAAACTACTGCCTTGTATTTCTCTGTGATTTTTCTTGATTTTTTAAAAAATCAATGTACTCAGTACAATTCTTTCTATGTCAAAGCATTTATTCTCTAAAATATTTTCATTACAGTTTTGTTAGCCCTCATGAGCCACTCAGTGAATCTCTTACCAAACATGTGGCTCTAGAAAGAAGATACAATTTTCATCCCCTTTTAAATAGTAATATTTTTTGTTTTCCCTTTTTTCAAGGATCATAAGCAATGACCTGAAAGAAGGCAACCTGTTCTTTAACACTTTCTATAAATAAAAGTTCCTCCTTGTTGTACTCTTCTTTTCATCCAAAGGCATAGACTTCAAATAGAAATGAAGACATATTGGTGATCTTCAAAAAATATGGTCTTATATTTATGTAGTTCTCAAACATAAAATACAAAAGTACATTTATTTTATTAGACTACATAGATAATACCCAAGGATTCAAAATAATTCGAAGTATATAACAGGCCTTACTAGTAATAATATGTTGGACATGACCAATAATGAATAAACATAATAATAATTATACAACAGTAATCATGGTGGATCTTTCAAACACAGTTCTGAGCATCACGGAAGGATAATTTTGAATTTCTATAGCTCTATGATGTTCCTAACACATACTGTTTAAATTAGTAGTCATAAATATATAAATAACTTCAGGTAAAACAAGTAAAATTTTATTACAAAATTATATTAACACCAATCTGCAAGAAGTAGTAATTTTACGTAAACATGGTTTGCCAGAGTTTATATGTTCATTTGTCTGTAAGTAGGATCTCAATAATTATTCCTGCTTTCAAATTGTCTTTTTAATCTAAGGATACAGAGAGTCTTAAACATGCTTGGGAAAAGAGTGAGGTTGTGTTCCTGGATGCAGGCAGGGGTGGTGATGGTAGTGTGGTACTAGCACACCAGCTCTATGGATGTTTTCGGTTACCACATTGCATAAGTGAATATAAGCGGAGAGGGCAAGCAATTATGACACATATTAATGTTTTGGCAAATGTGAAGATCTAGGTGTGATCTTGACTATGAGTTGGACTCATTTGCATTTTTTCTTTATATCTTTGAGGATTGAGATAGACAAGCTATAATGTAATTTGCATATAATATTAAATAATAAATTTCTGAAATAATGAAATTCTGATTTCAAATAATTGGTCAGCTTCTGTAAAATTTCCTTAACATCTAAAACAAAGTTTTAAAAGTTATTTTTTAAAAGTCACAAAAGTATACTGTTATATAGTCACAATGATGTTTTTTGAAATATCTGATTTCAAATCAGAATACAAGAACAATGATAAGTTACTTATAAAACATTTTGTATTTCCAGTCGTTTTGCTAATTAATTTTCAATTTTGCCTCAAATATGTTAATGAGGAATGAAAATAATTTTCTTCTCCTTGAAGTGAGAATGTAAAATGAAAATAAGTCAATCAATGATCTGTCACTCTGTAATGTATTGGCTCTGCCAGAAATAGAACTCATATTACCTGTCTCCCAATTGTATGCTGTGTCTGGTAGTTAATATCTTTACTCTGAGTTCTCTCATAAATACTGGTTGGAATATCTAAACAAACCAGGCATTCATATTGGACTATCCTAGGAATGTGTCATGTCTCTCCACTTGTGTGAATATGCTCATTAAAAATTTTTATTAATACATACAAATTAAATGATAGCTGCTTTAGTGAATATGTATAATTTCTCATGCAAAATCATTTCTCAATTAAAACTCATTATTACCTTAATATCACCAAGTGTTTGTAGAGTTCTAAGAACATACTATGTCTGAAATATTTTTTTTTTCTATTTTAAACCTTGGATTGCTACATTGCTGCCAATTTACACATTCTATTTCCTGGGTATCGTTGAGTAAAAATAAACATTTTCAATTCAATCTTTCTGTTCCCTAGCAACCAAGAAAACTATCATTTAATAATTGATACCTATGGAAATTTATATCAATGATACACTATTTTCTAAGATAAATATAACCATAGAATGAATAAAAATATAAAAATATAAGACTGTTTTTCACATAGTGAAGTGTTAATAAACATCTACTTAATTAAATTTAATACAATCATTAAAAATGAACAAGTAAATCTGTGATAAAAATATGGTTTAATTGTTAGGAACTAAGGTTTTTTTCAAGTGGGGGTTGGGGGGCTGGTAAAGGAGCAAATATTCATGGCTCAATTACTATGTTTCATTTGTTCAATGTTTATTTCCTGTATTTCTCTTCATGTGCAACATGTATAGATGTAATTGTTCAGTAAATTAACAAACACATGAATGGCTGACTCCTTATTTTCATTTTTATTTTTGTATATTTTCTACCCTAATATAAACCTATAGTTCAAAAGTTCAGTTCCTTTTTTCCTGCTCTCAATGACTTTTTTAATTTATTCAATTCAGGATTACACATTTCAGTAAATGAAAAAAAGTTTAATGACTTGCTTAACAGTCATTCCACTATATTTCCCACTTCTTACTTAGGTACCAAACTAGATAATTTAATTTCTCTTCTTTGATGAAACACCAGTAGAATGTAAAGCTATTTATTACCACTTGTGTTCTTCTCTCTTTATTGAGATATAAATGACAGATAAAAATTGTATTTAAGGTGTGCAATGTGATGTTTATACATACACACTTTGTAGAGTAATTACTACAATGATTTCTGCAATTACTACAAGCTAAGTAACATATCTATCGCTTTACCCAGTTGCATTTTATTGGGGGAGGAGTAACATTTAAGGTATGATTAGAAAATTTCCAGCACAAAATACAGTACAATTATATCTCTAGAACTTATTTTTCCTGAATAACTGAAATTTTTTACCCGTTGACAAAAATCTCTCCTTTCCCAACCCTTAGCCTCTGACAACCACCATTCTAGTTTACACTTCCATGTATTCTCTTATTTAGATCCTACATATAAACAAGGTCATGCTTTATTTGTCTTTCCTGCTTGACTAATTTTGCTAAGCATAATTTCCTCTAGATTCATCCATATTTTCACAATGCAAGATTTCCTTCTTTGTGAAGGCTGAATAATATTCCAGAATTTAGCCATTTATCCATCACATATTCTACATACATTCTTCCATCAATGGACACATAAGTCCATATTGTGGTTATTGTGAATAATGGTTCAATGAACTTGAGAATCCTGTGTCTCATCGGGATGCTAATTCAATTTTCTTTTGATATATAACCCAAAATAAGATTGTTGGACCATATGATAGCTATTTTATCTTTTTTAGAATCTCCATAAGGTTTTCTATAATGGGTGTACAAATATGCATTTCCACCCACAATGTGCAAGTGATTTCTTTTCTCCACATTCTAATCAATATTTGTTACCTTTAATTTTTAAATCAATTAATTATTCTTCCTTTTGAAAATACTTATAAATAACACATAAAATCACATGTATTAATGGTGTCATCTAATGTTCCCATCCATATATACATTGCATAATGTTTAAATCAGTTTAAATAGTAGATAATGATTTCTAGTTCCATCCATGCTACTTCAAATAACAGAATAAAATTATTTTTTATAGCTATATAGTATTTCATTATGTTCATTTACAACATTTTTTTATCCACTCATCAGTTAATGGACACTTAGGTTGCTTCCATTTTTTTTGGTAATTGTGAACAATTCATCAATTAACATGGAAGTGTAAATGACTCAATATTGTGATTTCATTTCCTTTGACTATATACCTAATACTGAGGTTGCTAGATAACATGGAAGTTTTATTTATTATCTTTGAGAAATCTCCATACTATTTTCCATAATGACTTTTTCAGTTAGTTTTTTCACTGCTGAGACCAAATGATCTGACCAGAACAATTAGAGGAGGAAAAGTTTATTTGGGGGATCACAGTTTCAGAGGCCTCAGTCCCTAGGCTTCATTCCTTGGGGTTTGAGGTGAGGCAGGACATCATGGCAGAAAGGTGTACTTGAGGAAAGCAGGTCAGGACATGGTCACCAAGAAGCAGGAAGGAGGGGAGAAAAAGAGATGGGGGTATGGGAGAGATATTCAGAGAGAGATTCTCCTTCAATGACAAACCCCAAATGCATGCCCCCAGGGACCCACCTCCTCCAGCCACACCCTACTTGACTACAGTTATAATCCACTTAATGTCCTGATTGTATTAAGGCTCTCATAACCCAATCATTTTACCTCTAAACCTTCTTTCAGCATCTCACACAGGAGCTTCTGGGGGACACCACAAATTAATCATAACAATGACTACACTGATTTACCCTTCTACCATTAGTATGCAAGGGTTACCTTTTTTCAACATTCTTACTGATACTTGTTATATTTTGTCTTTTAGATAATATCCTTTCTTACTAGGATGAGATGATACCTCATTTTGGGTTTGTTTTGCATTTCTTAAATGATTAGTTATATTGAGTGGTTTTTTCATATATCAGTTGCAATGTGTGTATCTACTTTTCAGAAATGTTTAGTAAAGTCTATTTTTAATCAGATTGTGTGTGTGTGTGTGCTTGTGTGTGTGATTTAGAGTTTGGAGTTGCTCATATATTATGTATTCTTTGTCAAAGGTATAAGAAAATATTTTCTCTCACTTTATGATTGTTTCCTTTGTTGTTCAGAAGCTTTTTAGTTTTCTATATTCACATTTGTCCATTTTTTATTACTTATGATTTTGAAGTCTTCTTTAAAAATCTTTGTCTGCTGGGCGCGGTGGCTCACGCCTGTAATCCCAGTGGCTTGGGAGGTTGAGGCAGGAGGATTGTAAGTTCAAAGCCAGCCTCTGCAAAAAGAATAACTCAAATAATCTTTATAACAGCATTGCAAGATCTATACTACTATCATTATTCTCATTTATAAATGAGGAAATAATCATGGAGCGGTTAATTAACTTGTCTAAAGTCACACAGTTAACAAGTGGCAGAACTAGAAATTGAGCATAGTCATCAAAGTCTGTTGCATTAAGATCCATTTTCTGCCAGGCATGGTGGCGCACGCCTGTAATCCCAGCACTTGGGAGGCTGAGGCAGGAGGATCACGAGTTCAAAGCCAGCCTCAGCAATGGCGAGGCACTTAGCAACTCAGTGAGACCCTGTCTCTAAATAAAATACAAAAAAGGGCTGGAGATGTGGCCCAGTGGTTGAGTGCCCCTGAGTCCAATCCCCGGTACCAAAAAAATCTTTGCCCATTCCAACTTCATGAAGCATTTTCATTTTTTTCCTCTCACAGTTTCATGACTTATGTTTATGTCTATAATCCATTTTTAGATGTTTATTTTATAACTGGTGAAAAATGGGGGGGTTGAGTTTTGTTCTTCTGCATGTGGATTTCCAATTTTCCTAGCACCATTTATTAAAAAGACTGTCTTTTTTAAATACATATTTTTAGCACCTTCGTTAAAAATCAGTTGGTTGTACGCATGTGGGTATACTTCTAGGCTCTCTGTTTTCTTCCTTTCTTCTGTGTGTCTGTTTTTATGCCAGTGCATGTTATTCTGATGGCTACAGCTTTGTAGTATGTGTGAAGACAGGCCGTGTGATTCCTCTTGCTTTGATAGGTTTGCTCAAATGGTTCCTCTATTCCTAGTTGTTTTGTGGGTCCATAGAAATTTTAGGATTGATGTTTTTCTATTTCTGTGAATAATGTAATTGATGTTTTAAAAGGTTTGCATTCAATCTGTAGATCATTTTAGATAGTATGGACATTTTAACAATATTGATTCTTCCAATCAGTGAACATGGGCTGTCTTTCCTTTTTTGTGTTTGTTTTCTTTAATTTCTTTCAACATGTTTTTAAGTTTTTATTGTAAAGATCTTTCACCTCTTTGGATAAATTTGATTTCTGTAACTGTTGTAAATATGACAGTTTTCTTGAGTCCTATTTTAGGGAGTTCTGTACTTGATAAATTAATTACATATGTGGTTATTTTATATCAGTTATGTATTCTATTGTATTGACCTAGAATTTCTTATCTTTAGATACACACAACATACCAAAAAGGAATTTGTGTTTATTATAAATAAACTTATGTCCCATACTTATTTTTTAATTATAATTTCTAAGGTTGTTGCACTTACATATTTCCCTGGAAAGTCAGTGAAATCTGAATATATAAATATGAATATCATTTTAGTTATATGAAGTCATATTTGTTTGACAGTATTCCTTAATTATTCCTTAATTTCTGATATTAGGAACATAAAAAATTTAACTAAGCTTTACTGAGACTAAGAATGAAGCTGTATTTTGTAACCTTTTTTCTGTTTCAGGTCATTTAACTCTATTTACCTGAGTATACTCAATCCTCACCCCAAATCAATAAGGTTATAATAAATATTAAATAAAAGCAATCAATTATTTCGTATTTATGTACATTCATCTAATCATTTTTGATAAACAAAATTTACACACACTTAATATATAATCCTTGGTGGGTTTGGGTAGTTGTTATGCAGTCTACAAAATCAAAGAAAATGTATCCCCAAATTTCCTTGTGATGTTGTGTGAGCACAAGAGTTCTTAACATAGGATTTATTCTCTTACCAAAATTTATAGAGCATGATATTATATTTTAAACTCTAGGTACTATGTTGTACACAAGATTCTTAGAATTTATTCACCTTGCAAAAATTCAACACCATACTCATTAAACAATTCCCCATTTCCCACATCCCATAGCTCTTGCATCCACCCTTATATTCTCAGCTTGTATAAATATTTTAGATATGTCATGCAAATGGAAAGATGCAGTATTTGCTCCTGTGCTAATGGCTGATTAGCTAATTGCTTTTGAGTATAAATCTCATTTATCCTCACCACAATTATATGATATAGGATCTGCTCTTTTTTCCATTTTTCAATAGCAAAAAAGTTACTCTACATTAATTTCTCAACACAATAGAGCTAGCTATTTTTTTATAGTTCACTCACCAATTTATTTTTGACATAGGTACAAAATAAATTCTGTAGAGAATGAATAGACTTCAACAAATGGTGTTAGCACAATTTGACACCCATATGCCACAAAATTAATCTTGATTCAAACCTCATCTCTTTTTTATTAAATTATTTATTCATTCTAATTCATTATACATGCTTGCAGAGTACAATTCATTTCATATTACATATAAAGAGCACAGTTTTTTTTCAAGTCACTGGTTTTACATAATGTATTTTCAAACCATTTGTGTTTTTGTATATGTACTTAGTGTATTGATGTCTAACTCATTCTGCCATTATTCAAGGGATAGTAATAAGAGAGCTAGCTATTTTACTCCCAACCTTGCTGGCTTAAACAATAAGCTATTACTGACTCAGCCACGAATAGGCAGATATAAAAGTTCTATCTTACTAGGACTTTTATATCATAACACCATGTTAGAATGGAAAAAGCATAGTTTTAGTGACTGACAGACATGAGATTGAGTCCTGATCTTGGACAGTGTAATTGATTAACCTCTCTGATCTCATTTTATTCACTTGTAAATTCCAGAATTATTATGGGGGCCTGCAGATATACCTGAAAGTTAAGATTGTTTTATAAATAACAGTTATGCTACTAATTTTAAAGTAATATTTTAATTAAAAAAACAACTGATTGATTTGGGATATTCAGATACAGAATAATTTCAAGGAAAACAGAGATTGGATGTGAGAAAAATTTCATTCACATTGCTATAAAAAGTCATTTTACTTTGTAAATCATTCAAAATCTAAGATTTCTCAAGATGGCATTTGAGTACAGCTAAAGTAATGACTGCCTCAGTTACCAAGTTTGTCTTTGACAAAGTTCATGGAGAACTCTCTAAAAATTAAAAGTCACAATTCTAAATAAGATATTTGATTTTCTTCATTCTCCATAGAATAAGAACTACTTGACAGTTTGAATTGATTGTCTGTATCATTTAAGCACAGATATTTCTACTATTCAAATCACCAAATTGTCCTGACACACTAAAAAGACTTTTCATTGTTGCTAGAATCAAAGTGAAATCTGTTTTCAAAAGGGATAATCAGGCTAGAATGCCTTTATTATTAGCAACACCTTTCAGGTTCAAAGTGCCTAGGGTTAGATGGTCTTCAATATTTGTGGACTATATTTTGGACAATACTTTACATTTGAGAATTTGTCTCACATATATGCATCCTTGATATGACACTTTTTCCATAAAGGGTCAAAGGCATAGACAAAGTCCTTTTTCTAAAACTATATATCAAAAGAATGGAACCAAGTGTCAAGCACATGGTGTCTTATTCCAAAATGTACTAAAATTTTTATTATCTTTATATTAATCCCATTCCCCTCAACTCCATTCTTTTTGAAAAACTTCTAAATTCACTGCTTTACCCTCTTATAACCTGCTATCATTGCATGCATTTTGTTAAGGCAATCCATAAGTAGCTCTATAAAACTGGTCAAAGAATCATATTTAGTGATGGATTAAAATGATTATGTGAAAAAATTATCTGAACTTTTAAAGTCAACCAAAAATTCACTAAGTGAACATCTCTAATTTTTCTTGATCTTAAATTATACAGATAACTTGCTCAGATTGCTTCTTGATATTAAATATAGAAATTAATGTTACTTTCAAAATGTTAATATGTAGCATGAATATTCATGCCATTTCTAAAAAAATATTATTATAATGAACTGCTGATTGGGATATTAGAATAAAGAATTATTTCAGAAAAAATAGATATTAGATGTGGGTTAAGAAAATATCATTCTCATTGCTATAAAAAAGAATTCCAGCTGAGCATGCTATCACACTCCTGTAATCAAAGACACTCAGGAGGCTGAGGCAGAAGGATTTCAAGTTCAAAGACAGCCTTAGCAACTTAGCAAGGTCCTAAGCAACTCAGTGAGACCCTAAATATATAAAAAATGGGGGTCTGGGATATGGCTCAGTGTTCAAATCCTCAGTCCCAAAACAAATGTAATTTCATTTTGTATTTCATTCTTAAGATGCCATTTCTTAAGATGTCATAGTCTAATTATCCTTTTTTCTATATAGGAACTTAATGGTTAATGAGTTACTAATCATGTGTGTGAAAATAATGTAATATACAGTGTATCACTGATTGGAAACAATGATATTTTGTTGTTTTAATATATTTTGAGCAAATGAAATGTTCTAGGTTGACTATGTTTATATATTTATATATATACATATATACATATATATGCTGTTTTTAAAATATTAAATTAAATTATGAGCATTTTGCTTTGTAAAATGATTGCATAAAGCTACTATAAAATTATCATTCTTTATTAAAAACACTTTATGGGAATTATCCTTACAAGAATTTGAAAAGTGGCTGAATTTAATATAATTTCATGACAATATCAGAAAAAAAACTACTATAGTTTTCAGATATTTTTAAATATCAGAATTATCTGAGGTGTCTATTAAAAATGCACAAATTTGAAACCTACATAAAGCCTATTAAATAATATCACATAGGGAAAGACCTGGATATCAATATTTTATGTAACACAGATTTCAGGTGAATCTGACACACAATGTGACTTGGAAATTACTTTTATAGTAAAAGCATTTATTCTGTATGAAGTTTAGGGTTATACTGAAGTTTCAACTAGCTTGCCAGTAATATTTTCCAAACATACAAAATGCAGATAAGGTATCTTTTTCATTATTATTATGTTTTAAACATTTATGTTCTCTTTCTTTTTAAATTGAACTGTTTTATAAAATGCTCAGTAGAATCAGTGTGTACCACTTTATCACGATAATATTCCATTAGAATATGATAGGCAGTGTGATTATCCTTATTTCTTCCTCTTGCATCTATAGTACTTTTCATTTGAATTTTCATTTCCTTCCACAAGAGATAGTGTGTGTCCCTGTCCAGTGATGTTAGCCTTAGTTTTATGATTTACTTCAATTGACAGAATGTGGTCAGACTGATGGTGTGCCAACACCCAGACAGGGCCATTAGTGACATTGTATTTCTAACTTGTCATAACCGCACTTTTGTTTCCTCCATGGGGAAAAAAAATAACACTAGTACCTGCTTCCTTTTCAATCCAGGCCCCATAATAAACACTTAAGAAGCAGAACAACCCTAACCAATGCACATGAACATGATTATGCATAAAAGCTTATTATACACTGTTTGAGTTTTGTGGTTGTTCATTATGTAGCACCATAATGTCATAAGTAACCAAACCTACAATAGCATATTTAGGCTCTAATATTAAATACCTTATATAAGAATCAAATAATTCCACTAAGATAATTTAAAAGTCATATATTTAAATTTCACCATATATTGATATTGGCTAATATACTCTATATAATAAAAAGATTAGAAATATTTAGAGTTTGTAATAATCGGTCTTTACTATTTCTTATTTATCATCTCTGGCACTTAGTATGGGATTGGGAACAGGGTTCATACTTAAATATGTGTTGAATAATTAAATGTAAATAATGATTGGCTGAAACTGATAAATTTTCCTTTGAATTCTAGAAATGTAATATTTTATAGCTAAAATGTACTAAGTGTATGTTTGTATCTGTTTTTAATAAAACATGTAAAACATGTTTGTATCATTTATGATAGTTCTTTTTAGGTGCCATAACTAACACAAAAAAAAAAAAAAAAAAAAAGAAGAAGAAGAAGAAGAAGAAGAAGACCATGTATGGTTCTAGTATTTTACCTGATTAACTGTGTAATATGTAACCTAATGCTTCCAGAACAAGATAAGTAAATGACATTTTTAATTAAACCCATTTTCTAACATATTAAGTATTGTATTAAGATTCATTCATTAACAATCTCAGCAGTGCTCTATTTTATTGTCATTTTGACAGTCAGCGAGCCACAAGTTCCAGGTGAGTGTCACTTGAAGTTTCTGTAACAGTATGCTGAATACGATTACCTCTGTTAATGACTTACATGGTGTGGAATGTAAATAACTCATAACAATACAACCTAGATCATTGTGATTCTAGGCAGGTTTAATCCACAAACTTCACTAGTATTCTTTTTTGTGGAAAGACCCTTCGATTTATTTGACTATGTTTGATTTTGTACAGTGCCAGTGGCAAAGTTCAAGTAATTGACAGGCATTATAAAAAGCAGAATAGAACACTATGTCCTTATCTCAGAATGCACATATAAATATGTTTTGTAATACATAGCAAGTTTCTAAATTTTAATGGTTCTTCTTTTGTTTTAATGAACCAAATCAAAGAATAAATATAGTTCATTAGATTATGATTATATTACACTTCAGCTTTGAAATTGTTCCTGATAGCACCCTTATCATGAGCAAACTCCCTTATCATTTTTAATCCAGTATGTAATCTCTCATTAATTATAAACCTCACCATTCTTACTGTGTCTATTGAGATGCTCTTCTAAGTAAATTCCTCTTCCTCATAGTTTCTTTTTAATATTCATGAGTTTGGGAAAAAATGAATATGCTTTGCCTGCCACTTCCATCTGATTGACAGTCTTCCAACACCTCCTCCATTTGAGTTGCATTCTGTGACCACGCTTACCATCCTTCTCTTTGGGTCTAAACTCCAGATGCCTGCCCACTTTCATCAGTGATTTCACCTTGTGCAGCGCCATCTTCTACTTCAACTTTCCTCAAACATCATTTTTGAGATCTTAAAAAAGCATAGTAAGAACTCTTCTATAACTCTGGTTTCACTGTTCCTTGAGTTTCTTACAGTGGTTTTCAGTGTACTTTAGGAAACTTATAATTAACATTAAAAAGTTAAAATATTGTATTCTCACATTTTCAATTCTGAAATAACTTTCCATTACTACTTACCTGTTCTGTCACTGTCTTTCCCACTGTTTTTCTCATGGTGATACTTGTAAACTTGACTGTTTCAAACAGTATTTCTGTTTCATTGTGCCTCCCACTTTTCCTTTACTCAATCTAACTTCCATAGTCGTTCACCACAGGGTACTCACAACCCTGTATTTTTTCATCTCTTTTTCCTATAATTCATGTATTCCAATTGCTAGAATATGGAGACCATCAGTATTTGTTTTGCCATGACAAATCACATTCTTCTTTTAAGTTGTAAATTGGTTATGACTTGAGTCATCTCTAACTTTTATGTACTGTAATATCATCTGATTTCTCACCATGATTTGACTACTTTTATTCATAGCTTGATGCTAGAGCAGGGAAGTACTTTCATCTTCACTTCTGTAGCTTTATTAAATATATGCATATTTTCCCCAAGCCAACTGAGCAACATTTGCTTACCTAAAAAGAGCCCCAATAGATTGTCAGACTTGTGAAAATCTCATCCTAAACTCTTACCCTCACTGTTGTTTTACCTCCAATATCTAGATTTGGCTTCTTGTTTAGCCCTTTTACTGTCTCTAAGTTCATCAATTTAAGCCTACTCCAAATCTGTGTTCTATTACAAGAGATGGCCTTTTTTAGAGATGTTCTTGGATGGTTCCAAAAATCATATACAAAGTCTTATATGTAGACATGCTGGAGACACATTTATTTCTAACAGATATAACTAAGGGGCACGTAACAATGTTAGCACTCTCTACTATAGTGGAAGTCCTATAATCTGTGAGATGAACTCAGGTTTTTAACTATTAGTATTAATGTACGTTGAAAAATTAAAAAAGATATACATCAGCCCCAGGTACAACATTGACATTAGACATTTTATAAAATGTTTGTTTCTCAAAGGCTTATATAATACTTTATAAAATATTCAACTCTGTTACCTAACTCTACATCTGACACAAGCTGTGTGTCACATGCATTGTTGCATCCACAATAAATAGGAGCATTTAGCAGCAATTGCAGACACACACACGGTGTTTCTGAAAGAATCAATGAGTGATATAATAATAATGGATGCCCCTTGGTTTTCATCTTCTTTTCTTTACCATGTAGGTCCTAAAGTTATCACATCTTTCAAGATTTTAATGTTCTTTTTATTAGAAAATGATAAAACTACTATGAATTACTTCATGGTGTCAAATGGATAAATGAGTTAGTATGTGGAACATGCTTCTAATAGGACCAATCTCTCTCTCTCTCTCTCTCTCTCTCTCTCTCTCTCTCTCTCTCTCACACACACACACACACACACACACACACACAGAGTGCTAGTGTGTTATTCACTATTTCCTTGCAGTCTTACCTTTGACCTCTACTGAAGCTGGTTTCCAAACCTAACCAACTTGCTACTGATGACGTAATTTGTCAACCCTACTTAAGTCCTCTCTCACAGATTTTCTAAAGCTATTACTACTCTTTTCTAGTCCATTTTTTTTCTTGGTATTTCTGTATTCTCATACAATACTGGTGGTTTTATGCCTCTGTAAAAATTACAGTTTACTGATGCTTATTCTATGGAGTCTATGCCTAAATTTGCTCTCTTCATTAGCTCTTCCCCTGTGATTTTGAGTCTGGTGGATCTGTTTCTGATTATCCTATAGCAAGCTGGCCAGAATATAGGCTGTCCTGATTGTAATCTTTAGAGGCAGCTCACTCCAGACCAAAATATGGTAATGAGCTTTCTCTAACCTCAGCTAGCTTTCCCTTTCTTCTCTCTCACTTTAAATAGAGCTCCACAAAGAACATTTTGCATTTGTTCCGTATTCTCCTTCATTTTCAAATCTGAAATCCTGTATTTTTTGTCATTCAGTCAAATCTGATTACTGTTTTATTGTGTTAATTTGAATATTTGTCTTCTCTTTCTCTACACTGTTTGTAAGAACATCTTTTAACATCATATATCCCGCAGATCCTACCAGAAGGCTTCTGACCCAGTAGACACACAATATAATTTGATTGCAGGGACTACAGAGGACAAAAATACTTCTGAATGAAATAAGAAAAAGGAGATAAAAGACCTGGGCAGTTCTCCGAGAACAGTGCTGAAACTCAGGCTGAGATTGCCCATGTTCTAAGTAACTCCAGGAAGGACCATAACTTTCAACAGCATGTAATTAAAAGGGTTCGACTTTTTCTGTGCATAATGTTTAATTATTAATAGGTGAAGGTAACACATTATGTCCTCATTCCCAACTTCCCCCCATGAGGCAATGAGGCTGTTTCCTGACATGAAAGTCAGAAAGTTCTGGCCAGAAAGTTTTCTGTCCAGAATGTCATTCAAAACAACAACAAAATATAAAAATATAAAAAATAAGGGAAGAGTCCCACCTATGTATCTCTTTCTTGCCATTGTTTTTTTACATTTTGGAGCCCTCCCATCCCTCCCAAATCTGTCACTACACCCCTCCCTTCCTTTTACTTCTTTTTATAGTAATTCTTGATTGTAAATCTATCAAATATAATTTATTTTATCAAAGTTATACAAGCACATAGTTTCAAGAGTAAGATGTTCCACTAGTGTGTTTGAGGATGTGCTGGTACCCCAGTAGCAACTGTAACTCTCCTCAGCTGCATTCTCTGATTCTCTGTCACTGTGCACCTTGTTCCCTGGGATAACCTTTATATTAACAGTAATTTACTATGTGCTGAAAAACAGACTGCACTGTGGTCAGTATTTTAAAGCATTTTGTAACATAAGGGTTTTTTATGCCTTATTAATAACATTTGAATTAAATTATCTTCCTAGAATTTCCAGGTTTAAATATAAATTTAATGTTTTAGAGTTTATATTATCAATCCTGGTGTATTTATTTTGTTTGGTTATTTTGACTATGTATATGAATATTTATTAATCTGCGAATTTCATCAGGAAAGGCTGTCAGATGGTTACCTGTACCAATATTGTTTCTGTTCTTTTTCTTTTTTAAACTGCTGCACAAAGACATAAAAGTGGTACATATTAATGGGGTACTATTTATCTTCTTTTGGTGATGAAACCTTTAAAAATTCTACCTTTTTTGAAATATGCACTACTTATTTGTTATCTATATTGTGTAATGATGCCACAGAGTTCTTGCTCCTACCTAACTGTAACCTAGAACTCATTGATTAAAATTCCTCCATCCACAGCGACCCCTGCCTCTGGTGATTACCATTCTACCTTCAACTTCTAAAAGATCGAGTTTTTAAAACTCCACTTATGGGTGAGACCATATGTACTCGTGTTTGTGTCTGACTTATTTCCCTTAACATAATGATCTCCAGTTCTCCTGTTCCATTCTTCTTATCACAAATGACAAGATCTCATTCTTTCTTGTGGCTGAAATAGTGTTCCATTGTGTATATGTAAAGCACTACCTTTATTCGCTTATCAGCTGATGGACATTCAGGTTGTTTCCATTTTGTAGATATTGTGAATAATGCTGTAATGAACAGAGGGATAAAGAAAACTCTTTGACATACTGATTTAATGTCCTTTGGATATATATCCCGGAGTGTGACTGCTGGACCATATGGGAGCTATTTGAGGACACTCTATACTGTTTTCCCTGATGGCTATACTAATTTATTTCCCACCAACATTGTTCAGGGGTTCCCTCTTTTTCCCTACATCTTCATCAGCACTTTTGTCTTTTAAATAATAGCCAATAAATGTTTTTTTTTTTTTTTTTTTCAAATTGGGGAAAGGTTATATCTCATTGTTGCTTTGATTTGCATTTCCCAGATGATTAGAGAGGATGAGCATTCTTTTTTCATATACTATTGCCATTTTTATGTCATCTTTTAAGAAATGTCTACTTAGATCTATTGCCTATTTTTTATTTGCGGTTTTTGTTATTCAGCTTTTGGATTTTCTTCTGCATTTTCTTATATATTCTGGGTATTAACCCCTTGCCAGCTTTGCAAGTATTTTTTCCCACTCTGTAGGTTGTTCTTGTACTCTGATGATTGCTTCCTTTATTGTGCAGAAGTTCATTAGTTTTATCAAATTTCATTTGTCTATTTTTGCTTTTGTTTCCTATGCTTTTTGGACTATCCTTGAAAAATATCTTTATTACAGAGTTCTGAAGCATTTCTATCTCTATGTTTTCTTATGGTAGTTTCATGTCTTACATTTAAGTCTTTAATTCATTTTAAGTTGTGTTTTATAACTGGTGTGAGAGAGGGGTATAGCATCATTCTTTTGCCGATACATATCTAATTTTAACACATGCGTTTATTGAGAAGACTTTTCTTTCTCTAATGCATGTTCCTAGCACCTTTCTTACAAATCAGTAGGCATGTGCCTGTAATTTCTCAGCTACTTGGGAGGATGAAGCAACATGATTCCAAGTTCAAGGCAGGCCTGGGCAACTTAGACTGTCTCAAAATTAAAAATAATAATAATAATAAAATAAAAATAACTGGGAATGTAGCTCACTGGTAAAGCATTCTTTGGTTCGAACCCCCAATACTAAGGAAAAGAAACAGTAAAGAAACCGTTTGGTCAGAGATAAGTGGGTTATCTTCTATTTATTTTTATTTTTCTGAAGAATGTCATTGGTATTTTGATGGGGATTATATTGAATGTGAAAGTCACTTTGGGTAGTATGTACATTTTAACAATATCAATATTTTTAATCCATGAGCAGGGAATATCCTTCCACATTTGTGTCTGCTTCAATTTCTTTCATTAATAGTTTATAATTTTCATTGTAGATATCATTTATGTCTTTGATTAAATTTATTTCTACATAGATTACTTTTTATTTTTATGTAACTATTGTAATGAGATTGCTTTCTTGATTTCTATTTTATATAATTTGCTTTGGCATTTACTGATGCTACTGATATCTGTATGTTGACTTTGTATCCTGCAACTTTGCAGAATTCATTCTAATGGAGTTTTAATGGAGTTTTTGTGTATTTTATGTATAAACTTGGGTCATCTGCAAACAATGATAATTTGAATTCTTCTATTCTAATGTAAATTCTCTTTATTTCTTTTTCTTGCCTAATTGCTGTGGCTATAACATCCAATGATGTGTTGAATGGATATGGTGAAATGGACATCCTTCTTTTTCCAGATCTTAAAGAAAAAACTTTAAATTTTTCCCCATTCATACAATGTTATATTTGGCTTATTATAAATAGCCTTTTTATGTTGGTGTTCATTTTTGGGGGTGTACAATGTGTACACACCTTGTTGGTGTACTTGCCTAATTTGTTCAGCATATTTATCATGATGGAATATTGAATTTTACCAAATGATTTTTCTGCCTCAATCATTGATAGGGAAGGTCTTATTCCAGCCATTATGTAACTTGTTTTCTAGTTTTGTTGTAATCATGTTTTTTTCTCACTCTTTTACATGTTTCTTTTTTTCCTCACTCTTTTTCCTTGGTGATTACTCTAGTAGTATTTTTGGATTCCTTGCTTATTATTTTTGGTTTCTGTATTACATGTTTTTGCTTGTGGTTACCATGGGGCTTACAAAATATATATTTTGAATTTAATGAACTAGTTTGAAATGATAGCAACAACATGATCATAAAGTTAAGAACAGAAACATACTAACGAGAAAATGTACACATAAGAAAGCTCTCCAGTTGCATATAATTCCTCTCTACGTTTTAAATTATTGATATCTAATTTGCATCTTTTCTATATGTCCTATTGCTCAACATATTAATGTAGTTATTATTTTTATTTTTTAGTCTCCATACTAAAAATTACATATTTTATGAACTATACTTATAATGTTTGAATGTTCTGAATTTGTTTGCATACTTACCAGTAAGTTGTATACCTTCTTATAGATATCTTTTTACTCATTAACATCTCTTTCCTTCAGTTTGAAACTTTCCTTCAGTATTTCTTATAAAACATGTTTGGTGGAGATGTATTCCATCAGCTTTTGTTCAGGAACATATTTATCCTACCTTCATTTCTAAATGATATTTTGCTAGGTAAAGTATTCTTCATTGACTATTTTTTTTTTTCTGTCAGTACTGGGAAGATCTTGTGCCACTCTCTGTTGGCCTGCAAGGTTTCTGTTGAGAAATAGTTGGCTGTCAGGTGAGTTGCAGCACCCCTAAGTGTTACTTGTTTCTTTTCTCTGTCAGCCTTGAGAACCTTTCTATCTTTTACCTGTAAGAGCCTGATTACAACATGTCTTGGGATAGACTAGGTGAAGTTTGGCTGATGATTTTCAACCCTCCTGGATATTTGTATCTTTCTCTAGATTTGGAAAGTTTTCTATTACTTCCTTGAATAAACTTTCTACCCTTTTGTCACTCAAGTTCTTCTGGAAACTGTAAACCAAATATTTGCTGTCTTAATACTGTCCTAAAGTTTCTATAAGATTTCTTCTTTACTTTCCATTCTTTTTTTTCTCTTCCAACTGTGTTTTTTTTTCTCAAATATTTGCATTTAAATTCACTAATTCTTTTTTCCTGTTTTATCTATCCTTCTATTGGTGTTTTCTATCACATTTTCAATATCATCAAATAATTTTCAGGCCAAGAATTTAGTTTGTAATAGCTTCCATTGCTTTGTTCAATTTTTATGTCAGATATTGAAACATTTCTCTGTGTTTTCTTTAACCTTATTGAGTTTCATTAAGACGTCTTTTAAAAATTCTCTTAAGAGTTCTCCCATACTGGTTACTGCCTGCTAAGTTTCTGGAACCTTATTTTGAATATTTGAAGTGATGGTTTTGTGAAAGTCTAGATGTTTTTTGGTATGTAATATAATCAGATATTTATTTTAATCTTCCTAATCTTAGTTTGTGCTGTCTTTCCAGAAATTCTGAGCAGGCTGCTTCTTTTCTCTAAGGTAATCACTTCCAGTATTTCATCTGTAGATGTTGTCCAGGTCCAACTTGGACAGAAGTCTACCAGTGGTATATTGTCCCTATTTGAATACTAAAGGGTAATCCAAACCCAGCCTTTCCCAAATACTCTGTAGGGTATTGATCCAGGGAGTAGAGTCCTGCTTCCTGCTATTTCACCTTTGGTTGAGTCAGAAATGGAGGAGGCAGTCTCTTTGCTTACTAGCCTAATACAGTTCCAGAATCTCAGTACTGGTCTGGTGGTAGAGTTCCTGGGGCTTTGCCAAACATTGGTTTTCACTGTGGCCAGTCTGGTACTGTTTCAAGCCTAGGGCCTGGGCTTCATTGTCTCTCCCTCCTCCAAGCAGGAGGTGCCTCTTTTTATGCTGCTGTGATTAGGTGGGCAGGGGATAAGGGTTGTGTGATATGGGAAACTCCTTTCTGCTTGCCTTGTTCAGTGTCTTTTCATTTCATTACACTAAAAGCATGCACTGACTACTCTCACCTATTTGCTTAGGAGTTTTGTGTTGTTGAACTTGGCGTGTCTGTGGGGAGAGCTTGCCAGATCTTACTCAGCTACTGCCCCTGAGACTGATTTTAATTGTGGGGTATGTAATGTACAAAATAGATGAACAACAAAGATAATTCTCTATTTAGCTAATGTGCTTGCAATGCAAATATTTGACTATTTGATATTGGGAATCTTATATTTGCAATTTATAATTGGAACACTTTAAGGTTTAATTTAGATACATGTTTTAAAAATATACTGTTTTTTCTTGAAACATAAACCTCTAAAAGTGTTCATTTTTTTATGGTTTTAATTTTAGTTCATCATAGGTCATTATGTTATGTGATCTATTAAAAATATGTCTATATAGGTATTATTTTAATATGAAAATAAATATTAGATTTTCCTTCAAAATTAAATTTATATAATTAAGCATGTGAATGGTAAATTCAGACACCAATCTATTTTAATAATTAAAATCTATAATTTTTAATATTGGTTTAGTTGTTTTGTTATAAGATGGTGTTACCTAAATATACCATTCTGAGATAGTCACTTTTATGAATTTTAATATAGACCAGGATCTTAGAACTGGAAGACTTTATTCTTGAAACAATTCAATAATTGATGACATTGGAATTTTTTTTGAAGTTTAGTTTGATTAACTGCAAACTTATGAAATGTAATTCTCAAATGGTGAGACCCAATAAATGTGCATTAAGCCTTACATAATTTTTATATTCAAATATGAATAAATTAAAGAACATAGTTTGTGTTGGTTTGGTTCCCAAATCTGTGAATTCTAATAGAGAATATAATCTTACAAGAAATATAAATTAATTAATCCAGCTATTTCATATACCTTAATGCCTTTCTATGACATAAAATGGTAATTGAAGGTTATTATGTATTGATACTCCAAAGTCCTTTGTTTTAAGCCTAGTCAAAAATATTTTGTACTTGGCTTGTATTAATTTCATAAACCATTTTTCTCTTTAAAAACCTTAACTTTACAACAGTTTTTGGATCACAGAAAATTTGAGCATAGTGCTGATTTCCTTTCGTACATATTCACAGCCTTTCCCACTATCAACCCCCTGCCCCAGAGAGGATCATGTGTCATAATTGGTGAAAATATATTAGTACATCTTTGTCACCCAAAGTGCATAGTTCACACTATTGGTGTTATCGTTTGAACATGAGGTGTCATCAAAAAGTTCCTGTGTTAATAATGCATGAGTATGCAGAGCTGAATTGATCAAGTTATGAGAGCTATAACCTAATCAGTCCACCCTACTTGGAATGGACCCTGTGTTAACTGTAGGAAGGTGGGGCATGGCTGGAGAGGTGAGTCACTGGGGCCGTACCCTTGGTGAGTTTATCTTCCTGTGGCCCTTCCCCTCTTTCCCTCTCCACTTCCTGGTTGCCACATCCTGATCTGCTTTCCTCTGCCACGTTCTTTCTTTCTTTCTGTGTTTTTTTTCTTTTTTTGGGGGGGTGGGGGCAGGTACCTCCGATTGAACTACTCAGGGGCACTTGACCACTGAGCCTCATCCCCAGCCCTCTTTTGTATTTTATTTAGAGACAGGGTCTTACTGAGTTGATTAGTGCCTCATCATTGCTGAGATTGGCTTTGAACTTGCGATCCTCCTGTCTCAGCCTACCAAGCAGCTGGGATTTTAGGCTTGTGCCGCCATGCCTGGCCTGCCATGCTCTTTCACCACAATGCTCCACTTCATCTCAGATCCAGAGCTAAGGTGTCATCTGATCATTAACTGAGACTTATGAAGCCATGATGCCAAAACAAACTTTTCATCCTGTAAATTGTCCTTTCAGGTAATTTGATCACAGTAAGGAAAAGCTGACAAACACAGTGTTGTATGATAGATAAATTTTGACAATTATATAGTGACATTTATCCACTATTCATAGTAACAGACAGAAAAGTTTCAATGCCCAGAAAATCCTCTGTATTCTGCCTATTCCGCTCTCCTTTCCCACAAAACCCTGGTAACTACCAATCTTTGTATTGTGTCCATAGTTTCACCTTTTCCATAATATCAGAGGGTTGAAATCATAGGGCGTGTAGTCTTCTCCAACTGAGTTTTTTTCACTTAGGACTATTCATTTAAAGTTATAACTTTTGTTTTCATGGTTTATAAGCTGATTTATTTTTAGTGTTCTATACTATTCTTTTGTCTAGATGTATCACAATCCCTTTATCCATTCACCTCCTGCAGGACATCTTGGTCACTGCCAAATTGTGGCTATTATAAATAAAATTGATAGAAACAATTATGCATAGGTTTATGAGTCAACATTGTTTTTTAAATTTTATTATAAATTGATAAATTATAATTTTATATATTTATAGAGTACAAAATGCTGTTACTCATTTGGGTAAATACCAAGGTGTGTACCTGCTGGATCATATGCTAGCTCATCCTTAGTTTTATAAGAAACTGCCAAACTATCTTCCAAGAAGACTGCAACTTTTCATTTCTAGCTGAAATGAATGAGAGTTCCTGGTGCTTCTCATCCTTCCCAATGTTTTTTTGTTGTCCAGGTCTGAATTGTGGCTATTCTAATAACTGTTGTGGTTTCTCATTGGTTTGATTTGGATTTATTTGATGACATGTGTTGTGGAATGTTTTATTTACCTTTGGTATATCTTTGCTAAAGTGCTTGTACTGGTACTATATTTTTTAATTGGGTTGTTAATTTTCTTATTATTGAGTTTTAATAGGTTTTTTCCAATGTTTTGGAAAACAGTCCTCTATTGGATATGTTCTTGTAAGCAATCTGTGACTTACCTCCCAATTTTCCTGCCAGTATCTTTCTTACAGGAGACAGTTTTAATTGAAACAAAGTCTGCTTTATTAATTATTTATTTATTTATTTATTTAATTTTTGCCAGGCTGTATTTGTTTTTATTATTCAACTTATGCATCATTATTTAAATAAAAGTGCATACAAGTTGGTTCTTTTTATTTTTCTTAAAGGCACATTTTTTAATTTTTTTTATTCTAAGTTGTTATATATGACAGCAGAATGCATTACAATTCACATTACACATATAGCAAAATCTTCTTCTCAGCAAGAGAAGATAATTTCTATCATGAAAATGTATATATAATACAATCAGTGAGGTGAATAGAGAGCCTACTATTGGGAACAAATTTTTACAATATGCATGTCAGAGCACTGATCTCAAGAATATATAAAGAACTTAAAAATCTTAATACCAAAAAAACAAATAACCCAATCAATAAATAGGCCAAGGAACTGAACAGACACTTCTCAGAAGGTGATATACAATCAATCAACAAATACATGAAAAATGTTCAACATCTCTGGCAATTAGAGAAATGCAAATCAATTATTTTTTTTTTATAAATTGTGGCTTTTATACTGCATCAAAAAAGTCATATTGTCTTAGTATGTTCAGGCTGCTGTAACAAATATTATAGAATGAGCAGATCATAAACAACTGAAAATCATTTCTCACAGTTCTGGAGGCTGAGAAGTCCTAAGATGAAGCTCTCAGCATTGGTGTTTCTGGAACAACCACTTCCTTCAGAGATGAACACTTTTCTGTGCCCCTCATAGTGGAGTGACTAACGAGCTCTCTGAGGTCTCCTTTTTGAGAGTATTAATCCCACCCCAAGGGCTCCAACTCATGATTTAATTACTTTTAAGTTTCCCACTTCTAGTACCATTACCTTGGTGTTAGGATTTCAACTCATGAATTTGGGGAGGAAGTATTTAGAACACAGCACAGGCTGAAGGTCAATTAATTTTTCTTCTCTGTTATCTTCTAAGATTTCTTTAGTTTTGCATGTTACATTTAGGTCTATAATCAATTTGAGTTTTTTTTTTCTTTTTTGTAAAGGGAATAAGGTCTGTGTCTAGATTCATTTTTTTTTTGCACATGGATATCCAGTTGTTATAGCACCATTTCTTGAAGAGTATCTCTTCCCTATTTTATTGCCCTTTCTCTTTTCTCAAAGATCAGTATTTTGCTATATTTATGTGTGTATACATATATGTATATGTACATACATATATGTGTATATCTATTTATCTACATATACATATTTCTAAACATGTATGTATATATGCATATATACATACATATATGTATATATCTATCTATATATGTATATATCTCTATATATGTGTATATCTATATGTATACACACACACACACACACACACACACATATATATATATATTTATATATATATATATTATTTCTAACATCTGACATTGGCTTTTACTTTTCTTTCCTATTAACATGATGGCTGATAACATTTCTATCATATCAACAGGAAAAAAACACATTTTTCTTTTTCATATTATCAATCCTACCTTAAATGATATTTAAATATTACTAGTGATATTTTGAGTTATTAGAATAATTGTTCCAGTCTTGCTGTTTCTTTATCATTATCATACTATATAAGATTTTGTGAAAGTTTCTGTGAAAATCACAACTTGTAAAAAGCTCAAATAGTAGTTGTGATGTACCCATTTGTCCAATTTCCTGAAAGACTATAATAGGCCAGGAACTAGTCCAAGTTTCATAATATTCTCAGGAACTTACATTTTATATATACACATATATACATCTATATATATACATACACATACTTATCCACATATGTATTTATCTTATCAAGATAATTTCTATCATGAAAATGTGTTTATACTACATATTGGACCAGAGCATAAGTCATTAATGATCTGAGGCAAAAGAAAGAAGGTATTTGAACCTGGTATTAAAAGGTTGAAGATGACTACTCTGAGGATGCAAGGGAAGGTGATATTTAGGGACAAATACCTAATGGATTGTTACTGAGGCGGTGGGCACTGTGGAAGTCTATGACAGTAAATGTCTCCAGACAGGTATATGCAGCCAACATTTAAAAGTTTGGGCAAGGCAATGTGGCACATGCCTATGTAATCCTAGTGGCTCATGAGCCTGAGACAGGATCATCACAAGTTCAAAGCCAGCCTCAGAAACTGGTGAGGCCCCATTTCAAAATATAAGTAAAATTAAATTAAATTTTAAAAAGGACTAGGGATATGTTCAGTGTCTAAGCACCCCTGGGTTCAATCTATGGTACGAAAACCAAAAAAGTTTGATGTTTTTAGCAAATGGAATTTATTTATTATTAAAGTAAAAATAGTACAGCAGGTATGATATATTTTTATTTGAAAAGATTATGTGGATAACTGTGGGAAAATGATATGAGTAAAAACTGAAGGCAACTGATAAAGAGTCTTCTGTTTTTCAATGAATCCAATAAAACTTGAGGTAACCTCACTGATAGTATGAGAATGGCTTTTCATTCATAACTTTGGTCATCAGATTCAACTTCAGTTGCTACACACAATGATGATATAATGACATAATGCCATTTTGGTTTACCAGGTAAATTTTCACTTAGGATTTGAATTTTGAGTGTACATCATCAGCTTCTTGTTTATCCCAGAATAAACTTTGATGATTTAAAAATAATCAATAAATGAGCTAAGGAACTAAATAAACACTTCACAGAAGAAGATATACAATCAATCAACAAATATGTGAAAAAATGTTCAACATCTCTAGTAATTGGAGAAATGTAAATCAAAACTACTTTAGGATTTCATCTCATGCCAGTCAGAATGGCAATTATCAAGAATACAGGCAACAATAAGTGTTAGCGAGATGTAAGGGAAAAGGTACATTCATACATTGCTGATGGGACTACAATTTGGTGCAACCACTCTGGAAAGCAGTATGGAAATTTCTTAGAAAATTTGGAATGGAACCACCATTTGACCCAGCTATCCCACTCTTCAGTCTATATCGAAAGGACTTAAAATCAACATACTATAGTGATGCAGCCACATCAATGTTTACAGCAGATCAATTCACACTAGCTAAACTATGGAACCAACCTAGTGCCCTTCAACAGATGAATGGATAAAGAAAATGTGGTATGTACACACGATGACATATTACTCAACCTTAAAGAAGAATGCTTCTATTTTATTTATAGTCTAAGCAAAACTTCTTCCTAAAATTGGACTGAACACATTTTCTTTTTCTTTCTTTCTTTCTTTTTTTCTTTTTTTGTTATATAGTGGTCTTTATAGAGGAAGAGAGAACCTATCATCTCAGCTTCTTGCCCCAACTTTGTTTCCTCCTCACTCTTACTTACTCCTCCTTACTCTGTTCTCCTTCCTCTTTTCTCCTTTTTTCTTTTCTCCATTCTCTTTTCTTTCCTTTTTTCTCCCTTCACTCCTTCATTTTATCCTTCATTACCTCTGCCTGTCTTTCTACCTGTATTGCACTTGGAATTATTACTTATAGCCTTTCATAATACAACCTCTGTGCTAATCTTTTCTGGTCACAGAGTAGTCAGAGAACAGGAAGTAAATCAGGAACTTGGCCACTATGGTTCTTGTAGAAGATGGCAAAAGTGATATATTTTTTTTTACTGTTATTTCTATTCATGAAACAGTGCATGTTTTCATTATGGAAAATGGATATAATGGAACCAGTCAAGTCAATACAGAATATGACCTGTATTTGATACTTTATATATGATTTGGAAGTACTATAAAAAATAAAAAGGATTCTGGTAACTCAAAATGTTACTTTGTGTTGTTGCTATTTTACACTGAAACATATTATACTATTTACTCAAGTCATAATATTTTTAAAAATTATTTTATTCATTTAAGGAACACAAAATTTTGATTAATATAGATAGCTAAATGGTTACCAGAGTAAGAAAATTTATATCCATCATCTCACATATTCTGTGCATGGTGTGTATGTGTGTGTATATATGTATGTATAAAGAGCAATGACTGAAAATCTAGTATCCTAGCAAAAATCCTGAATATAAAATTATATTATTAATTTCAGTCCTCATTTTGAATATTGGATCTCAGGACTTCTTTATCCTACATATCTGCTACCTTACATCCTTTGCCCAATGTCTCCCAATTTCTTCCTCCTCCTGTCCTCCTGCTAGTAACTAGTATTTTATTCTTTATTTCTATATATTTGGGTTCTTTTTTTTTGACAAAAAGTTCCTCTTGCAAGTGCAATCACCCAGTATATTTCTTTTTGTGTCTACCTTACATGACTTAGCATAATACACTCCTGGTTGGTCTATGTTATGGAAAATGATGGGGTCTCCCTCCCTTTTGAAGGCTGAATAACATTCATATATATGTAGCCCCATTTCTTTATCAATTTATGTGTTGACTGACACCTACATTGGCTATTGTGAATAATGCTGCAATGAACATGGCAGGGCAGGTATCTTTATGAGCTAGTGATCATTCCCTTTGGGTGTAATTACAAGAAGGGTGGCTGGGTCATGTGTTAGATTAATTTTAACTTCTTTAGGAAACTCTAAACATTTTTATTACCTGTGCTAATCTACATTCCCACCAATAGAATACTGGGTTCCCTTTTCTCTACATGTTCACTACCACTGGTTGTGTCTTGTTTTGGTAATAGCTAGCCTAAGTGGTAGAACTGATAGAGTCGGTGTTAAGCAGTTTTTCTTTACCTGCAGACCACTTTCCTGTGTTCTTTGGAGGAAAGTCTATTTCAATACTTTGCCCACTTTTAATTACTTTTTCTTTTGTCCCCAGTGTGTTACTTTGAATAGTCTTGGGCTCTGTATATCACAGTGCTATAGAATAAAGATAAGAATATTCTTTAAGTATGATACAATTTTGGGATAAGGATAGGAAACCTCCTTATCTTGCCAAAATAAAAATGAACTGAATTTTATTATAGTATGTATATATTATCATTATGTTCATAGCAATAAATTTTATTGTTTTAATATGTCAACAGGGGAAATAATTTAATTTAATTTTTATAAGAGGGTGATTATTGCTAGCCAACAAACCTTTTTTTTTTGTCCAGTTTAAATTGTATCCAATTTTATCTCTTATACTTGAAAGCAAAACTATTTTCCAAATATATTTTGAGTTTTCTTTTTTTACTGTTCTTTTATTTCCCTTTTCTATTAATCTATTTTATGATTCCTATGTGTATTACCATTGTAGGAAGTTTCTCAGTTTCAGGGCTCTTTAACACATTGGCAAATGGAGTAGCATCATATTCTGTTTGCTTTTACTGATGTTTCTAGTTTAGCAGGTTTCTAAAAATTAACCTTGCTCAGGCTGTTCATTTCTGCTGACATCTAATGGCACTGCTGCAGAGGGTTTCTAAATAGAAACCTGCTTGCCTATGCACTAATAACATTTCCTAAAGGCATTTCCATAAAGAGAATTCTAGAAGAAGGTATAAAATTGAAACTTCTGTTATTAAAATCATGACAGGATTTTCTTCTTGGGGCTCAATAAATATTCCCTAAGGTAAGAATTGGCCTAAGCCAAAATTTTTTAAAAGTCCAGGTTCTTCCTTTGTATACTTCCAACCCTGACATTCTCTTTTCCTTTCCACTGGGACTCCTCTCCCAATTGGAGTTTATTTCTTTTCCTATATTCCCTCTTGAGCCTGCTGTCCAATTCTTCCTCACAAAGACAGAACCAACGGATATGTGCAGAGACCTTTATTTCCCATCTTCTAGAGTGATCTATAATCCAGCTCTTCTGCTTTGGGAGATGTGTCCTCAGGGCTCTGTCTGAAGTCCAGTGGTACCTGATGTCTTAGGGAAAGTCACACTTGACAGCTGATCTTCCAGTTTGTAAAACCAAGGTAGAAGTGAAACTATGACAGATCTTAGAAGGTTTGGGTTCATCAACAAAATAATACAAAGGTCACACAGAATTTAGTGAAAATTTACTCCTGTCAAATAACAATACTTAAAATTTCTGGATACCCTGCATTTTTCTTCAGAAACAAAAAATTTCTTTAGGAAACTCCAAACTGTTTTCTCTACTTTCTGTGCTAATCTACATTCTCACCAACAGGATGATGGAACCCTTTTCTCTAAGCATTTGCCAGCATTAACAAACATTATCAATTGTATTTTGACAGTATTTATCCTAACAAGTGTGAGGTGATAAGAGTAGTTGTGATTAGCATTTGCGTGGTGATTAGTGATGTTTAGCAGCTCCTAAAGATGTTTGCACCTCTATGTTCATTGTGGCATTATTCACAATAGTCAAAATAGGTGTATGTCAATAGACAATTGAATAAATAATTGGGAATACATATATATGAATATGAATGTGATTCAGCCATTACATAGACTGAGCTGGAGGGTATTATGCTAAGTGAGTTAAGCCAGACACAAACAGAAATATATTGCATGATTTCACTTACATGTGCAAGATTTTTAAAAAGCCAAATATGATGGACATTGAAAATAAAATAGTAATTATAAGGGCCAGGGTGGGAGGAAGAAGATAGGGAGATGTTGGTCCAAGGATTCAAGGAAGCAGTATATAATATGAAGAAGCATAAAGATTTAATGTACTCTACTTCCCTCATGTTTTATAACATGGTGATCAATTTTGTTTTGTTGAAGGAACTTACATATTATGCCTTGTTGTCTCACGGATTTTTGTCTTAGAACATGGAATTTTGACTCATATGTCTTGCTTTCCTAAATTTGCTGAATTTCCTGTGTTACAGTATAAATGAATGAAAATAAACAAAGAGCAAACATTTAAAACAGAAGAAAGTTTTGACTGACACTACCCAGAAACCAGGTTTCACAGGTTTCACGACAGTGCACAAGCCTGTGCAGCTTTCACACTCTGAGCCCCTTGCTGCCTCCTCTTCAATGTCACCTAAAGGTTGTTTTTAAGCTTGTGTTTCTTTTTATCATCCTTTATGTTTCCTATCTTGCTCACTTATAAATAAATAAATAAATGAATAAATAAATAAACAAATAAGTAAATAAAAAATAAAGCCCTCATTTACATAACCACAGGCAAAGGAACAAAATGCAGGCTTCTAGGAGACTGACTGGTCAGCATTTTGAAGAGGCAGTGTTCTAATGTTGTTCTTTTAAGTTATCTGTTCAGGTTTTGAAACATAAGCACAAACTCTTTACTCCTACCCCATAATTCACAGTCATACCTGGATGCTCAGTGCATATGGTTTCTCAATTAGGCCAAGATACAAAGTAAAAAGTACTGTAAAATTCCAATACTGAGTACACAGTGACATACTGGTTATAATACTCCTTACTTTCACTTTTTCCTCAGGATCAAGAGAATTTTTGCACAGATTTCGTTATGCTAAGAGCTTGTGATGGTTTAAGAAGATGCCAAATGAACATATAGTAAAGAAAATTAATTTTTCACAAGTTAACTTTTAATTAAAATTACACCCATACCATTCTCGATTTTATCAAACTCAGTTTAAAAAATGTTATTTTCGTTCAACCAGTATTTTATGGTACACATCAAAGGACCCTATTCAGTAGATCAAAATATGTCAGTGTGTTTTAAATTTTCATATGGCCTCCAGCAGGACTGAGGCTAGGCTCTGCTAAGGAATAGTAAAAACATATGTATGCCCTGGAAATAGTTAGAGAATCCTCTCTGCCTCTCATTAAACACTCAGGACTGTATTCAGAATTATGTATGTTAAGCAGGACAGATTAAAGGCAGAATGGATCTGGTGGTTATAAACAAGATAACCCAAAAAATGAGAGTAGAAGTTTCTTCTGTGTATGTGACCTAATTTCATTCCAAATGTGTTGTCTCCTGAGCCAATGGACAGCTCAGGGAGAATTTGGGGAGTTTGGAGAAGCTGCCATCTCAGATGGGTCTCATGCTTCTGTTTTTCCTGCTTTGAGAACACACAGAAAAAATAAGTTACCACATCTTTTGTCATTAAGAAAGTATCTCCTTCAAATGTGATTATTGCTATCTTTGTGTACCATGTTCTTCTCATTTTGATGCCCATCCACTATGTTCTTCGTTTTACAAAGTCTAATGCCCATTTCTAGGTAGATTGCAGAGATTTGATTCTCAGCCAGAGTAAAAAGTGCCTATAGTTCTTGATATCACCACAAAGCCAATGTGTCCTCAAGACATTGAAAAAAATGTCCCCCTCACAAGGAATTCACAATGACTATGATTTACATAAAGCTCATCTGAATAAAAAATTCATTTAAGTATTTATTTTGTTATCACATCGGTGCTTAACTGCTTTGGGTACTAAGGCCAAGTAAATTTGTAAAGATTGTATTAAGGAAACTGTCTGGGGGAAGGGGATGTGGCTCAGTGGTAGAACATTTGCCCGGCATGTGTGAGTCACTGGGTTTGATCCTCAGCACCGCATAAAAATAAAATAAAGGTATTGTGTCCATCTACTAGTTTAAAAAAATTAAAAAGTGTCTGAAAAAGAAAGAACAAAGAAAAAAATATGTAAGGTCAAATAAACTTTAAAAATCAATGTGGCTGGCATCAGGGAATTAGCAATAGACTCAAATGTATTTACTATACCAGAATAGATTGCATTATTTTATTTGAGGCTTATGAAAAAGATTTTTAAGCTTACATTTCAGTAAAAAATTAAAAACACTAGAGACTAATACTCATTAAATATATGTTTTTGAAAATATCATTATCAGAGTTGGTGTTTTCAACAAGGTATTAATTATATGAAAAACATTTAAATGTCCCAAATTGTTAAGCTCTGAATAAATAACTATAAAACATACACAATTAGAGCATGAAGAACTGCTTGTTTTGATATCATTAGGACAGAAGTATTTTTAACTCTTCTTACAATTAAATTTCAGAAATCAATAACTTGTTCAAAGTAAAATTTTCTTTTATCACTTTCACTGGGGATACATAAGGGGTTTGCCCATTTGAAGTAAGTTGTTCTGCTGCATTTCATCGAGCTTCTTTTATAATTCTTCATGCACCAAAGGTAAAAGATTTCTAAATGGTAATTCATATGTATGAGAATAATTAAGGTAATAGATGTTTTACTGTAGTCAACATAAATTGCAAAGTTACTGGAAAAATACAAGTGCATGGTGCATTGGAAGTTTGTGCATTTTTACCTCTAATTTAATTTTACACCGTAGATTTGAGAAGAAAAACCATAAAGAAGTGAATTCTGCTTTAGTTCTGGAAAGTGGCATGAAACTTCACTTGTTTTGTGATTTGATCCAATTATATATTTTAACAAAATTATTTTTACTTCATTGCTTCAAGGTCTAACCAATTATTGTATTTGAGGGATGTCTTAAAATTCATTATGAACCAAAAAGATTTAAACTGCACCTTTTTAGTAAAAAAAATCTATTTCCTTGTTCAGTGCAGCAAGTCAATGAGAGTATGTTATCTCACAAAAAACATCCATACCTAATTATTTATTTAACAACTATTATGTTTATGATAATAAAGTAAAAAAGTGTTAATTATACTGATTGAAATGCCTAAATTAAGCATGAGTGTTGTGCTAAAAATATTTCTTAAGATTGTGAATCATGTGGACCATTATGTTACTCAAATAAGCCCAACTCAGAAGGTCAAGGGTCATATGTTTTATCTGTGAACTAGAAAGGAAAAAAGAAAAGAAAGGTAGAGGTGAGGAGACTGGAGTATCTCATGAAAATTAAAGGGAGGTCAGTAGAAGAAAGGGACCAGGGGGTAAGATGAAGGGAGGTAGGGCGGAATTGCTGGGGAGTTATAGTGACCAAATTATTTTATTGCTATATTGAGTGCATGTACAAATACATAACAACAAATCCCATCATTATGTACAACTCTGATGCACCAATAAAAATTGTGGAAAGATAAAAAAGAAAAAAAAGATTGTGACTTATTTATTATGTGCTTAAAACAAAATATTAATATATGTAACTGTTTTTAGCATATGTTAAGTATTTGAATAGAAATATTTAAGTTTTATTCATGTATTTTTTTCATTCAATTGTTATGTAAACTTTTAGATATTGCAAACTTGTAAATTCACTTTTGAAAAATTAATTGATATCTTCTAGTGACTCTTACCGCAATCACTCCTGGAAGGCTGAATTTTCAGAATACATGCTTTTAATCATGAACTGCATTTTTAACACTAATAATTTAAAGATCTAGTTTTGATAGGAGTAGTGACATTTGCTGATAAATTAAGTAAATAGCCAATTTTCCAAACATATAAGTTTGGGTGTTGTTTATTCTCTAGCTGTGAAAATATATCTTTGAAAACATAACATTACTAAATAAAGTTATGTACAATGAGGTATTATTTCAGTTTCTCTATTTAAAACAAAACAAGCAGCACAGAACCAATCCTATTGGGATAACATGATCCTGTAATCATTTCTCTGAGAATCTAAAGCTATTCACTCTGTCATCTTCAGGTTAGTTTGGCATTGTATAAACTTAAGTCATTTAATCTCCCTGAGGCTTAAGAGCATCTTCTGGGCAATTGTATTTCTGTCTACCTTAGAGGGAAGAAAAAGTTCTCTGCTTGGGCCTCAGAGTTTCTTTAAGGATACAGCTTTGGTTTTGATCAAGTCATATTTTCAAAACTTAAGACTATATGTGAATCACAAATTCTTATAATTCTTAAGATTTCCAATTCACTTCACTTACAAGGACACAAAACTTATTACTACCAGTCCTTCATATTTAAAACATGAAGCAAATCTCAGAAAACATTGGAAACAGATATTCCATCATGTAGTCTTGTACAACCTTGACACATTTAGCTGTATTTGGGAAGCACTGACCCTTTCCTCTTCAGTAAGCCTTCCAGTGATCTCTGCCTAATTCCCTCTTGAACTAAGATAACAGGATCTCCCTCTTCTCTCTCTCTCTCTTTCTTTCTCTCCCCCCCCCCACACAGCACATGCACATACACAATCTTAGCTAAGAATTAAATACTGTTTAAGAGTTTAAGAACAGCCAATGCACACTACTGAAAACAACATTATTAAAAAGTCTAAGTCTAAATTCTAAGAGGACCTGGTTATTAGTGCCCCACAACCAGAAACCCAAGCAGTGTAGATTCTGGACTGGTTTGAAAACCTTGTCAAAGTGAGGTTTTTCAGGTAGTAGCACTTCAATGGTTGGCTTAAGAGGCTATCTCTTTCCTAGTTCTGGTTTTGGAAGAGGGATAGGGACTTGGGGTGGTCTCTTCTCCTTGAAGCTGACATGGCAGGGACAACAGAATTGAGATAAAACGTGAGGGCAGAAAATACTGTTATTCCGGGTTCCAGCTTAGTGATTGTTTAGCCATCAAAGTTGCTATCTAGTTGGTATTTACACTGTTCCAGGGAGTACTACAGAAATGTTAGTCATACAGCCCTTACTGCATCATGATCTTGGTTTCAGAGAGATCTGTAAGGTGGACATATGAGGTCTACTGGCTGACAGACTTCACACCTACAAGAGATTCTGTGCCACAGACTTGGAAGGGACTGTGTAAGTCGTAGTGGGGAGAGACAAGTAAATTCCATGAAGATCTGGGTAAGGCCAATTGATCCATGTTGAAGGTAAGGTTCAGTATGCAGTAATCACACAGTCTGCTATTGGTGACCAAAAGAATAAAATAGCTATCTTGCCACTATCTATTCAGTGTGGTTCTGACTCCAACCTATAAAACTATTGCATCTCCAATTCATATAAGGCAATGTAAATAAATTTAAGTCTCTCATGATTCTTTTTTACTACCTAATTTTTAATGATTTCCAAAACAAGAAACCAAGGCATGACAGGTACTGTGGAAAAACATATAAACTTTCTCCTAACTGAGACACTGAGAAGTGGGAGAGAATAGCACTTCGAATTAAATAAAATTGAAATGCTACGTGTTTAAGTATTAATAGTATAAATTTAAAACATTTGAAAAAACAATGTGTCAAACATGGAATACATTACCCAGTGGAATTTCTTTTTTTTTTTTAACTTTAAAACAAAGTATATCTGTTAGTGTTATTAGAAAAGCAACATAATTTCAAAATATCCAAATATCATTTAATAAAAGTTAAAAATTTCTCTTTTACAATTATAAAGTGGATGTAAGTCCAAATACTATAATAAGTAGAAACTTCCTTTTTATTCTTTTGCTACTTTTTTTAGAGTCAAGGAAGAGAGAGGGAGAGAAAGAAACTGAGGGAGAGGGAAAAATAGATGTAAAAAGAGATAAAACAAAACTAAAAGAAAGTGTCACTATTTCTGAATAGGGACAGTTCAGTCAGATGTGAATAAATTAACATCATTATAGGAAGTTCAAGTGATAGAAGGAAGATTAAATCATATAAAATGTCAATTGTTACAATGAAGTAGATTTCCTAATCTTTATATTGAGAATAATTTATATTAAAACTCCAGGGGTGTTTGTGAAACCATGTCATGTTAATTAAAATAGGAAAACAATTTGATAAATAATATTGATGCTATGTGTTAATTTTGTGTCACGATGACCAAAGTACCGGCCAAGAACAATGTAGAGGAGGAAAAGTTTGTTTGGTTCATGGTTTCAAAGAGTCAGTCCAAGGACAGTTGACTCCATTGTTCTGGGAACAAGGTGAGGCAGCGTGTTCTTAGTGGAAGGTCTGGTGAAGGAAAACCACTCAGCTCAAGAAAGGAAGCAAAGAGGGAGAGGGGAGGGAGCTGAAGGTAAGATGCTCTCTTCCAAGGCATGCCTCCATGACCCACCTCTGACAATCACACCCCACCTTCCTGCAGTTCCCACCCCACTAATCAGTTCAAACTAGAATGCACTGATTAGTTTACAGCTCTCACAATCCAGTCACTTCATCTCCAAATATTCCTGCATTAACACAGGTACTTTTGGGGACAAGTCATATCCAAACCCTGGCACACTAATACTTATATGTTTTAATTTAAATGTTTATAAATATTAATATAGAATAAATGTCTGACTTATTTTCATAGGGGCTAAATCATTATAATTAGCAAAATATAATTTCAAACAATATAATGAACTAAACAGTTAATATCTGATTATTGTAAAATATAAAGATAATGCTTAAAATATATTGTCAGTGGAGCCCCCTACCCTATCCTTAGGGTAGTTTGGGTTCCCATGACACATCAGGGGAATGCCTCCTGCTTAGGCCAGGTCCTTAACCGGGAGTGGGAAGCAACCAAAGAGTTAAGAGTTCTCTATCCTTTCAGCTGATGTTTTCTTAAGTCCCCAACAGATATGGTTATGTCATTGGAAAATATGCTATTCCAGATATTAAAGATTCAAATCTGAGTTTAGTAGCAAGGAGGACCTAGGGATTTTTATATATTATGTAGGTACTTGAAGAAATTTTCAAAAATAACTAAAGGCCATTTTCACATTTATAATTTGTAAATAAGAGATCTAAAAACAATTATCACTCTTTGGCTCGGCTGGGTATTTCAGTGGTAAAGCACTTGACTAACACACAAGGGCCTTGGTTCAATCTCCAATACTGTAGAAAAAGGTCACTCTTCATATTTATCCATCTACTGGCTGATATTCATGAGATTCATGTGGTATCTTATCAAATAATACAATAATATACAAGGAACAGAAGTGGTGATAGTTGGAAGTGTATTGTTGTAAATAACTAAGAAAGAAAAAAATCTTAACTGCACTATTCACTACCATGATTGTATTAGTATGCTACCTATTGCAAATTTTAGAAACCAGTTCCATTATTCAAATGCTTTGATTTCAGAGCATTGAATTGAATTGATTTTATTGTCCAAATGTATGTGATGTGGACTTCACAACATATAAAACATTAGTTGGTAAACCTGGTTTAAATATTCAGATTGATCGATTAGAATTCTAATTAATATTCTCATCAGAAAAAATGTTGATGAGATGATGGATACATTATTTAGCTTGATTGAATCTTTTTACAATGTATACACATTTTATCCCATAAATATATATAATGATTATTTTTTCAATTAAAATGAGTTCATTTGAAACATTCTAATGAACATAATGATGATGAATTTTAATCTTCTCAGTAACTAACTAATTACTTTCATCCCTGCTTTTGCTCACTGGACCAATAAGGGTAGAAATTTAAAGTGCCATCAGTATAAGAAAACTGATTGATCAAATTTTCTATCACAATCAAAGATTTGTTTTATTGTACCTGATTTATTTCACTTAACATCCTCTAGGTTCGTCCATGTTGCTGTATATGATAGGATCTCATCCTTTTTTCATGGCTGAATAATAAGCCATGTATCAATACCACATTTTCTTTATTTATTCATCCATCAATAGACACCTTCCTTGATTTCAGATCCTGGCTATTGTGAATAGTGCAATAATTAATAGTGGGAATGCAGATGCCTCTTCGACACACTGATTTCCTTTTCATATATTCTTGTTAGTTGAATTGCTTATCACATGGTAGTTCTATTGATTTATTTTTTTTGAGAAAACTCTATACTCTTAACCATTATAACTGCTAATTTACATTACTGCCAACAGTGTAAAGGAATTTCTATTTGTCAACATTCTCACCAGCATTTCTTATTTTAGGGGGCATTTTTGATAATAGCTATTACAACTGGGATGAGATAATATCTTTGTGATTTTTATTTGTATTTTCCTGATGATTAGTGATGTTGAACAATTTTTTCCTGTACTTGTGGCCTATTTGTCATCTTTCGACAAATGAAATCCCTATTTCTGTCATTTCTCATTTTGTTAAAAATTGGATTATTTTCTTTTTTTTTTTCTCTTGGGTTCCTTACATATTCTAGATATTACTTATTCATTGTATGAATAGTTTGCAAATATTTTCTCCTGTTTTACATTTCTTTCTCCTCACTGTTGGCTGTTTCCTTCACTTTTTAGTTTGACATACCCCATTTTTAATAATTTGTTGTCTGTGCTTTTGGGTTCATATTCAGAAAATTCCACCTGGATCAAAAAATTTCTCCTAAGTTTTAGTCTAGTAGTTTTATACTTCTCAGTGTGATATTTAAGTATTTGATTCATTCTAGAGTTTATCTTTGTATATAGTGAGATATAGGAGTCTAGTTTCATTTTTTCTGCATATAAATATCCAGTTTTTCCAGATCCACTTATTAAAGAAACTCTTCATGCTCCAATATATATTCTCAGTGTCTTTGTCAAAAATCAGTTGCTCATAGACATGTGAATTTATTTCTGAGTCATCTATTCTGTTCCTTTTACTGATGGATCTGTGCTTATGCCAGTACCATCTTGTTTTGTTACCATAATTTTGTAATATGTTTTAAAGTTAGGTATTGTGAGGCTTCCAACTTCATTGTTCTTGCTGATGTTCTCACTCACACGTGTAGAATCTAAAAATGTTGATCTTCAAGATGTGGAGAGTAGAAGAGTGGTTAACAGAGGGGGTGACAGGGATGAAGGCAGGTTGGTTAAGAGAAGGAGTGCAGTTTGATAGGAGGAAAAATTTCTAATATTCTGTAGCACAGCAGGGTAACTAGGATGGACAATAATTAACTGTATGCTTCTTAAGTGTAAGAAAAGAAGATTTTAAAGAGAAAAAAAAATTTTATGTTCCTAACATAAAACATTCAAAATGTTTGAGGTGATGAATATGGCAAGAATTCTGATCTATCATTTCACATTGGATACGCATTTGACGGTCACACGGTGTCTCATAAAGAATTACAATAATTAGAACAATAAAGAATAAATATTTATATATTAAAAAGTAATCAGATTGCTATAATTTGAATGTGTCCCCCTGAGATGGATATCATTACCCTAAGTGCATGTATGAAGTCACGAATGGTGTGAATATACTTTGCATACAACCAGAGATTTGTAAAAAAGTGCTCTGTATGTGTAATATGAAATGTAATGCATTCTGCTGTCATTTATAACATCTTAGAATAAAAAATAATTAAAATAAATAAATAAAATAAAAAAACAAGATTTTTTCTTCATGGAATGTCTGTATACATAATACAAAATAAATTTCTTGAGGTAAATTTATGTTTCCCAAGACTATATTCATTGTTGTACGTAAAACTTGAATTCACTTATTGACCTACAATAACAGATATTTATTTATTTAAATTTGGGGAAAGAGGCTAAATGTTACAGTTAATGTGAAGCTCACCTCCTGTTTATATAAAAAACTCAGTGAGTTCTGAAAAATGGGTTGTAGTGAACCCTAATCCATTTTTAAGTGGGATGAATCACTCATTAATTTTCTGAGCAGAAGAGCTCAAAGCTTTATTTCTCTTTTTAAGTTTTGGAAAGTAGGTTTGCCAGTCCTGTGGGGTTTCCTTTAATATTCTAGGTCAAGCATCAGATTCTTTTAAATGAAATAAATGTCGCTTCTGAAGACTGCTTGTGAAAAAGGACCTCATGTCTTAGAAATATTAGTTTTCAATCTGCTAGATACCTGAAAGCTTAACCTATGCTGTGCTCAATAATATGCACACCCTGACAACAATTCAGTGTATTAAGTAAAAGTAATTGAAAGATTTTCCCCCAATTAGTGAAGGTTTCCCTGTGAGATATGGAATAAAGTCTGGGTATTTTCAATGCAGGATAGTTTATCTAAGTTTCTCCATGGTCGACTCAAAAATTTTTTTTTTATTTAAGTAGCCAGAGGCTGAAAAGAAAAATAAAATTGTGTTGATGTCATAGTGTTTTAAGATAGTGTGTAGTGACATCAGACATCAGCAAATAAACTGTGGTCCCAGCTCATCACTGGATCATTTGTCTTATAAGCATATTTCATTGGCAAATTTGGGAGAGTAAATAAATCAAAGGATTAGTTAAGTTATATTTTTGTTCTCCTATATTTTTTGGGGGGGTTGTACTGGAATTGAAGCAGTACAGGGGCACTCTATCATTGAGCTATATCCCCAGCTGTTTTTATTTTTTCTGATTTTAATACAGTGTCTTGCTAAATTGCCCATGCTGGCCTTGAACATAAGATCATCCTGCCTTAGCCTGTCAAGTAGCTGGAATTAAGGCATGTGTCACTGTGCTGGGCATACATTCTCCTATTGAAAAGATAATTTGGGAGCGAAAATAAAATAATCATTTTATATCCAAAATATTTTAGGATGTAATGGTGATTTTTTGTATATATCCTTATTGGCTTTTATGGCCCCTATATTGCAAGAGACCTAGAAAAGTTAGTTTTAAATACATAATTTTTTGTTGTGCTATATTCCAAAGCTCTCCAAGTTTTTTATCCATGAAATTCATCAGGACTTCAGTTCTTATGATTTCCTCTCTAGGCATACCCAAAATTTATCAGATACAAGCCTGATCTGATTTTTAAAAAAAAAGCAAAGCAAAACAAGATAAATCTTTAATTCATTTCATGATTACTTCTTCTAGCCAATGCCTGTGACTTTGGAAAACTGCTGAAAATGTATTCATGTATTTTCCTTCTTTGGAGAGGGTTTTCTACTTGTAGTCACATTGCTTCTGGCAAGAATCTATATGGCTGTGATTGCTTCTTTACTGAACCCTTCAGTATGAGAAATTTCTCTTCCATGGCTTTCTCTGTTACCTGATGTTGTAACATCTCCATTCTTTCCCAGGACACCAAGCTTCTTAATTCAGATGCTGATAAGCAATCTCACCTTTTCTCCTCTTTGCTCATTTACAGCAAAGGAAGTTTACTAAAGCAGATCCAATACACGCTTTGCCTGTCTTTTGTACCACAACAGAAGGATAAGATGAGTGGACAGGATCCCCTGCACACTTGAAGCAATCCATCCATGTGGCCCTGGCACAGAGTTGCAGCCCCCAACCTTGCCACTCTTTCCTCCAAGGCCCTATTGTGGAATCACTTCATGAAAATTTATATTGGGAAAATATTTATCTTTATATTTGAAAACATTTACACAGTCAAAAGTGAGAATTACAAGAGGCATTATTCCATGAAAATGACTGTGGCATGTAGTACTTATTGTTTTCCTTAATCCAAATCATAAGAATATAAAAAATGATACAGAAGGCAGATGGCAGTAATGAGGTAATTAAAGATTGCTGGTTTTATCAATTTAAATATTTGCACAGTATTTTAGAATACAAATTATCAAATTGAACTTTTGAAATACAAAATAATATTGGCAAAATATGTTGATACAGATACCTGGTGTTTTGAGTTTAAAATTCTAGTTGTTTTTTGGATTTTCAACATTTTATTCAATGTGTCCTCTGCCTTTATCTTCATTGTCAGTCAATAGTAACTGACAAATATTCTCAATTTTGTAATTTTTGTTGACTGTTAATATTATTACTCAAAGCTAAAAAATACATAGGCATCATTACTTTAAAAATAGCTTTAATCCATATATTTTCATATCTCAGAAATAAAAAAAATGTAAACAATTCAGAAAAAAAATTAAGAATTATAAAATTTTTGTAAACATTTTTTAACAAGAACATGTTTGAAAAAATTGTTTAATAATATAATGCAGCAACCAAAATTTCATAATGCTGTTATACGTTGGAATTATAAAATAGGAATTTATTTATGTTAGAAAAACTTATGTTGATAATAAAGACATACATTCTCCTCTTCCTAAAGAAAATATAATGGAATCATTCTTCTCTTATGAAATTAAAAGGTATGTTGAGGGTTATATATCTGGGTTTGAATTCTATCTCTGATTATTATTATTATTATTATTATTTTTTTTTTTTTGCTGTGTGACCTTATGCTTGTTGATTTATAATTCTGTATTTTGATGTCCACAATATTTAAATTGGACATGAAATTTTTGTGTTTGCTTATTTGCCTCCATAAATACATCTTTAGAGTGGCACAGGAGATAGATATATACATAGATAGAGCTTGGTAAGCCTTGATAAGTGTTTTTTATAACTTTAGTGTTTTTTTTTTTAATAACGGGAAAATGTAGTGAATTATTTTCATCTTGTGCACAAAGTTATAATTTGAATGCTTCTCACTTGCATGTTGAAAATTTGCAAATTGGTAAAAATGAGATGAATATAAATTTCTCCACAGATGTTTTTCACATTATTGTATATACTTCACAGGATTTTGAACATGTTTTCAATGATTACAAGTTCCAGAAAACAAGAGATTAAATTTGTATATATCAAATATATGTAGAAATTATTAAAAAACAAAACAAAACACCCTTATGCTATTTACTTTGACTTATATCCTTAAGTTATTTACCCAGGAACAGATGACTTTCTTTTGTATAAATCACTGTCGCTTCATTTAAAATATGAAAATTAAAGGAAGAAACCCAGTTTAATCCCAGTACTTTAAAAAACCCTTTCCAGTATTAAAGGATAATTACCAAATATATAGCACCATAATATAGATATTGATAGGAGTAGTCATATCATGCAAAATTAACAATAATAAAAACAAATTGAAAATCCACATTGATATCTATAAAATAAAAAGCTGATTCCAGGTTTAACTTTCCTTATATACAGCAAGAAAAAAGTTGAAGAGTTTTAACTACTAAAAATTCCCAAATTATCCTAAAAGGAGAAAAAATAAAGTTGCATTAATAATACATTTTGAGCAGTAAAAGAAATCAGGAATACTGTTTATGACTAAGACATAAATCTTCTCTGCATTGACTTATTTTTCTGCTCATCAGCAACAGGAGTAGAATTGGAACAAGGAAGAGGTCCTGAAGTTGTTTTTGACTGTAGGAAAGCCCTACCAACCCTTGACTTGGACACCAGATCAAGACAAAAGACACTAACGAATAGGTGGGAAATTCTAACACACTCTGAGCTTAATTTTGCAATAGAATTAGAAGCTTATAACATTTGGCTGTAAAAGAACGATTCACAGAACTAATTGCCAGGACAAGCTGGCTCCAAATCACATCCCTCCTGGTTTATTCAGCTCCCTAGAGAGCTCCTACATCCGAGGTACTGGTAGAGCATTCCTTAAGATGGTTTTCTTGTGTCCAAGCAATCGGTCATGGGTTTAGTCTGTTGAGCCTGGGAATGAAGACTGCTGTAATCTTTGCTTTGGAACTCTTGTAGGCTTTAGGCTTATGTGAAGATTACTCAAAGTTAGAGATTGGAAAGTGTGAAAATGTCACATTTACAGTGGGTCTTTCTAAATAAAGTTATTTAAGATGACTACTCAGTAATTTAACAGTTGAACTCACACATATTTGACACATGACAATCAACTTGTGTTGATAAGATCTGCATTTCTGACCCCAAAGAGTCAATATTAAGAAATGGTGACATGTGATTCCATACATTCTTGCACCACAAAGTAACATACTTTACTTCCAATAGCTAATACAAAACACAGTATTAATCCCTCTTGTACAGAATGAAGTAAATCTGTGCACATGACCAATGCTATTGTTTTCCAATGTAGAACAATATTTTGGAAAATAAATTGCTGTTTTTTAACCTTATATACATTTTAACATTTCAACAAAAATCTTACCTAAAATGATCCCCTGAGGCTCTCCATTAACATTTTAATGTACCCATAGACTAAAGAAATACAGAGATTAATCACTTTGATTAATGTCTAATTAGCCCTGTCTATATTCCAGAGTTTCGGTCAGTGTTAGTACTCTGGAGAGCCCAGACTAAGACTCAGAAGTACTTTTGAAACAGATGTGAATTGCTGAGAGTCTAGTCTATGAACCTCACTGGTAAATGCTAGATCTCTCTCATTCAGTGGCATTTAGGCAGAAAGTTAGAAAATGCAGAAAATAAACCTTTTCCCAATTTACTATTTTTAAAGAAATCCATGTTTTTGCTTTTCTTTATTTTATTATTTTTTTACTATTTTTGAAGAACTCCATGAATTTTAAAATAGGAAATGATCAAAATGATTCAAAACAGTTATTATTGTTAAAATAAATTCTGGCTACAATTAAAGAAAATCTGTACAATATATAAGGAATTTTAAGAAAATTGAATTTTCTTTCAAATAGTTTTATTTTAACAAATAATTGTCCAGAATAATTAAAAATGGAGCTAGAATTACTTTCAAATCTAAAATTATTTTGGCTTTGAACAACTTTTAATTTGATTATTTTGGTAATATAGAACACCAGTTTTTTGGGTGTGGCCATACCAAGTTGCTATCCCACAGATGGAGGCAAAAGATAGAGAACAGGTCAGAATCCTTTTTGTAGAGTAGTATTAGTAAGGAAAATAAAATAAATTCAAGGAAACACTGAATTTTCTCCTACACCTCAACATGTAGCCTGAATTACTAAACATCATGTCAACCTTTCCAGTTTAAACATTAGTATAAGGAGAATTTTAATCATTTTTTTAATGTAAGAGACAACATATTAAAGTATCCAGAATAATTCTAGTTTTGTATAGAACTCCAAATAAATTGTCTCAAGATGAAGAACATTTCTGTATTAACCTATGAAATGAATAGAAATAAAATGCCAACAAACAGAGTTAATTACCACTTCCTTCCATGATCATGTGGTGATGAGCCCTCCATGAGGGTGCAGTTACATATTTCTTCAGCAAAGGAAGCTGGAGTAGCACTGATGTTGTTTCAAAAATCCAAAAATCTCCCCAAAGGTACTAAAAATATTAATTTGTAATGACAGTTCACTATCATCTGTAACTATATCATTTTAAAATCATTTCCTTCAGTCCTAACAAATAAGCTTTAATTTATCATAAAACTTGAGATTTCAGTTCTTGTTAGCAAATGCACATAAATCTAAACTTGAAAAATGTTACAAGTTTCTTTCAAAAGCTACAACACAACACAAAAATTGCCATCTTTGTAAACTGAACCCCTACTAAAGTACTTTTTCCATCTGCCTGAAAAATATGGTACTGGAATTTTCTATTTTTAGCACAATGCTTCAGAAAAGTAGCATGCTGTATAGCTGAATTAACTATAAATCACTTCTGGGTAAAATTCTCCTCCCACCCAGTTTTTTAACAACCTCACAGGTTTAGTTTGATGAAGATGATGGTAGAGCCATTGGTTTCCTGATCAGATATTCCTTGGAATAAATTATAGTCTTTTCCAACTAGAAATTCTTTTTTTATGCTGCAATACAGTCATTATTAAAAAAATAAAAATAAAAAGTCCTTTCTATTTTCTGGGACCTTGCCTTTTTCTTCTGTTTTGATGAAGCTGATTGCTTTTTTTTTTTATTACTGTGATGCTTAAGGCTGCAGTTAATACCAATTAACTGACACCACTCTATAGGATAAAGGTGAGGGGACTCAGTGTCTACCTATTGTCATACTTTTTTTCCCATCCACTGAAGTGAACCCTCACTAATTCAAGTCACTATACATATTAAATGTGGCTCCATGAGAAATAATGAGGCTCCATGAGAGTGCTTCTAATTTTTCTCCTACATGAAATAAAGGATTTTAAAAATCCTTATTAAATAATTTTCCTGATTCTGCAATGGAGTCAGTTTCCCTGAAGTAGTCAAGACACATAAAAGGAAGTTTTATGAAGCCTCAGGGTGGAGTAAGTTCAATCATGTTATCTTTATAGAAACCAACAGGGAAAATAAGGAGAGTTTGTGTAGCAGAATCAATCTGTGTCCTGCTTCTGAGCCATCCATCCCAGTCATCAGGATTCTATCAACCAGTACATAATGGTCATGACACACACTGTAGAAAGATTTAATGGATGTATAGCTCCCAATTTCATTCTTTCCTTGAACTGTTACTTTGGTCTATTTCTTTTACTTAAGTAAAGAAATGTGATGGTGTATCAGAATGCCATCCTGTCTTTTTATAATAGCAGATTTTTTTGAATTGATGGCCTGTGCTTCAGACCAACCAATATGATCAATTAAGGTTTATGCATATGGCGCCAGAAGCCATCCACTCTATGTTCACTCTACTCATATACTATTGCTAATTATCGTTCAATTATAATTTCCACTACTCTCCCTCATGTTTGACACAAATGCCTCTTGTCAACCACTCCTGCTCTAATGCAAGATTTGCATGCTCTCTGAAGCCTTTTGTGAGAAATCAGGAGGAAATGTTTCAGCACAAGTCTTTTTTTTACTACAACAGCTTTCCAATTTGTATATGTATGTTGAATAGCTCTGGGAGAAACAAGAGATTTTCCACTGGTTGCACATCAACCAACTGGTATATTACACTACAAATCAGGAGCACAGACATTTTCAAAGACTTCATATGTTGAAAGAGCACTGTGACCTGCTAATTTTATAATTCTAGCAATCCAAAAGACTTTAGTAGGTAGGATATGGTCTGTCTTGGGGAATTCTACTCTCACATTTTGTGAGATATCACTTCAGCAGGTTTTAATACATGCATGTTAAAAAAAAAAAAAGATAAATGAGTTAAAAAGCTATTGTTATCATTTTAGTTACCTTAGCAAAAATCTTCCATGGAGACTGTTGCTTTAGATTTTGCAAGGATTTTTGATACTGAGCATAAGTAGCTAGTTTTGTAACCAAAAGTTGTTTCTGAAGGACCTCTGTTTTCTTGGTTGGAGTTTTACCTATGACCTGAAATCTGGCCAAAGTTTCTTTCATCTTAGAGTTTGGTGAATGACTTCTTGAACATGAAACAGTGCAGAAACATATTGTTTTAGAATAACAGGCTTCTTGCAGGAGGCCACACTCAATTGGTTTACCATTTGAATATGTGTAGTTTATCCATTGTTCTTGGTTATTGGAAGGTTATAAGGTAAAGGAGAGACTTCTTCACTCTCCTGAGGGTTGTAGCTGATACTTGTGTCTTCACTGAAACTCTTGTAACCATCAGACATCCTGAGCCATTCTCCTTTACTTTAGGACCTTGAAGACTGTTCCATCACTTTTCAGAGGATGCAGAGTGGATGGATAAATTTGAGTGTCCCATAATATCTCTTCTGGCTCAGATCTTTTGTGTTTCTGTCGGGGCTTCATGGGTATGTGTCCTCTGATGCTCTCTGGCCATGATGTTGCTCTCTCCCCAGCTGGGTCCAGACCAGTGGTTACTGCAGCAGCCCCTCTGTTTCCCTCTTTTAACTCAGGTAACCCTAGGAAATCAACTTTTAATAAGTATTATCTTTTTTTTTTTCCTCTAGACCTTTAAAGTAAGAAATATCAATCAAGTTGAATATCTCAAAATCAATAAAACATAAAAGTTATTAGCTATGACCGAATGGGACAAATAAAAAAAGACAAAATCCATAATTGGTAGAGCATCCAAAGACTGGAAATAATATCTAAATGCCTATAAATTGTCCCATGCCACAAATATATCCAATTGAACCAATAAGAATTTCAAGCTAGACATCCAAAATTGAGTCAGATAAAAGTTTTCAGAAATATTTTCTCCTGTTTGTCCATTTGTCATCTAAGCCCAGAGCTATTGGTGTACTTTTATACCATCTTATAAGAAACACTTCTCTTAGAGGTTTATAGTCCAGTTCATCTCTCTTATTACTTTTTCTTTTTTTTGTTTCTGTCTGTGTTTCTTAGTAATTCTGTTACACACTTTGAAATATCATTGTATCAGTGAAAAATATCAATGGTGCATACATCATCTAATACTGTTTCTAATGGTAGAAACTACAAAAATGATAGTAATAGGAAGATATTAATAATTTAAAGAACATTCACCCATATCCAAAAATGTTAGGACTGGGATAAAAGGGAAAAGAGGCAGAAATATTAAGGCCCAAACTATAATAATTCTCCATCTAGCATTACTTTTCATAATGAAAGTGTACTTTATATTTTTATAAAGCACACACTGCTTCTGGTTCTATTATAGTCAGGAATCTTAAGGAAATGAAAAACAATCATAATTATAGCAAGTCTGTAAAACATTCTCAAATTGCAGAAGAATTAAAAGAAGTGTAAAATTACCTGTAATGAGTCAAGTTCTTTTTAAGACATTGCAAAATATTCTATGCTAGGTATTTCTATCATTTCCAAATCCTAATGAATAAATTAAACAGAGGTTATTATTTTCCAACTATAGTCTATAGTTAATAATAAGGTTAACATTTTCATCTAATGAAGTCTTTTCTAATAGAGGCGTTCTTATAAATGTTATATATGTTTGAGTTAATACCTACATTAAAACTTTGTACTATACTGCATATACTTTGTTTAAAGGTTAATTTGTTCATGTTTTAAAATGCATTTCTATTATTTTGTTATGTTCTACTTCCTTAATTATAAACATTATTAGGCACACTCTGAAATCTACTTATTTTGTCTTTTATTAGCTACTTAGAGTTTATCTGTTTTTGTCAATTGTCACAAAATGGGATAAAAATATAACAATAACAATTCATAAGGATGAAAATATGACTCAAAAATGTATTATCATTATAATTTCTCATTTAAAGCCAATTTCTACATAAAAACTGAAATCATCAACAAGTTGTAGAATTTTTCAAGATCTGGACCGTATACTGATAGATGAATACCCTAATGATATAGGTTTATGAGAAATATGAAAGGCCATTAGAAAGAAAAAGATAGGCGTGTCTTGGTAGAATAATATGTTTTGAAAAACATTTGAAATTAATATAAAGATTTCAGGGTTGATAATAATTATGATGTTAACAACCTTAAGTATTAATGTTTATTGGATAGTCTATAATTCATATAGAACCTTTACCTAAGGCATAGAGAGACCCAAACAACTTCATGATTAAACTACACACTCTGAAACTCAATTTTCAAAATCCAACATATGGCTTTTTTCTTGTTCTTTTCATTTATAAAATGTTAATTGAATTAGTTTCCACTTTGTAATTTTTTCAACAATTAAGTAAATACATCTGCAATATTTACAGCAGTACCTGGTTCATAGTAGTCCATAATTCAATAAATGTTGGCTAGACATTCATTAGCATTCCTTAATTACATAGATTATTTATGCCTTAAAATATCACCATGAATAAATGAGAGATAAATTAGGCACAAACCTTGTGGACTTTTTTTCAGTTTCCTTTATTCACTTCCTTCTTTTCGGCGGCCCTGTCTACTGACTGGGCAGTGTTGTCACAACCTTCCATGATCTGTTTAGAGCTCCTTATACTGCCTGGAGTTAGAGTGCCAGATCAGTGTGGGCCTCAGCCCACTGTGCTACATTCCATCTGTGATCTACTTCCGGATTTAGATAAAATGTCCCTTCTAGCTATGAGCTATGGTTTCCTAAGCCACCACCATACCCTCAAATGACAAACCAGATCCTTCTATGTAGTAAATTTGTCTGGGTTTACAGAAATGATCTTGTTTTACACTATTGTAGTATGCAATTATTAATAGCAGCCTAGTGCATTCCTAAAACTTCCATAATAAGTTCTGTGACTACTACACTGATGAGTTGAGAAAGAGCTGGTTTGATATTGACGAAGACAATTACAGATAGATGAAACAGAATGGAAAAGCCAGAAATAGATCCACAAAACATGATAAATTGATTTTTCACGTAGATTCAAAGCCAACTGAGAAATTATAGATTGATATGAAAACATTTAATTAAAAAAAAACCTTGACCTATACTGAGCATTTGTATAAAATTAATTAAAAATGAACCAGACCTAAATTAAAGTTCTAGAATTTTAAAATAGTAAAAGGAAATTTCAAGAAAATCTTTGTGATCTTGAAACTGGGAAATATTTCTAAGATATAACTCTAAAAGTATCACCCATGAAAGAAGAGATGACAAAATAGACTCTATTAAAATTAATATCATTATCAAGAACCTGTCAAAATAATAAAAAGAAAGTATACCACCTGTAAGAAATTATTATTTTCAAATTACACGATAAAGAACTTATTTCTAGAAGCCGGGTGCTGTGGTGCATTCTTGTAATCCCAGCACTTGGGAGGCTGAGGCAGGAAGATTGCAAGTTTAAAAGCCAGCCTCAGCAAAGGCAAGGCACTTATCAACTCAGTGAGACCCTGTCTCTAATAAAATACCAAAAAAAAAAAAAAAAGGCTGGGAATGTGGTTCAATCTCTGGTACCAAAAAAGAAAAAAGAAGAAAAAAAAAAAAAAAAAAAAAAAAACTTATTTCCAAAACATAAAAAAGAACTTATAAACTCAGTAATAAGAAAATAAAAACACAATTAAAAATATTTGACTAAATGTTCTTATCAAAGAAGAGATTCAGATGGAAACTGAGTTCAGAAAAATATGTTCAACATAACTAGTGCACAGGAAATATAAATTAAAACTACAAGAAGGCATAATTTACATTAATGTAAAGTACAAAATGGGAAGAACAATGACATGGAAGATTTTTAATTCTTATATATTGTTGATGGTCAGCTGCCTTGAAAACATGGGGTAGTTCCTTGTAAAATGACACATATGCTTATCATGTGACCCAGCAATTCCATTCCTAATTATTTATCTAGGAGAAATGAAGTCCTATTTTTATATAAAAGCTTAGATGCAAAGACTTATTTAAGATTACCAAAAATATGTTGGAGTGTTGGGTGATCACAACAAATGGTAAAATAATGAAAAATAAACCTTATTTGTTTTTCAACTTTAGTATTTCCATGTAATAAAATAATACAAAGCAATAAAAAGAATAAACCAGGAAGCAATATGTTTTGGTCTCAAATATATTTTACTAATTGAAGGAAACCCAATTTGGAAATCTGCCAAGTGAATCATTCTATTTGCATGACTTTTTGAAAAGACCTAAGTTATATTATGACAAAAAAACATACGACATTGTCAGCAAGTCAGGAATGAAAGAAAATGACTCAAAGGGGGTATAGAGAATTTTTTTGTGATAATAGAACTAATGTTTACACTGGTGAAAGTGGAAATCTGCATGGGTTTCAAAATGTATATGTAACTGTCTAACAAAAAATAGTTTTGCTTTATGTAAATTATTTTTCTATTACAAAGAAAAATTACAAAAAAAGAACAGTAGGATGAGGTTATAAAAGATTTCTTACTGAGAAAAAGAAACTAAAGTCTAGAAATTTCTAAGTAAAAAAGAAAAATAAATTTTCAAGCATTTCAAGATATTTTCATTTAAAATTCTCTTGGCCTGGGGTTGTGGCTCAGTGGTAGAGCGCTCGCCTAGCTCGTGCGTGGCCTAGGTTCGATCTGCAGCATTACTTAAAAATAAATGCATTGTGTACAACTAGAGCAAATAAATAAATATTAAAAAAAATAAAATTCTCTTTATGCTAAATATAAAAATGGTCCAAATTATGAAACATTAATTTTGCTTAACAATGCTATGCCTATGGGACACAAGGCACATTTTGTCCCAGAATTAATAAGCCATATAAATATAATAAGCTCTGCTGTTTTGCTTTTGGTGATTTTTTTTAATGAAAATCATTATTACATATTTCAGCATTTAGTTTATCTTCCTTTATAGTACTCTAAATATAGACTATGTAGTTCAGGGTGTTTTATAGCCTGGAGTTCTATTACTAAGGCTACACTACTCTAATGTGTTATTAGAAGAAAATGTATGAAATTTTCTCTTTCATGTATCTGTTAGTAAAAGAGAAAACTACTTGCCACATTTCATACTCTGTTGATATTATATATATATACTATCTGGGATTGAACATCTTTTATTTAAAAAAAAAAGGATTTTACTCCTTTGATCAAAGGCAAAGTGGATCCCAAGCTATAATATTGTTAAATAAGAACAATGAAAATAAGAACTCAATGTATCTGAAGCTAATAATAGTCAGTGTTAATACTGCAACTGGCATTAAAAATGAATTAAGTAAGCCACCTCTTTGTAAGAAACAGGAAACCAAGGCCAACAAAGCTGATATACATATTCAAGATGCTACACCAAAATGGAATCAAAGACTGGAATCAATATTTGTCCCCTCACTATCAGTTTATTGTCCTTTATACTCTGATATATAATTAAATGTTTTGCTGATATTTATTGATAGTATAACAAGTATAATTTATATCCTGCTCACTCAGAAATATTTATTTGAATTGTATGCTCCTGATTTCTGAACTAAATCTACTATTTCCTGTGGCTTATTTTCAATTTTTAACATTAAATATAGTCTCAGTGTTATATCTGCTTAAATAACTATAAAATAGAAATTACTTACACTTACCTAATATAGAAAATTTAGGAATAATTAACAGGAAGGTATATTTACTGTTAGAAATTTGCTCTACTTTTTAGCTTTCCCTTCTGTTAATGCTCAACTCTTTTTTTTTTTTTTTTTTTTTTTTTTGGTATCAGGGATTGAACCCAGAGGTACTCAACCACTGAGCCACATCCCCATTCCCCCACCCCCTTTTTTAAAACTTTTATTTTGAGACAGGAGATAGGGTCTTGCTAAGTAGCTGAGGCTGGACTTGAACTTGTGATCCTCCTACCTTAGTATCCTGAGCCACTGGGATTACAGGCATCTGCCACCAGGCCTGGCAAGGCTCCACTCTTAGGAGGTCCCTAATTAGTACAGACAATTCAACTTATGATTTCAATTGATCTTAAAATTATTTTTACAAGTTTTTATATGGGACAGAATAAGACTTTATTTACATTAAATACTATGCTTTCTGTAGTATTTATGCTTCTTGTGTGAATTTATTTTAATTACATTGTTTACTAAATGAAAACAATTGGTTTTCATCTTTAGCATGTTTCTGAGTCTGTTTCCTTAAGTACAATTTAAAAGGGTCTCAATTATTTAGATGTGTTTTTAATCTGATGAAACACATATTTTCATAAAAGGCAAATTTATTCTTCCTGAATTGTAGCATATTCACAATATTTTTGTAACCTTTCATCCAAGATTTCATATTATTGGAAGACCTGTATAGCAGAGAATAAATGTGCAATTAAGAATGAATTTAACAATATTGGATTCAGAATAGAATGAATTTTTTTTTAATTATCTGATATTTGTTGAGCACACTGACAGTGTTAGAACATTTTCATGAATGATTTTCATTTCATTCTATTGTGCTGATTTTTTTTTTTTTTTTTTTTTTTTTTTTTTTGTACCAGGGATTGAACTCAGGGGCACTTGACCACTGGGCCTAATCCCCAGTCTTTTTTTGTATTTTACTAGAGACAAGGTCTCACTGAGTTGATAAGTGTCTTGCCATTGCTGAGTCTGGCTTTGAACTCGAGATCCTCCTGCCTCAGCTCCCAAGTGCTGGGATTACAGGCATGTGCCACCGTCAGCTATTGTGCTGACTCATCAATTTTTTTTTTCTTTCGCCTTCCTTCTGGTAAGAACTCTTCTTAACATTATTTCCACATACCTTTTGTTTATTTTCTTTGATCTGTTGGAATATTGCAGTAGTTAACATTAAATTGAATTTTAGTTCTGGAAGTGCATGTTATTTTTGTCATATTCTCTCCCTTTTTCCTTGGATGTCTGCAGTAGTTAGGCTCTTAGCATATTTTTTTAAAAATATTTTTTTAGTTATACGTGGACATGATATCTTTATTTTGTTTGTTTATTTTTTATGTGGTTCTGAGGATCGAACCCAGTGCCTCACATGTGTGAGGCAAGCACTCTGCCACTGAGCCACAACCCCAGCCTTCATCAGAGTTTTAAAGATAATCTTTTCTTGTCATGTAATCTCACCTCATGATTCACTAATCTGTGTTTTCTAGAATTTTATTGAGAAAATAGAAATCTTCTTTTACATTATATTCTCTTCCCAGGATAAACAAATTTCAGAGGAATGTTCTCTTTCTTTGAGTGCTGTCAAAAATGTAATAGAAAAATTTATAAACCCTAGATTATATTTTTCTTCACATTCCCTTAATTTTTCAGTGAAGAACTCAGAGTTTGCCCCTATAGGGAATGGTCACTTGTCTCTGTGAGAATCCCTTTTCAGTGATTCAGTGTGCACAGCTGTCCATCACCTAAAGTAAGTGCCTCATGTTAGTCAATCATTTCTCTGATAGCTCATTCTGAGAGACTCTCATATTCCTAAATCTTTGCACTTAATCCCTGTGTATATGTTAACTGATATGGCTACCTATCTTTCTTTTCTGGGCAGAAATTCCTGAAAGGCACTTTTCACAGCACCTTTCTTTTACTAATTTGGAAAACCAGAGCTTGAATGAAATGATTGTCCTTCAAAATGGTATGTTTGAGTTTACTAAACTTGTTAGTCCTAAATCAGTGCTGGCTGAAAATTATGATTCAAATTCTGCTGCATATCTTTCATGAACTGATGGATATTCATACCCAATTCTGAAATTAGATCACATATGAATTTATATTTCATTATTCCTTTTTCCCTTTAGTCTTTAAAGATAGGGCAGAATTTAATTTAGAAATTCTCTTTCAGTCATATCTTGTCCTCATTCTCTTCAGACCTTAGTATTTACCTCTAAATGTTTTTCTACACCTTTCAAATTATAATTTGCTTGGGTGTCTAAGTCTAGGGAGCTTGATCAAAAAATGGTAAGAAAGTTTACTTATGCATTTCTTTAAGAAATGTATTTTAAAACATTTCTAAGATGCTAATATATATAATTAATATTTATTGTGGAATGGAATAGATGAACATATAAGGAAGATTTTAAAATAATTTCAGATTTAAACACTATTAATATTTTGGTACTATTTTCTGAAAAGTGTTAATTGAAAAAACGTGTTATACTACAATATAGTACACAGACTATACCATGCTATATTATTTCAAATATTGGGTCTCTGTTACATATATGGGATATTTTGTATACATATTATATGCATATATGTGTGTATATACATATATACATACACACATGTGTACATACATGACATACAGATATTCTGTGTAGTTGCACATGTGTATATGCATATGTGAAACTGGATACCACTGATTCTTATTTAACATATTTTCTCAAATTATAAAAATGTTTTTATATTCTACTTAATATTTTCATAATCAGAAATCAGTTTGTGAAAACCATTAAAATGTTTTATTTATTTATTATATATTATAGTAACCAGAACTTCCTAAAGGAACAGATGCCCTTTTCATACCTGCAATTGAATGATTTAAAACAGGACCAAGTAAGAAAGTCTGAGAGCTGAGGGAACTGCTGATATAACTCACATTCCTAAACCTAGGCTAGAAAACCAGGAGCTCAGATGTCTGAGGACAGGAGAAGATGTATCTTAGCTTAAGAAGGGACAGAGTAACTTTGCACTTCATCTGCCTTTTTCTTCTGTTCATTCTGTCAGTGGATCAGATAATGCCCATTGGTGAGGGCTGATCTTTGCTTGGTCTACTGATTGAAATGTGAACCTTTCTATAAACACCTCCACAAACACACCTGGATGTAATGTCTGAACTGCTATCTGAGCATCCTTTAGCCCTGTGAGGTTGACACAGAATTTGCCTTCACAGAGTCACACTTTTTCTACTATTGATGAGGACATATTTGCCATGAATCTGTGTAGGTGTTACTGGCACTCTCCAGGTCACCCTGTGGGGACTGAGGCTTTAGGAGTCAACATAAGAAAATGCTAATATTGAAGGTAATACTGTTACTATGAATAATAAACTCATGTGACACTGACCCAGGATTTTCATTTCTTCTGCCAACACCCATGAAACTGTGGGAGGTTAACCTGTTTGCTTATAAGTTGAGGCTTTCTAGAAAAGGAAGAATAAGGTTATCTTTTTGTTAATTGTGAATTATATTCACAATTAATGTGTTTTTGATGTGTATTTAAATAAACTTGTCATACTACTATATAGTACACAGAATATACCATGCTATATTATTTCAAATATTGGGTCTCTGTTACATACATGAATTAATTGTGAATTATATTGACAATTAACAGGATGTAAGTACAATAAATTGGTAGTAGACATATTGAGATATTGTATGGTTGTCTCTGTTAATATGGAATGATAGAGAGGATCTATTAATAAGTAGGTTTTTCTTAGTCTAACAATAACAGAATTCCATGAATTGGGTAGCTTATAAACAGTATTTCTCACAGTTCTGGATGCTGGGAAGTTTCAGATCAAGACTTTGGTGAGGGTGTGCTTTCTGGTTTAAAAATGACCATCTTAATAAATTTTCACATGGTTGCAAGAGTGAGGAAGTCCTCTGGGGTCTCTTTCATAAAAACATTAATCCTCCACTCTCACAATCTCATCTTCTATCAAAGTCCTCAATCCCTAATACTAATTTATAATATTTTGGGGTTAGAATTTCAACATATTAAATTGGGAGAGACATAAACATTCTATCTACAGCAAGACTCAAATATATTTGGTTAAGAGAGGCTTGGTTTGTGAACTCTTGTTTGCCTGAGGATGGGGAACTTCCTTGTCAGTCTGGTGATCATCCTCAGCTCTATTCTTTTGCAACAACTAGAACCAAGACACACCTAGAAAGACAGAGGTTCTGACTTCATTCAAAACATGACTGCAGAGACATACCTAAACTGGCACAATGAACGTTAAGGGGAAAAGTGGTTCCTGCTATGCACAAAACCTCTTGAATTATTATGTTGACTTATTGGGAGATGAAAGGACAAGACATGTAATGTATACAAAGAAAAATAGCAATGCTGTGCTGACATAAGGCTCATCCCCTTTTGAAGTTTATCATGTCAAACTTAGATCAATTCAGAGATGGCATTGAAAAATCTCAGAGGGTTTTCAGTACATTTTCTCTTTATAAAAAAGCCTTGACCCTCTGAGGAATATCTGCTGGGACTCTAAAATCCCTAGGGAAATCACAGATGAGACTATTCAGACTCTTACTACTGTGGACACAACTTGCAATGATGATGAAGGTGATCCATTGAAGAATGAGAAATTGACCAAAATAAATCTAGATAAATTTTTGCAGTTAGTCCTGCACCTGAGAAAACTCTGTTGACCTTTATTTTGAAGCTGAAAAACAATTTAATAAATGGTACCTTGAGGGGCTGGGGTTGTGGCTCAGTGTTAGAACACTTGCCTCGCACACATAGGCACTGGGTTAGATCTTCAGCCACCACATAAAAATAAATAAATGAAATAAAGATATTTTGTCCATCTACAACTAAAAAAATACTTTTAAAAAAATGTTACCTTGATAGTAGGGAAGCAAATGTCTGGATATGATGGACTCTTCAAATAAGTTAATCATTCTGTGAGTCAAGGCCATGGGCAGCAGGAAGCACAAACCCCAGGTCATAGCCAGAAAGCAACATGGCTGTGTCTACTGTGACAATGAGTTCCCAAATCTGTCTATAATGATGGCTTCTCTATCAGCTGTATGTCTTTAAGTGGACTGAAAACATTACAGAAATTTTCCTTTGAGCACAAGCACTCACACAGTACTCAAAATCAAAAGTTTGTGAGTGGAGTGACTTTCTTCTCCATACTCCCTGTTTTCTCCCTTCCACAATCCCTAACTCTTTTAAGGACAAAATTGAATAAATATGAAACTATAGTTTCCTGTGTGTAACAAATCAATATACTGCTCTTATTTCTTTTACATCTGAAAATATTATAGAAGTTAATGTATTATGTATGTATTATATGCTTATATATCTTGGCCAGATTAATGAATACAGAAGGGATTTATCTTCTTGAGAGTATAAGCATATAAAGGAATGGTAATAAATTTGGGACCCTACAATGATAACAATACCTTTGAGATTTAAGTCTCTGACTCTTGACTTTGCTGAATGTCTCTGCAAAAGGGAGCCAGACTTCCCCCAGAGGTGCCCTGTGGGGTTCAAGCTTTATCAACTTTATCATATAGCTATACTTTCCTGACACAGCTATTATGTATTCTGATTTTTAGAAACATCTGTTAGCTTGATTCTGGCTTTCTGTTGAATCTAAATGTCTGATCCAAGTAAGCTAATTGTCTAGACTGATATTTTCATTTAAGGATGGCTTAATTCACACTTTATCCCAATGACCAAAAAACATGGGTACAAACCATTAATTTGTGTTTGCAAAAATGAAACAGTATATGTGAAGGATCATTTAGTTTTATTTCAGTGGTATCTTGACCATACATAACAAAATGAACAAAGTGACAGCTATACTTAAGGGGAATCTTTATCCTGCATTAGGCTATCTGAATGGAAGATAGTGTCTTACTGGGTCCTTCAACTCACAGAGGTTCCCATAAGTTTCTAGTCCTATTCTTTCAACAGTTACAGTAAAGTGGAACCAGATGGTATCTATTGTGCTCCTATGAATGCCCAAACTCAGAAGCAGTTTTGAAAAACTAAAAATGGAGGTGAATGTTCCATTTATTAGGCAGAACTAAAGTGACTGTTGTTTCGTTGGCCAATATTCCTTGCTGAATCTTGTTGTAATTTTAGTGACTATAACATGTGTCTGGAACTCAGAAAAATATAGATAAGTAGAATAATGACACTCTTGTTTAGGACCACATATTGGGGAACCAAATCACAGCAGTTGATCTATTATTTAGGTCGACCATGTGGTTTCATGGTGCAGAGCCCATACTCTCTTGAGAACACTTAGAATCAGATTTAGATTGAGAAGAAGATCTCAAATTTTGATGCCTGGATTTATTCTCATACCATATTTGAAAATGCGTCTGTCATTAATGACTAAACCTAAAATGAAAGACAAGTCCTTGATACAGAGGCTATCACTCCTAAAAATCTTATAACTACTGCAAAATTTGACATTTTTGTGTCACAGTGGAGAACATGATCCATTGGGCATTGATAGCACTTGCTCCTAATGGATTAACTACATTGTTTTTTCAAACCAGCACTGACTTTATTAGTGGTTTCATACCATTGTTAATATTTGTTCAGTTTATAGTTTCTCTTACAATTTACTCAGCTGATTCTGGCTATATATTATACATCTCTTTAAACTAACGTGCATTTCCCTTAGCTTTCTAAACCATCTTCATTTTGATAATCATGTGAATTTGATAGCAAGCACCACTTAGGGATCAAGCTGTTTGATAGATCACCTATGCTTTCTACTATTCACAGGTTTATGGTGTTGAGTATTGGAATGGCCCTTTCAAAAGCTGACTTAAGAAAGATCTCTTGCTCTACCTCTCTTATTTCCTCCTAGTCCATACACATTAATAGGGGTGACTGGTCACTGAATGCAGCTGTCCTAAGAAAGGTGTCACTTCTTCTGGGACAATTCTGGAATAATTAACAGGCTAGATAGGATGTGGAATTACACAGATCTATTTTTAAAACTTGAAATTCCATTCTGATTTTGACTTGGCCTGATGATTCTTTTATTTCTATAGTCAACATTGACTGATTGGCACACCTTATGTATGATAGTCTGGCCAAAAATGATCCTAGATTCAAACCTCAATGTGGTTTCTTGCTACCTTGGTACCCTTTTGGGATAATATGGCCTGATGTCACAAAGATAATAGCCATTAGGTAGAGCACAGAACTTGTTGAGTTATCCTAAAGTGGCTTATATAGACAAAGGTAGGGGGCATATGCCTTTCTGTAAATTTTTTTTTAAAAAAACAAACTTCCTTCTCAAACATGCTTCTTCTAGACAAAAGATTTTTGTGAAATTAGGGGATGATTGGAAACATGGTGAAGTTATAACTGTCAGAATGAGAACCACTGATTTTTAATGGTGAAAACAAAACAATAACCCAAGCACCTGAGATAGAAAGAAGCAGTAGGGATCTTAATTCAGTTTTGATTTTGTTTATTTTTCGAAGAGTACCCTTGAAGATTTTTGCATACAAGAAAATGCCTTGGTGCATAGGGAATACTGTCAACCTGTACTACAGACTCATGGATACCCTACTTGGGAAGCCCAAACAATTACAAACATCACTTTTTATTAAGGAACACAATTTACACCTCTTTACTGTACTTACTGTATAGAAGCTAGGAATTAACATATCTTCCTCTCAAATATATTATTTATGTAACATATCAGGGATCATAAGAGAACTGCAAGGAAATAGCATAAGTAGATCATATAGCCCACAGATGACTCTGCTGATGTCTTCAAATTGAGGCAACCCTTACTTAGAGTAGCTTCCCAGAAGGATAAATAACGTTTACATATACAACATATGGACAGTTAACCCCATAAAGGGAATCATTCAGTTGAAAATTCAGAAACAAAATTTGTTCTTGACTTTAGTTAAAATGATCAATGGCATCATCTCTTCCCTGGAAAACATTTAAGGAGACTTCCATTCACTGTCCAACTTTATTGGTAAAACTTCCCTAGATTTTCTCATTGTGGATAAGGTAGAGTCTGCACAATCACTAACAAACCCAGCTCTACCTAGATTAATGTCTTGGATTAAGAAGAAAAGTCAAGATAACAATTTATGGAGAATGCTGGATGACTTTGTAAGGTACACTGTGAGATGTTATTAAATTATTTCAGATGGTGAGTCCTATTCCCATAGAGTATTTATTATGTCAATACTACAAGGATGTATCAGCCAAATTGAGGAGCTTTCTCCCAGCCTTTGCTGGTTAAATTCATCATAATGATAATGGGTTGAAATACACTTGAGAGAACACAACTGAAGCCAAGATGGTGTAGGAATGATTGGTAGATTTTATCAGGAAAGCAGTCTTCATGGATCTCTTGTATATCTGAATATCTTATAAGCAGAGATACTGACTGCCTTTGTTCTGGACTATATTTTTAAGTATATTTGTATAGAAAGCAGCTTTGAAGAAGGATATAGTACCACTTTTTTTTTTATGGGGGGAAGGACAGATGTAGGCCTTTTAGACTTCTAGCCTTGAGAGGTAGAAGCATTGTCTCTTTCTGGAGCAAAGGGCTATCATGCTTAATACCCATCAAAAATTTTTTATTAGTTTAATAAGCTCAGATTTCCTTTCCTATAATGAAAAACTTTCCATTTTCACGGGGCACTTGTCTTTCTTTCCATCACACTGTGGGAATAGGAGTTGGAAGAACCACCTTTATAATGCTATAGCTAGTGTTGTTACTCTGAGTAACAAATTCCTTTTTCTCTTCCCAGAAGACTTTTGTCTTTCAACATCCATGAAACTGTGGCTAGCAAACTTATTAGCTTGTAAATATGGTACAATTTCAGATCCTTCACAATTCTTGACAGTTCATACAAATAACTGCTCTAACAGATGTAAAACTCTATCAGTATTGAAATCCCTCATAAAGCTAAAAATAGAGCTACCAGATGACCCAACCATACCCATCATTGATATTTATCAAAAAGAACTAAAGCCAACATACTTTTGAGACACTGGCATACCCATGTTTATTACAGCATAATTCACAACATCAAAGTTATGGAATCAGTTTAGAATCAACAAAAAAATGGATAAAGAAAATTTGGTATATATACACAATATATTTTTGTTCAGCCATAAAGAAGAAGAATATTGTGTCATTCATTTGCAAGAAAATAGATGTAACTGGAGACCATGATTTTGAACAAAATAAGTCAAACTCAGAGAGAAAAAGTATCCTATTTTCTCTCATATGTGGAAGGTATGGGTGAAAAAAAGTAACTAAAAGGGATGCCATGGAAATAGAAGTGAGGCCATTAGACTAGAGGAAGGGACTAGGTGGTGGGGGAAGAGGAATGGTAGGTATTAGGAAATAAGATTGATAAAACAAACACATACACACACAACCAACTCTATCATTGCAAGCCAGTCAGTAAAATAATTTTGTTTTGTTTTTAATTTCAATCTTATTTTTTCTCAAGTTTGAGATTTAAGTTGTTCAAACTTAACAACTTAAATCTCAAGCTACTTAAACTGCTCCTTGAATTTGGTAAAGGATTAAAGTAAAGAAAATGGAAAATAGAAACTCACATGGAAACATATTTTGTTTTTTCCCCCTGTATTTTGTTTCTGATTGGCATCCTCCCTTCCAAAAAGAGTCTGTTTAATTTCTCCATGACTGATGTAGTAAAGAGTGGTAAAGGTATAGCTCAACAAGGAAGAGGGGAAAAAAAAGAATGAGCAATATTGGATCCAACTTTTGGGAAAAATACTAGGGAAGTGAGATTGGATCATAATGTATCAGTGTCCTTAAAACTTGCCTGTGAGGATAAAATAGATTATATATATCATGGAGATAAGGAACATTAAGAGGAAAAGTTGTGAGCATAAAGAAAAGAAATAATATGAAGCTTGAAACAGGAATTGGAAAGATTTTACTTTTTCTGGGGGTGATTATCTATATTTTACTTCCTGGTACTATTAGATATAGCCCAGTCTTCAGAAAGATATGATCATGCATATTTTTAGTACAAATAATAGCCTTAATATTAAAGTTTGTTATACTTTGGTCCATAATGTATGACTATGTATGGTCTTAGAGTATTTCTTCATTCTCCTGATGACCTTCATTAGTGGATTATTGAATTAGGAATGGAAAGTCTTGCTGTCCCCTGGAAAGAGAGAATGACTTAATGCTACTTAAGTGGACTTTCTGTGGACTTCTCTATCTCAAGTTCCATTCTGTTCTCTCCTCCAAGCTAACTCCATGAGGGTAGATCCTGCCCTTAAGGGGAAAACATGCAGCTATCAAGCTCTTCTGCATCTAAGTGAGCTTCATCTTTGTATATGCTATTTTGGTTTTATGAAGAGGTGGAAAGGAGGAATAATTGGCTTCAGATAATCAAGCTGGTTTGTTTCATATTCTTGAATCTCCTCAATTTGTTGAGAATCTGGATGAGAGGAGGTTAATAAAATTTTCAGAAACTTAAGACAATTAGGCCAAATCCTAATGTTTCAATGTTCTTGGTTTTTACCTATCTGTTTTTACCTATCTGTACTACTTATTAAGGTCCATGTTTCCATGAAGTTAGATGCTAATATGTATGGTCTTTATTTTATATTTTTCTATTTTGGTCTGATAGAAAAGATAATCACAATGTCTGTTGTATAATTTTACTAGCTTGTGTTGTGTTTAGCATATCACTCTCATTCAAATATTCTTCATCAGCATCAAAATTCAGTTTCTGAAATGCTTCCTGAATCAATAGAATCATCACAGTTATCTTCACATTAATGTATGTTCAATATTTACTTTTCTTTATCCTCTTAGAAAACCATGCTTTGAAAAATATGGAATTAATGAAGTACAAAACCAAATATAGAGAAAAGTACACACATATTCACACACAAGAAAACAAAAAGAAAGAAAAAAAGAATAAGAAAATCAGGGCAAAGGGCAAATTGATAATAATTCAGATATAGGACAAAATGATTTACACATAGCAAATGAAATATTTGAACTTATTGTTGCATAATTTGAAATATAAACTGTTTTGATGAATATATTCAGAAAGAATGACTCTAAAATTCACAATACACATGATAAAAGACAGATGATATTTCTAAAACAGGATAAATAATGCCTTATTCTTGAGTATAAATTTGTTACTACTTCTCCTCAAATCATATCAATTAAGTAGTTCTTGATGGATTGCCTTTTTTTAAAAAAAACTGCAGGTAAAAAATCCTAATGAAATCAGAATTACACAAAATCTGGTTGAAACTGGCCTTATTTGAGGGTTAAAAATAAGAAAGTAGATAATTTGTTAGTTAAACTTTACTGAATATGATTTAGTTTAACTATTGTATGTAAGTCACAAGGAACAAAATAAATTATTTTTGTTGTTGTTGTTCCCAGAATAGTTTACAACATGCCTTTGAGGCTGAAGTAATAAGTTTCAATATCAAGTTCTGAAACCACATTATAGAAACTGGTTAAAAAATGTTCAAATATAAAACAAAGTCCATTGGGAAGAAATGGAAAAATGTTGATAATTATTCTTTTAAATAGAAGAAAAGAAGGTTTTCTCAAGTGGGGAGCAATAAATCAAAAATAACTTAAAAGGAAACAAAAGCAGAATATATTTTATAGACCTAGAGAAACAAATATAACAAGGGTGAATATATCATAAGAAAATAGAGGTGTTATGGGACAAGGAAAGGGAAAATAGAATCATAAAAATACATGAAATTAAAAGTAAAAATCCAAGAGATGGTAACAATACTCATACAGCAAAGGTAAACATTTATGATTTCAACTTTTAAATATCTTTGTGATAATAACACTAATAGCAATTAAAAATGATCTCCTTTTAAAGCCTACTCTGCAAAGTTTGCTTGAAAGATGCTCACCAAGATTATTGTTGACATATATTTATGCATTTTAAAAACTACTTCTTTCTTGAAAATATTGTCAATGTGCTCTAAAATGGTTGACCAAAAACTCATATGAATGACAAATAAAATCTTCATGAATATAATGAGAGAAAAGTTCTCCAGCATCCTAAATTATCAGTTAATTACTTTAAACCAACATCATTCTTTTAGAAAACACATATATTTTTCTAAAGTATCATAATGCAACTGAGGATGTAGCAATAGGAAATATTTCAGGAAAAATGTTAAGATGTTGAAGTGTCTTGGTTTCTCTCATACTGATGATCTGCATTTGAATGTGTAAACAGAATTCTTGTTTTTTAAAACAGTATTCTTGTTTTTTAAAACAGTGTAGTATCACTTTCATTTGTCCTTCTAGGGTGGTTATCTGAGACCTTTAATTTACAAACAGTGATAATGGCATAGAAATAAGCCTTCCCAGGGAGCATCTTGTATCTTATAGAACATTTTCAGGAGAAATAGCAATCATGATAAGAATTTTGATCTCTGAATAAAAGAAAAATGGTGACAACATTTGTGATGTTAGAATTTGAAGACTTTGGAATAGAATTGATTAAATGACCTTGCTTAGGATCAGACCTATATTCACAAAGTAAAATATAATTTCCACACAGCTTAAGTATTTGCACTTGTGTTTGAGTGGTTGTTTATTTGAGAATAGAGTAAATTAAGGGCCAGATATTAAAGTCTCTTAATGCATTATAATTAGTGAAAAGGTTCTGAGTAGATTTTCCTTAGTATAGGAGAACATATTAATGGTTTTGCAATGCTTAGGAAGGTCAGAAAATATTTGGGGGCTTAGAGAACAAACAAACTATTATAGACTTGAAATTAATGATGGTTTAGGACTTTATATATGGTAGAGAAAATGGAGGGATCTTGTGAATATTTCTGGTGGGGATGAAGAGAGAAAGAAAGTCAAAAACAATGAATAAGAGAGAGATAGACTAATAAAGAAGTAAGCTGTACACAGTAAAATAAAAGATTTAATGGTGAGAAATTTTATGATAAAAGATATATTTTGAGATGATCATTTTTAAACAAGTAGGACAAAACTGGAAATGTAGAACTCAATAGAAACAGGGCATTGAGCTCATGTGTTTGGGAAACATGCTTTTCTGAGAATCCCTGTACATTCTGTCTCAAGTAGAATGCTGCAAATAAGGAAAGATATTGTCTTTCAATATCAATGAAAAGTTGATCACAACCATCTAAAAAGTCTCAGATGATGTATCTCCCAGTGAAAGTTTAAGATTTAAACCAACTAGGTGAGTATAAATTTGAAAGCTTCTCCTTCAATACTATTATTTTCTAAAGGTCATTTCCAATCATCCGCCTATTGGTGGTTGAAATATGGTCTAATTTGCAGTGTTATTTTATCTCCATAGGTTATGTTACATTGACTTCATTCAAATTCCTAGGCCAAAAATCAAATGTGTATGTGTGAGACAGAAATTACAAATTAATATTTTAGAAATGATCATTCAATGTATTATAAATAAATGGATCTGTTTATCATGCATATCAGAAAAGGCTCGAGTTTTACATGAATGATATAATTAGTAGCATTTTATTTGAGGAGAGGAATTTATACCATTAAATTTTATTGATTATTTAGTAAGTATAAATTCCTCTCCTCAAATAAAGGCTATGTTTAATATCAGGTTTTAGAAAAGCTTTCTGCTATCACATTCAAAGAGTTACTGAGCAATTTATTAGAAAAAAAATTGACTGGTGAAAATATAATCTTTTTAAGAGTTCTGTTCTTATGTAAATCCATTATTAATTCTTATTTGAATAATGTGACAAATCCAGTGCTTGACAATGCTTGGTATAAAATGCACTCATCCTTAATCAGCATGAATATTGAGATCAGAGAAAAAATCCCTTGTTTTCATGAATTATTCTTGCATTGCCTCTTACAGTGCAAAATTTTGTTCTATATTTAACCTCCTTCACCCCCCCCCCCCGCCACACTCACAGCTATATAAGAGGGATATAATACAGAAAGCAAATGTTGGAGAACTTTGGAATGAAAATTTAAAGTTTCTTCTAAATGATGCACATGAAGTCTGGATATCTGCAGATATTATTCAAGGTTCGTTCAAGAAACAAAAGTCACTTAGAGCAATTGCGTTAGCATGGGAAAATGACAGTTTTCATCTATTAGAAGACTGGTGAACTCAAATCAGGTATTTTGCAGGTATAGGAAGAACAAGTTTTATATGGAGACTTTTTATTTACCTCAGTTATTTATAATTTAAAAGAGGTCCTGGTAGAATCCTTAGAAATCTAGGCACAATTCCTCATTGACCATTTGCTGAAATCCATGTCCTTAACTCAGAATGAGTTCCTTTTTTTCAATATTTTGTGAATTCCTCTGTTTGGATAGAATTAACTAGAATCCTTTTAGCAATAAATTTTGGGTGACAAATCTCAAGCATTTATGTTTCCATAGTAGATGATACCTAATAGCAACAAATAATATCTGTAAACAGAGTGACAGATCATGTTGACTTTGACAAATTTGTGGCACACTTTGAATTGTCAGGGAATAGTTACAATAGTAACATTAGTTACAACAATTCTTTCTTTAAAATGTTTATTTTTTGAGTTAGTATATATAATCACACTCAGGTTAAAATAAACCAAGTATCCATTTCCTATAGTATGTACTTGATTAATAAAAAGTGTGAAAATAAAGCACATTTACATTTGCTTTTATTTTTAATTTTTAAAAAAGTCTATGAAAGTAGGTAAAGGAAATTAGTTACATGGTTACTTGCTTTGGGAAGGTAGAAGACTTAAGAGAACAAATGGTTGAAATCAGTATGAAGTCATTTTTCACTAAAGCCTTTTACAATTTTTATGTTTCTTAGAAACTTTGTGATTGTGACTGTATTTCTCATTCAAACAATAGATTCCTTCAACTTTAGTGATTTTTCCTCATGTTAATTACTCACAGGTACATATCTGTGGGATAAATTCTTGGAAGTGAAATTGAGGTGCCTTTACTTATAATGTCATGTGCATAAAAGCAACATTAGCAACATTTGGGAGGTTGTTAAAAATACACAGTACTACTCTCTGCTCTCTACCTGCTAAATCCAAATTCTAGAGCTGGGACTCAAGTATCTGCATCCTAGCACTGTGGTTGGTATTTCTGAATGCTAATTTAGGCAAATGGTTTTATACATTATGGGCTAAGTCTTTCTTTTTAAAATTGGTACCAACATTTTTCCAGTAATGTATTCCTTATGTTGTTCAAGGTATTATCAAACATTAAGATTTTTTTTGCAAAGTGAAAGATTAAAAATAGTGCAACAGTGCCCTTTTAACCTTTATTTAGATGTATGGCAATTGATGACATGCATCTTTTCCTATCTTAAAGGTGCTTATTTCTGTATTCTAATAGTGTAGATGTAATTGCACATCATGAAAGTGGAATTGTGTATTATGTACACATATTTTTCTGACTTATATTTTCAACATAATGTTTTTTGAGAATCATCTGTAGTGTATGATTATAGATCATTGATTCACATTTATCTAAGCTAGCTATACAATATTTATCCATTTATCTGATAAATGGTTTTAGAGTATTTTGAATTTTGGTTTTATTGTAAATATTGTAGTTGGGCACATTATATTATATGTGTTTTGTGAATATATGAACATAATTTGAGGGAGTATATATCTTAGACTAAATTGTTGAATCATTCAGTACACACTCCTCTAACTTTAGTAGATATTACCAAATAATATTTCAAAGTGCTTGTACAAGTTTACTCTCATTTCAGCAGTGTATGTATAAGATTTCTTAATTGCTCCACATCCTTGACAACACTTTGTGTGTCAGCCTTTTTAATTTTAGCCATTCTTGTGATGTGCACTGGTAATTGCATTTACCCTGTGACTAATAAAGTTGTGCACCTTTTCGTGTTGAATTTTAATATCCTTCTTAATGAAAAGTCTTTTCTCTAGGGGAAGTCCATATTCAATGATTGCTTTATATGAAATTTACAAACACCTAGCTCCATTATCTCAAATTGGGGACAACTCTGAGGGGATATTCCAGTTCCAAAGCTCTCTGTGAAATTGAATAAGGCCTATGTTTCAATCCCTTTCTAATTCAGCACCTTCTAAAACACACATGCATGAAATCTATATCTTAGAGTCTCTTTCCCAGGAATCCTGATCTATTATCAGTTGGTACCAGGAATAATTTCAGAAAGCAGACTTATTTTAACTTTTATTCTTTTTCTTTTTCTTTTTTTTCTTTTTTCTTTTCTTTTTTTTTTTTTTTTTTTTTTTTAAGATTTTTTGAGCAGATTCTTGGTAAACATCAATAAAGATCACATCTCTGGTGCTGACAGAGCACTAAGAGTGCCAAGAAAGTTATAATTTTGTTATTGCTAAATTTTTCAGTGTATAGACTAAGGTGAGGTACTTGGAATACAATGTGCCATGAAAGCTGTATCTCAGTGTCTCTTAGGTAATTTGCAAATAAACATATGTACTTTTGAATTGAATGACTGATGCTGGTTATCAATGCATAAGAGAAAATGAACAGAAGAAGGCTAAAAGTGAGTGATCGCTTACCAATTTAATAAGCACGAAAGTTAAAGATTCTTAAAAACACATAAAAACCTATTTTCTATTGAAGTTAGGATAAAAGGCTAAAAGATCCAGCCAAAGAGTTACCCATGAGAAACTAGAGATTATGTAAACTACTCTTGCAAATTTCCCTAGACATGATCTATCCTGGATTGGAAAGAGTGGAATCCTGACACCAGGGTTAAAGAAGTGTATGTCAATACTTTTAGAACTGCATTTAATAATTCCAAAGCCTCAGGTATCATTGAACCATCCGACTCTGCACAAATCTCTGTCTTTATGTAGACTAGTCCTCTGTGCTTAAAAATGATGCAGAAGCTTCATCTTTGTAAGACAACATGGACTTCCCTGAAGAATCTAGTTTATATACTAAAGTCAAGTCATAATATATCACATTTGTAGAAGATCCTATGTCTGCTTAGAGAAAGAAGAAAGCATAACTTTAGAAGTACTTGTAGGACCAGTCAACCTGTTTAGGCAGGAGTAGAGTGTGCACGGGCCTGGATCCCAAAAGTTCTAAACTACAGGGTTTGGGAGGTAGAACTGAATCGGAAAGCATTTAAAAATACTGAAATACTCATTTGTAATACATGACTTAGCCTTGGAAATGTTGTCAGGAATTCATTGGGATAGTTAACCTTAGGCATCAACTTGACTAGGCAAATGGATTTCAAATATTTGGCTAATCTTTATTCTGCATGTGGGAGGGAGTTTCTAGGTGAGGTTAACATTTTAATTAGTAGACTAGGCAAAGAAGATAACCCTCCCCAATGTGCATGGACTTTGTCCAAACTGTTGACTATTTAAATAGAACAAAAATGGCGAGGAAGTGGGGATTTCTTCTTTTCTCTCCACCCAACTGTCTTGGAGCTGAGATGTTAATGTTCACCTGATGTTAGACTCAGATTCAGACTCAGAATAGAACTTACTGCATTGACTTTCTCAATTTTCAAGGCTTTGAACTTAGACTGCAACTATACCATCAGATATTTTGGGTCTTCAGCTTGTACACTGTAGATTTTAATTGTTTTAGCCTTCATAATCATGTGAGGCATGTCTGGCCATTTCTCTTTCAAGCAAAGTGAGCAATCTTTGCATTGTTCAAAGTTGTGCCTTCCAGGGAGATTTCCCTTGCCACTGTCCTTTAGGAGTGTCCCAGAGAGAGGCTGTAGTAGTACTGCAGCTATCTATCTTTCTGTCTTATATAGCTATCATCTTTATTTGTTTATACACCTATCTTATCACCTGTCATCTATCTTCTATCTATCTGTATAACTTATTCTCTGCAGAACCTGACCAAAGTTGTTCCAGAAACACAATGCTAAGGACAAACTTTCTGAATTAGCTCTGGGGTTTTGGATATTTCATTTCTTCCCTGATTACATTTACATAGGTAATGCCTCTGTCTCTACTACTTAAGAGTGCACTTACCATTTTTGGCATAATGTGGAAAGAGAGACATAAAATATCTCCACTGAATGCTTCTAATTGACTACTTTTAAGAAGCAAATAACCAAGTAACTGGACAGTATATTTTTGGACATTTTTTAGAAACTAACAATTATAATAAAATCAACTAGCTTGTTTCTCTTAATGTTGTTGGACAAAATGAAAAACTCTAACACCATGGCCCTTTCTGTGATATCCCTGAAGGACTGTAGTGAAAGGTAATATATCCCATGGGCAGAATTTTGAGTAATGAAACGGTTGTCCCCTTTGCTTAGTAAAGAAATGGCCAGACTTGATTATAGATGAACTCATGGGCTATTGCCTGGATGTTTAGGATTCTGGAAGCAGTATTATAGGAAAACTGATGACAAAGGAAACCTGGAGAAGAAGTAGGTGAATAGAACTCTCTGAAGAAGAGTTCAGATATTTTCATCTCATGTGAATACTCAACACAGGGAGATTTCAGCAAAGGAATATTTTATAAGTGAAGTGGATTCTGTGGATACCTCTCAGCCTATTTTCCAGCTAACACTATCCTTGCCCAGTGAGCTCAGGAACAATGTGTCTGTGGTATAGGAGGGGGGGTTATGTATTAGTTTGGCAACAGGAACCTCTACTCACCAGGGCCCACCTGGTGACTTCTCCATCTGCCAGAAGCATTGAAGAGTAATCAGTCCCATATATGGCACTACTCTGAGGGGATCACCCAGCTCACTGATGGCAGGTTGATTATATTGGACTGCTTTCAACCCAAAGGGATAGCATTTTGTCCTTGCTAGAAGAAATGCTTATTCTGGATATGGATATCCTTTACCTGCTTATCGCATTTCTGTCAGAACTATCATCCAAGCTGGGCATGGTGGCGCACGCCTGTGATCCAGCAGCTCAGGAGGCTGAGGCAGGAGGATCGTGAGTTCAAAGCGAGCCTCAGCAATGGCCTGGCCCTAAGCAACTCAGTGAGACCCTGTCTCTAAATAAAATACAAAATAGTGCTGGCGATGTGGCTCAGTGGCCAAGTGCCCCTGAGTTCAATCCCCAGCACCTCTCCCCCAAAGAAAAAGAACTATCATCCGTGGGCTTATAGAATATATTAATCATTATTATGATCTACCGCACAATATTGCTTCTAATCAAAGAACTCACTGCACGGCAAAACTACTGTGGCAGTGCATCCATACTCATGGATCTCCCTCCTCTTACGATGTTCTCTACCATCCTGAAGCAGCTGGCTGGACAAAACTGTGAAATGATCTTTTGAAAACTCATTTATACTATTAGGTGGCAGTACCTTACCAGGCTGGATCTAGGTTATCTAGAAGACTGCCTGTGCTCAGAATCATTATCCACCATGTGGTGCTTTTTCTTCCATGCCAGATTCATGGGTCTATGAATCAAGGGATGGAAATGAGAGTGGGCACTGATATTACACCTCGTAACCCACTAGCAAAATTTTTGCTACTTGTTCCCATACCCCTAAGATCCTCTGTCCTAGAGGTCTTCGTTTCTAAGGAAAGAAAAGCTTTCAGCAGGAGATACAATGATGATTACATTTAACTTGAAGCTTAGATTGCTTTCTGGTCACTTTGGATTACTTGTGGACCTAAATCAATAGGAAATGAGGAGGATTAATCTTCTGAATGAGGTGACTGATGCTGACTCCAAGGAGGAAAATGGACTACTATTCCACAGGAGTAAGTAAGAGTATGTCTGGAATGTAGTAGAAACATTAGAGCACATATTAATATCACCATGCCCTGTGATTAAGTCAGTGGAAAACTATAACATCCCAATCCAGGCATAACTGCTAATGTCTCAGACCCTTCAGGAATATAGATTTGATTAGTTCCACCAAGTAAAGAACCATGGCCAACTGATACATTAGCTGAAAGCAAAGGCAATAACAGAATAGTAAGGAAGTTAAAATGCCATCTATGACCATGAGACCAGTTACAGAAATGAGAAATCTAATTGTCCTGAGAATTTCCTACTTGTATTGTTATGAACATGTGAGTACGTGTGTATAATATCTTTTCTTTCTTCTCTCTATTGTTACATGATTATGTAAATAAGACATGTGGATTTTCTATTATTACCTGATCATGTAAATAAGATATATAGACTTTATATCATAATACTAAATACAGTCTTTAAAATTTAGAATTGTTAATTTTATGTTGTAGTAATTTTATGTGTATGGGATATTAAGAAGAGTTAGTATCATTCAAAGATTTTTAAAGTCTTTTCTGGGAATGTGGTTATTGATTTTCCATTGTATGCAAGATAGTTGTACCAAGTAAGGGATATTTTTTTACTTTGATTTGACATTATTTGGAAATTTATATGATTTAAAGAGGTCTGTATGTGATCCAAGTTGACAAGGCATAAGGTTTGTGTTAACTTAATGGTGTGAGGTATGCGCAGACATTTGGTTCAACATTTCAGGGTATGTTTCTGAGGGTATTTCTGAATAAGGTTAACATTTGAATTAGTAGGCTGATGGCCCTTCACAAAATCAGGAAGCCACATCTATCATCTTGAAGGTGTGCACATAAGATTGAAGGAAGGGAGAATTTGTTCTCTTTGCCTATTTTTAAGCTGAGATATCAATCTTCTGCTTTAAACTCAGGCTTAGATTGTAACTAACACTATCAGTTTTCCTGATAAGGAGATCTTCAGACTTGGACTGAAATTCCCCTATCTAATTTCCCCGAGTCTCCAGATTTCTGGTTACAACTCTAGGAATGACTCAGTTCCATAATTATCTGTATTAATTCCTTATAATCTATAGACAGATAGATAAATAGATACTTTTTTCCTTAAGAAACCCTAACAAATGTAAGTGATGTTGCATTCATAGTATGACTTTTGAAAATAATAAAAAAATGGACCACATATAATGAAGAAGGTGGGAGAAGAGGTGGTAAAAAAAAATTGGAAGCATAAAATGGCCCACATTAATGAAACAGAAATTTCAAAACTGCAATAGTAAAGAAGGGAGAATGAGATCAAAAGATTTGGAGAATTGGTCACATTTGTGTGAATACAATTCTTAAAATTTGAAACCATCTTTGGAAAATCTCATGGAAGGGCATGGAAGACTCTATTTATCAAAGAGGTGAGAAATGTTCTAGTGAGTGTGTGTGTGTGTATATGGGGGAGTGGGGTATCAGGGTCAACAAGAAGCTCAATGGCAACAAAACTGTACAGTCCAGGTCTGATGATCAGAAATATTATTCCATAAGGTGGTTTTCTTTTAGTAATTGGAATAATATGATCTTGACATTATAAATGTCAAAACATATTGCTCAATCATCAGAAACCATAAGGGAGTGATTATTACAATAAATTTCAAGTCCATAGTAGCAACCAGAGTGCCTGACCTGAAAAGAATTGTGGAAATGTCACATGACATAACAAATATAAAAAATGAATAGACTATTAAATAAAATTTTTAATTCATAACAAATTTGAAAATGAATAGACTGTTAAATAATATTTTTAATTTATAAAATAAAAACAATTTAAGAATTGGTTACCAGTCAGCTGAGAACAGTTGCATTATTAAAGTTATCATTCTATTTCCGCTTTCTGAAGCTTATCCAGTTTTTGGACATTCTTTGACTGAAGAAGAGACCTGATATTTATTTCTCTCCATTTATCTATCTATGATCTATCATCTATCTATCTATATTACTATGTAGTTATAAGTCAAATTCTTTAATGCCATTTATTCAGGTAACCATTCATGGAAAAATGGGAATATCCAGACATTCTAAAAATTACTGCATGAAAACACATTGTAGTTGACATCCATATCCAGGGACCTGAAGTATCATCTTTCCCTCCCCTGACTCCCAATATAATGAGGATATAAAACATGGATGCCAAAAGCCTTGGTAAAGTTTATTTCCTTACACAGTGATCATTTACCTGGTTTGAAAATATGAAATTGGAATATTTGCACTTATTAGTTAGCAAAAATATCATATATGTCTTTTTCATATGAGATAAGAGCTCTTATATCAAAGAAACTCAAAAAAGTTTCTGATTTTGATTTTTATCCTAAACAAGATAGTACATTAAATGAAAAGCCATAACTCAAGGGTATGGCAGAGAGCAATGCTACTCTTAGGGGATACAGGTGTGCTTGCTCCATCATGATCCCATTTAATTCATCATTTCGTGACCTGTTAAAGCCAAATAAATCCTGACACATAAAGTTTGTACTGCATAATTAATCTACAAGTATCTCTAACTGTAGCTTCTATACTATATGTGTTACTTTATAAAAGCAAATGGTTGATTTCAGTGTATACTATGCAACCATTGATTAGTCAATTGCAATTCTTTTCCATTCCTGTCAGGAAGAAGGATCACAAAAACTTCACATTCTTTTAGCACTGTATCAGTCAGAGCTCTATGAGGTGAGAGAAACCACATAGCAATTCAAACATAAAGTATTGTATTAGCTTGCCCATTGATTTTGCAACATAGTACCACAAATTTAGTGTCTTAAACCATTTCCATGTATTGTTTTCAATTTCTGGAGGCTAAGTCTGAAGCTGTTTTCACTGTGCTACAGTCAAGGGTATGGCAGGCTGGTTTCTACTATGAGCTTGGGGAGCAGTCAGTCCTGTCCCTTTTTTAGCTTCTGGTGATGGCTGACAGCCTTCTTGGATTTGTGACCTTATAAGGTTTTTTTTTTTTTTTTTTTTTTTTTTGATAACATTCTTATCTCTTCTCCTATATGCAACTCTTCTTTTGTTGCTCTCTTATAAAAGTAATTCTAATTATATTCAGAACCCACTTCAATAAGCCATAATATTCTGCTTATCTCAAGATTATTAACTTCATCACATTTGCTAAGTTCCTTTTGACATAAAAGTTAACATGATTTTAAATTCCAGGAATGAGGATTTGGTTATTTTTGGTGGTCTTTATTGCAGCCTATCACAACTATCATCAGAAAGCTATTTGGGAAGTTATAAGGGATTAACTAGTAAGAGGAAAAGAGCCTGAGGAATATAAAAGCAGACAAGGTTTACAGCCACCACCCCAAGGGCTGAATTAGGCCCCATGACTGAAATACAGATCTATTTGGAAACAACACAGACATAATGCAATAGATAGTAAATATATTTATTGAGGTGTGCTTTGGAAGGATTCTTTTGAAATTTTCCCATGGGATTGTTGGGTGCTCCTGTTGGAGTCAGGTGTCTTCATGTTGGCACTTTGCTTCAAAGCTTCCTAAGAAGATCCTCAGAGAAGATGAACACTTCTTCTATTGTAAAATAAGCTCCTTGATCAGATAGTAATGGTAAGGCAAACATTATGATGGTAAATAATTTTGGCAGAAGCAGAATAGACAGTGGAACTCAAACAGCGCTAACATTTTGATAGAGTTCATTAAATCCTTTGAATAAAAACCATTCCTTAAAAACTCTGAAAACTATTACTTGAAAGTATTCATCTTCTCATATAATTTATGCCTTTCAGTTCCTGTTTTCTCAAATTATTTACAAGTGTTTCTGCTGTACCTCCCCCCACACACATATTCAATTCATTTTCTTCAATATTCATTGATAAAAGAACTAAATGATGGTTAGGCAAGACCACTTATAACCTTGATAATCATGGAAAAAGATTAAAAATCATAATGACTGTTTTAGTTAGCTTTTGTGCTGCTGTGAATGAAAGACCTGACAAGACAATTTTAGAAGACAACTTTATTTGGGCCCTCACAGTTTCTGAGGTCTCAGTGTATGGACAGGTGGCTCCTATTCCTCGGGGCTTGAAGTGAGGCAAGACATTATGGTTGAAGAATGTGGCAGAGGGAAGAGGCTCATGATATGACAATCAGGAAGCAGAGAGAGACTAACCTCAGCTCACCAAATATACACCCCCAAAGTACGCCCCCAATAACATACATCCTCTAGCCATACCCTACCAGCCTGCAGCTACCTCTTCCTTAATCCCTACCAGGGGATTAATACACTGATTGAATTAAGGCTATCACAAACCAATCATTTCACCTATAGACCTACTTGCAATGTCTCACACGTGAGCTTTTGGGAGACACTGAATATTTGAATCATAACACTAACAATGAAAAATCATATGGACATATTTGGAAAGGTAAATAGAGTAACTATAGAAATGACTATGGGACTTAAAGAAGCACATGTTGTAGCAAAAGAGTATATTTTATCTTGAATTTGACGTATTAATTTTAGGGGGTATTTGGCTGAAAATATCATAAAACCCAACTAAAAATAGCTTATAAATTAATAATGTTCATTTACTTACAAAACAAAAAGTCTTAGAGAAGTACTTCTTGGCTTTGTTTTTTTTTTTTTTTTTTTTTTTTTTTTTTGTCCAAAGATTCAGACTCTTTGAATCCTTTGGCTAATATCTAGTCAATTATGATTTTTTCACTTGTACTTATAAAATAGGAATATAGACTCAGGTTTTTATAAATACAATTTGTAAAATAATGTTCTATTTTTCTGTATTTTGCTAGTTATTTTTCCTTCTTATCATTTATGAGCAATAGAAATTAGAGTAGCTCTATTTTAAAAGTCTATTTGCAAAATCCTGTTTTCAACAAATCTTATTCAAAGATGGCTAATTTGTAATTTTACTCTTTGGTCCAGAGTTTTGTAGTTTAGTCATATGTTTTATACCAACTGAATGACTGATCTGCTTTACATTTTCTATTGCCTATATCTTGCTTATCTTTTTAAAATGAGCTATTAGTTGTTTTAATAAAATATGAAGACAATTAAAATTAATATTATCCTGGTAAATAATAGAAATTAACATCTCACACAGATGTTGACAGCCATTGCAGAGATTCAACATAATTTTTTTTTTAAATGTCTACCCAGAAACATGTGATCATTCTTGAGTGGTTAAACTAATGCACTGCCTCCCACATTCACCAACTCTGCAATTACAGAAGTGCATCAATGCTAACCATAACAAGAACTTCATGAGTCTACCTTATGACTCTGAATCACAAATATTTTCTGAGAGACTGATGTCACTTATAACAACACACACATACATACTTATATGTGTATATACACATTAATGTACGTACATAAAATACCTAGATTGAATGATGATGCATGTGAAATGAAAGTAAGGAAACTGATATTTCATTTGGGACCTCTTAGATTTGGAAATATTTATATGAACTTAATTCATAATATATATAACAGCTTCTCTGTTAATATCTTTTATTCCTTATTTTTTTCCATTCATCTTTTCTGTGCACATCCTCTTGATTTCACACTGCAACATCTGCATATAAACACCATTTGTTCAAATGAATTTTCACATACACTCGTAAACACACATACCCAGCCCGTATCATACCCAAGGATTCAATAAATTAGTATTCATCCAGATTTGGAAGTCCAGTCATAAAAATTCATTTTGAATAGTATTTGGTGAGAATAAAAAGGATATCAAGGAGTTTAGTAATTTCATTTCTCCTTTAATTTGATGGTTCACCTAACCACAAGGGCTTGCAATGATCTATTTTTTATAACATGGAAGCTTAATTCCAGAATGTTTTCTACACATGATTGATTACTTTTATCATGTTGTATAGCTGTAGAATTGTTTTGAGATAGTTTAGAGAAGAATGCTAAAATGCTTCAGTTTTTATATGGAGTTACCATTTTTCAAATTCCAGTTTGTATATTTGTTTGTTTTCAGATACCTTACTAAAAATTTGTACTTAAGCATCATTATGATTTTATATCCCTTGAAATCCTATCTGAAACTCAAAAATGAACCCCTGAAAATTCATAGAAAAGGTACTATACAACAAATATTAAGTATTTACTAACACTTTTATTATATTAGAGCAACCCCCCCATATGAGATGCTTAGCTGTCTTTCCTTAGCAAAAATTAAAAAAAAAAAAAAGTGGTGTGTGTGTGTGTGTGTGTGTGTGTGTGTGTGTGTGTGTTTGTCCTACAATATTGGCAGGAGACAACTCCCAGTAATCCACCTTTTTTTATAAAGCCCCAGCTTATAAAGTTTCAATGAACTTCCAATAGTGTCTCCAGCTGGAGACCAAGCCTTCAAAGTATGAAACTTTGATTGCTGTTCCAGATCAAGCTATCACAGTAAGTTACCCCTAAAATATTTTCTCTGTTAACATAGTGGATTGCCAATGCTTAGAAAGTTCTTATTTGTTTGTTTGTTTTTTTGGAACCAATATTTCTCCAACTGTTTCTTGAGGAACAGTGTGTTGGGACATGACTTCAATGCTCAGGAATTTTCCAAATATGCCTTAACCCTTGCTTCCTGCTTGTACAGAGCCTGGATCTCAGCCAGAATGAGAGATTAGGGCCCCTTCAGCTTGCTTCTGTGTGTAATGTTCTAGACTCCCAAGAGTATGTTAGAGTCTCTCTCATCTTCCTTTTAATTTTTTTAGTCAGCCTCTTTTTTGCTCCAGATCGTTTTGCTATTTCATGCAGCTCCAGTGATGAACAATTGTCACTGACTGTTTCACAAAAACTTTCTGGGGATAGGAATTTTATCACAGAGGAGATCCAAGTCAGTTCAAAGAAATGAGGTTTTTCCAAGGAACTGCTACACAGCACAGGTCAACAGGTAGAAATTGTCTTGATATGGCTCTTCGGGGTGCACGGAAGCAGTTCTTCCTTCTCAAAGTATCTGCTTAGCTATTAGTTTTCTCAGCTGTCATGGTTGTGATGACATTGATTTAATTATTGCAGACTCAGAGATGTATGTGGGAGTAAAGTTCATTAAAATAATGTCTCTTATTATGGAAACTCACCTTCCTTTCTCTTTAAATGAAAGATCTTTGAGTTTTTACAAGCTTTGGTTAATTTTCAATGTTTGAAAATTTTGATTTTTGACAATATTTGCCAGTCAACTTGTTACTTTTATGCTGGAGCCAATTTTGGGAGGTTCTAAATCCATCCTTCTGGAAATGCTTGTTTCTTGGATGGTATCTTGAAAGTGAAACCTTTCTAAAAACATAACAATTTTAAAGGACATTGGTAACTCCAAATTACACCTTTCTAAACTTATAGCTCATATTAGATTACTTTTAGTTAAATTTTAGTCTACCTTTTCACATATATAATGAAGGTATATCTGAGTAATGCATAAGTAGATTTAGAGATAATGCTATGATACAAGTTGAACACATCAATATCTCATTATTTACAAAGGATTAACAATTTCAATTAATCTATAAACTTTGCATTCTAATATATTTAAGTAGATCAATGTTCTTAGCTGTTTCCTTATTTTTGCTGAAATCACTTCAAAGTATTTTTGGTTAGAAGTTGAACTTCTTCCTTTTTGTGAACAAAGTATTTTTTTTTAAAAAAAAGCTATGCAAATACATGTACAATGTGGACTCCCTAATAGATACCAGGGAAAATTAACTCTATATAAGGATGATCCTACAAATATCCTGGATATATTCCTTTACTTATCTGCTTATTCTGGGTCCTTCATATTTATGTCAAGTCAAAGTATATAGCTCTACTTCAGACCAGGTAAGGTAAGAAACATTCACAGGTAGTAATATTGTTTTTGATGAGCCTTTTAAAAATTAAATGGAGCTGTTTCACTGGAGTAATAAATTAGGGTACTGTATATCTAAACAAATACTTAAGGATTTGTATTTCATTTGTTTTTGATGACTTGAAAGAATGAACATTCTGATAGCTGCTAAATGAATATCAGAATGTATCTCCAGAATTACTTCTCTGTTTTTTGAGGAAGAATTAGTAAAAGTCTTGAGCTGATAAAGTTTAAATTTATCAAATAAAATCCTATGTATTGTAAATAGAAAATATGAGTGAAATTTTATGTAGAAATGACATACATAGACAATGAAATATTGGAAAATGAATGCCATTATTATAATAATGCCATTGTTTCTTATAACCAGATATGTAGGATAAATGTATTAAGTCTAGAAGTTTTATATTTTTAATTAGGAATTATTTATATCATACTTGATTTATTATCTTGTGAAAAATCATTTATTTTATATTTTTTGTTCTGAATTTTTACTTAGCATTTTCACAGGATTCTTTCTTTTGACTTTTGAGACATTAAGGAAATTTTGAACAAGTTGTGGGTGGCTCAGCTCTTCTCCCAACTAAGTGGCTCAGGCAAAGTAATCATGTATATCTGACCTTTAAAATGTAATACTCCAGTGATTGCCAAAAGGCCAGTTCAATGTTTTACTGCGCTGCTGCACTTTCACATGTAATACTCAGAAGTTGACATTTATAAAACTGCTGGTGCACTCTGGTGACATCCTGATATCAGAGGTGCTCTATGAATCTATCTTTATCACAGTAATGGATATGTAAGTGTGTTAGAGAATAGCACTGAGATGTTTTGAAGGAAAAGGGACAATTATCATTTAGTTATTTGAGTATTTTAAGAATAAATGTAATTTCATAAAGTTATTGCATGCTGTGAATATACAAGTTCATATTCATTTTTCTCAAAGTAACTATTTAAGCCATTCAGTAAAAAAATAGCATACTAAAAATGTAAAAAGCAAATGTAATTTTTAATAATCTATAACTGTTAATGTTTTTTTGTTTCCTTTTATAACATTACTGAATATATGTTTATTTGGCAATGATTTTCCCCAAAGAAAGGCAGATGGGAGAACTCTGATTGATGAAAACAAAACAAACCAAATAAAATCCATTCTTAAAATTATTTTGTTAATTTTATGGGTTTCATCAAGGAAAAAGGTATTTCTAGTATGTTCCTATATTTTAAAAAAATTCAAGTAATTAATTAAGTAAATAGGATTTTATAATATAATGAAAGTTTTTAGCTGAAATATAGTTATAGAACATTATTTAAATTTACAGATTTGGGGCAGATACAATTTACAACATCATGTTTTTGAGGTACATATGCACAGTTGAACCTGAAGGACATTGTGTTAAATGAAATAAGCCAGACCCAGAAACATAAATGCTACATAATATCTCATACATAAAATCCCAAAACAGCTAATATTATAGAAGTTGAGAGCAGAATGTAGGTTAGGAAAGGCTGTGGAGAATGGGGGCATGAGACATAAGAGGAATGAGTTCCACAACTCTGTCGCACAGTAGGATGACTATCACTAACTATACTGTACTGTAGATTCCAAAGAGTAGTAAAACTTAAAAAAACTTTAAAAGTTTTCATAATTAAGGAAAGAAATATGTTATGGTAATGGATATTTCAATGCTTACCTTGGGGGCCCCATATCTATTTGCACTATAAGCACTGAAATCCTAACTTTTCTAGAAATGTGTAACTTAGAAACTGCAATTCTTTTTTTCTTTTTCTTTTTGGTAATGAGGATTGAACCCAGGAGTGCATAATCACTGAGCCACACCTCTAGCCCTTTTTCTTTTCTTTTTATTTTGAGACAGGGTATTGCTAAGTTGCATAGGGCTTTACTAAATTGCGGAGGCTTTCCTCAAGCTTGCAGTCCTCCTGCCTAAGCCTCTCGTACTGCTGGGATTACAGGTGTGAGCCACTAGTCCCCATAACTATAACACTTTTTAAACCTAAGAAATTTTTTTCAATGGTTTAACAAATTTTGTTATATGAATCCATGAAAATTAATTTTATTAAAAACATTGTAAAAAAACTGATAAAGATGAATTATTTCTATTACTAGAAAAGAGAAAAGATTATTATGTATTATTATATAACAAACTATTTTAAAATCAGTAAAACAAAAGAAGATTTAAAAGTGAGCAAAGAATATAAAAAAAAGAAGTTGTAGAATAATTGAAAACACCAAATTATACAAAAAATTCAACTCATCAGAAAATCATGTTACAATATCAACATGATGAGCTTATTTTTTAGAGACACAATTATTATGTTGATGGAATTCTAATGCCAGTAAGAAGGAACAGTTTTAAATTTTCATAGAATTTACAATGAAATAGTAATTCCTTAAGAACTGTTTTGAAGAAATGAGCCTTTTGAAATACATAAGCAAAAAAATCTATGCAAGGATAAAAAGGGTTTTATTTATATAAACAAAACTGCAAAAATGAAAACACCCCATAATATATAAATATTTAAATATATTGTGATTAAATAACTGTGCAATTCAAAATAAGCATTTGTAAAAGGAACACATTTTTTCTAATGTGTAGCTGAAGAATGATCACCAAAGCATGTTCTTATATTAAAAAAAAAAAAAAAACTAAGCTATAGAATTATATGTATGATATGAGCAGATTTAAAATGTGCTTTATATTCATATATTTCTTCTGAAGTAGTCATGGTAGAAGATGGATATTTTCTATGCATTTACACTTTTATTGTATGTGCTTAATTTCTATCGGATTGTTATTTCTTTAACTTTTTTTTTAAATTTCATAACAGCATTTACACAAATGTTGAGAAGGTAGTACAGAGATTTCATATAACTAGTTTTCTCATTTTATTATCTTATATTGTGATATTGTATATCTTATATTGTATGTTTGTGATAACTTATTTGTCTGTTTGACATTTTATTTTAAAATCCATACTTTGGAACTGAAATTCTCTGAAAAAGCCACTTACATAATAAAGACCCTGTAGACTGTTTGAACCTGGCTGATTAGGACATCATGATTGGGTAGTGATGGAATGTTGTAGATCAGAGCCAAACTTATCTTACTTTTATTAATAGTGACTTACTTTCACCCTCTGTATCTGACTGAATGTCCTTATGTCTTTCAGGCCAGGTAAAGTTCTTAAGAATTGCTTGGCTTGCAGACCTCTAACCTCAACCAATTCTAAAGCTAAAAATGCTATAACACCTGAAACTTGTGTAGAAAACGTTTTCCTACTCTGCTGTAGTCCTACTACCTAATGCCTTCACTAATGCTTTTGTTACATGTATTTGGTTTGTGATCTTGGAGGATGATGTTGGAAACCAAGTTCTAAGACAGTCTTCACAATAAATAGTGCTAGGAATACTGTATATCCATGTGCACAAAAATGAAACTTAGACCCCTACTTCTCAACAGTTACCCTAAAACAAAACAAATAAAAAATAAAGACTCAAATATAAGACATCAAGCTGTGAAACTTCTAGAAGAAAACATAGGGAGCTTAATGAGCTTAAGAATTTGGAATAGGCAAGGATTTTTTTTTTTTTTTTTTACAAGATCCTAAAAGCATAGGGAACAAAAGCAAAATCAGACAAATGGGATACAGCAAACTAACAAGTTTGGCACAGTAAAGGAAATAATCACATGTATGAAGAGACAACCTACAGAATGAGAGAACATAATAATAATAACCTGAGTAAAAAATGGAAAAAAAAAATAATAATAACCTGAGTAAAAAATGGAAAGGGACTGAAGATGTAGTTCTATGGTAGAGCACATGCTTAGCATACATAAAGCCTTGAGGTTGATACCCAGCACCAAAAATCACTTTTGTGTGTGTGTGTGTGTGTGTGTGTGTGTGTGTGTGTTTGGTGGGTGCATAGAAGGGAAGTGCAGGTTGGTAGGGGTAGAAATAGACTTAAACAGTTTATTAAAAAAAAAAAAAATGTAAATGGTCAATAAATGTATGAAAAAAGACTTGTCATCACTAATCATCAGGGAAATGAAAATCAAAACTACAATAAGTATGACCTCACCCTAGTAAGAATTGCTAATATCAAATAAAGATATCAAGTGCTGGTGAGGATGTGGAAAAAGGGGAACCCTTGAACACTGTCATTGGGAGTATAAATTGGTATCAGCACATTGGAAAACTAAAAGTTTCCAAAATAAATTAAATAGAGTTAACTTATAACCCAGGATTCCTCTTCTGTATGTATATACTAAAGAAATATAATCATTACCTCATGAAGATACCTAAAGTCCTCTTAGCCATAAACAAACAAACAAAAAATGATTAAATCCTGTAATTTGCAACAACATGGTATATGTGGATGGAACCATTCATAATTATGTTAAATGAAATAAGCCATGAAAACAGACTAGTACTGCATTATCTCACTCATATGTGGAATCTAATAAAGTGAATCTGATCCAAATTGAGAGTAGAGTGGTTGTTGCCAGAGACTGGGAAGACTAAAGTGGAGATGAGAATGAAGAAAGATTGATCAATGGGAGTAAGAATTTCTGATGTGCACAGTAGAGTTACAATAGGTAATAATATTATACTGCACATTTCAAAAAAAAACTAGAAGAATGGATTTTCAGTTGTTCCTGTAAAAATGATAAATATTTGAGGAGGGATAGACATATTTAACCTGCTTTAAGCATTTCACAATATATCCTTGTATTGAAACACTGGGTAGTACCCTTCTATATGTAAAATTATCATGTTTTTATAAATCAGTTAAAAGTTCTTAAAACTTCTTTCTTAGATTATTGTAAATAGCAGTAACTGCCATCAGTTTCACCTGCTGTTAAATGTGTCATCTACTGCCAGAACCCCAGGGTAAATATTTCTGAGAAATTCTGGTCTCATTAAATGAGGTGACAGGGAATTACAACTTGATAGTATTGCCACTTGCAACTATGTGGACAAATGACCTTAAACAAATCACCCTTGACTTTCCTATTGACACTTGTTCTCAGAAAAGGAAACAATCATTACAAACTTATTGATCAGAACAGAGGTAATTCTAAATTTGGATTTGACAACCTTCACTGGGCAATAGGCCATGCACTCCTTATCTGGAAGAAAATAATAGAGATAAAAATATGTAACCAAGATAATGTGAGGTTTTGATTCTAGCTTTGTGTTGTGGATGCTTTTTGTTCCTGGATCTCAAAGGGACCCCCCGGATACTACTTCCTTTTCAGCCAGAATATTTGGTGTTGCGCTCCTCAGACTAATATTTCATACAATATTTAAATTATATGTAAAATACCCCAGAATTTTTCTGCACATAATCCCTAATTCTAAAAGTTAAATAGTCTGGAAATTCTGACTCAAGCACAAGCTCCAAAATATGGCCAACCGAGATTATTCAAACCTTCCAACATGTGAATTGGTGACTCATTTTTATGTGATTAATCCAATATACATATTGAATTTTCAGTAACACTGACAAATATTGTTACATATATTGCCTCTGCCCTTAATAGAATAGAGATCAGTCTGAACTTCTTAATATGAATAGTAACAAGACTGTTACATTGGTCTAGATTTCTTGCTGGCAGGCCATAATGGCATCTGTGCCATTGCTAAGACTTCTTGATGGACTTGGATCAATGAAACAAATAAGGTAGAACAGGCTTTATATTGCCTTAAAAAGGAAGATACCTGGCTATCTAAGTATGATCCTCAAGACCCCTGAGATTTGTTCTCTTGGACTGGGTTGGGAAATTTGGGTTCTTCATTTCAAAACATCTTTCATTAACTACTACTGTCACTTTTGTTATAGTGGTCATTGTGTTCTTCAATTCCATTCTATCCAGAGTCTTAAGTCTTCCCGTGCAGTTATTATTCTCTTTTCAAATTACTAATATGATGATGTATAAAACAGGCCAAGGGGAACTTGTCATACAGGTGCATATTGTATGGGCACATTCATATGATTTCCAAGTAGTGAGAGTTTTGATTTCTAGCCTTTGTCAATTGACTAACTTCTTACAAGTGAAATTTTGACCAAAAACATGCTGAAAGACAAAATTAACAGTTCATACCATAAGTGAAAAGAGAAATCTAACTCATAATTCAAGAACTAGCCCATGAAGACAAATCAGAGCTCATGCACAAATTAACCTAGAAAAGTCAATGGATGGTGGCTTTCCTGTTTTATTAAATTTTTTCTTTTGCAACTGCCTACTAAGACCAACTACAGAAAGCCAAGTCAGCACCAGGGGTTATGATTTTGTAGGTGGAGGTGTGTGTGTTTGCAGGAAATACAGACCATACTTAATACAACATGATTCTACAGTAAGAATGAAGGAAAGAAACCTCATTAATAATAGAATGCCAAGTAACAGGAAGTAAATGACTTATATAATTTATATATTTTATTAAATAGATAGTTAATACATGACTTATTCATTCCAAATTTATTTCAGTACATTATCAGCAATCAGTAAAGCTTTCTGTACATATCACAGCAGTAATACCTTTGCTACTCTAGGTATATTCTGTCTTTGTTTTCAGCGTGTTTTCTTCTTTATTTAAAGAAAGTCACATTCTTCAAGACAGAGGTTATTCAGCTTTAAGTGTCAGCTTCCACTTATCTTCCAGCTGTGTAGAAGACAAAGTCCTATTTCCTGTCATAAAAAGTTTTTCACTGTTTGGTCTGTAAAAGAGAATGTTTTCTTACCCCCATTCCACTTACCAAGCTGTGAGTTTGCTTTCTTCAGGGGGTCGTATTGTTGGCCATAATTAGTAAAATGTAGCAGGGCCATCTGCTTCCAGAGTCTCAGTACCTTCTTGAAAAGGTGCTAGGAAGTCGACCTGAAATATGAGACTTTGTGCCATTAAATATTATAACTTCAGTTATCATTTAATATGCAAGTCATAAGCCATTACTATTCTGGAAACTGTCAGTGATATTCCTAGATGAGTGGTTTCAGGAAGATGAGCACACACTCAGGAGCACACTGGGTCATATTCTCAGCTTTGCTATTGGTCTTGGTAAGATTCTAATTTTTGGTTGCAGTCTCAGGTTACTCAATTCCTGGAAAGAAGAAGCTAGAAGTCCTGAATTGTCCTCCTTGCATGGAATACTGGGAAGGATTGGATTCTGGGGAAAATTTATGAGATGTTCACTTGTGTGCTTACTGGGCAGTGCATGGGACTGGAAAAGCCCTTGTTACTCTATTTTATGTGTTATTAGAAGCTGGCCTACGTTGGGTTGGTGGCTGAGGCAGCTGATCATTGTGGGTTTCTATAGGCAGTAACAGATTGCTGGAGTTATTTCCAGAGTGCTGAAAGCTAGAAAGGCAGCAGAGGGCTGGCCTAGAGTCCTTGGTAACAGACTTCACAGAAGCTCAGATATTCCTGACAAACTCTGGTCCTCAGAATGTTCAAGAGGAGGGTTTCTTGTTTTTAAGAGTGTTGTAGCAGGATTTTGAACAAACACAGAACAAAGTAAGAGAGATTGAAGCAGCAAATCTGTGAGCGCCTCCAACAAAGCTGATGAAAACCTTATGGCGGTTTCTCCCCAGAGTGACTACAATGGCAGATAAAAATCTTTGGGTTTGGGAGGACTGATCTTGCCTTTGCTCAGCTCTGCTCTGTAGTATTTTACATATTCATCCCCCACATTGCTTTTATCCCTAGTACACTGAGTAAGTGCTATGACTCTACTATAGAAAAGGTGGTACCATATGTGGGAAGAAGTGGTACTTATTTGCACTGCAGACACTTGGTGGGTCTATAAATCTATAAGTTTCACACCAAAGATTTATCCTCTACCATCACTTTGTTGCCAGGCTCCCTCCTCCCTAGAGAGTCAGAGTGAGTGCCACTTAAAGAGTTGATTGGAATTCTGAGTATGAAGAGATAAAAATCCTTCTGATACATTATCTTTTACCTTTTAAGGCAAGAACAACTCACAAGCAGAATGATCAGTTCCAACACTTCAACACATGGATGTTTCCTATTTTGGGCCTATAATTAGTTAATGCCTTAAACATTTGCAAATGTTGTTGGGATAATTTTCATTTTATTTTTGTTTCGTAAGAGATTAAAGCCCAGAATGATTACTATGTTGTTAAGAATAATCTTATTGATGTCACTGTGATCCTTCAATTTGGATTCATAGCAAGTTAGAACCTAAAGCAATTATAATGTAGCTGGAAATACCTACTTATGATGCTGCTATAAAGAAGCTTTGCAAGGAAATGCATTAAGTATTCAAGGTTAACAAAATTTTGTAGTGGCAACTTCCTATATATTCTCCATAAACCTTGAAGATTTATGTCTTGATCTTCCACACATGTGATATATGTCCTTTGTTCTTACAAATTAAAAATCACCAAGTGTTCAGAATATCCCTGTAAGTAGGTCTGTATAGCATCTGCTACAGTATGGGAGTCTGAAGAGAATTCATCCAGGCAAGAAGTACAATAGTCTAAAGTAGATTTCATTATCTTCAACTTGGAAGCCCAAGCCTCTATTCAAACCCCCTCTTCCTCATTTTGATCTCTGGGAACATCACATGACTGGGTTTCTACCCATTTGTCTTAATGGACTCACATTTCAGGAAGACATTTTCTAAGATTGGAAATGCTTTTTCATTGCAATCTACTTGATCTTCTAATAATGTGACTAAGAATTTTGCCTTCCTGCTCTTTTTTAACCACATGGTTGCACATGCTTGAACGAAATTTATCCTTGCTCTATTTGACTTTGTATACAGTTTCATCCATTTGTTTTGTTTAAATGTTCTTGTTTTTCTAGTCCCTTGAGATGCATTGTTCTGATAGACTTTATGTTGAGAGTGTTCTAGAGCCCATTAGTTCTCAGCATCTCTGCTCATGTTCAGCATCTTCCTCAAAAGAGAATCTTGGAGTTGAGTGGAAGTTTCTTGGATATTTTGGGTGAGAGCTGTTTAAAGGGAGTTATGTCTTCTGTCACTATGGTCACCATGCTTCCCTGGAAACATGGAAAATATGGAATGGTGACATATCGATGGCACTATGTCTCCAAGTCCTTGTGAAAGGAAAGATTATAGACTAATGATATGGTTTATGGTATATAGCAGAGGTATAGATCCCTAACATCCCCAAACAGGAAAAATAGTTTGCTAAATTTACTGTGAAACTGAGATTTAGTCTGAGTCAGGTGTAATCATGCTTTTGTATCTGTAGGAATGAGCTTACAAAGGCTTCAGTTAAAAGTAGATACCCCAAAAAGGATGGATGAAATTCATATAAAGCATGACAGTGCAAGGATCAATTTGCTACAGCTATGTATAACAACAGTTTGTCAGATCCATCATAGATCTTCATTGAGGACTTTCATTTCTCAGCTCTGATGCAAGGTGAGTGGCATTAGCTATGGTGCTGAGACCTGCAGGGCTTGGGACAACAGGGCAGAAAACCATGGCTTCTATTTTTCTTCCCCAGCAAGAGTGCACCTCCTCTAAGTCTGGGGCTATGTTTTTGTCTACCTCAATTCCAGAATCTCTGCCCTTCTTCCTCTGTGTTTCTTCTTCTTCACTTACCTTAGTTGCTCTTTGGTAAGACCTTCAATTTGAATTTAGTTATGTCACCATGTCAGTTCCATGGAACTCAAGGAACTGAATTCTATCAGGTGAAAAGTGGAAATATAGAAACATTATATTATCTTATTTTGAAATTGAATAATTTAAAATATAAACATCAAATATTAATAGTTTGAATCTTTGTAAACAAATTTTTTCCTTTTGGGGGTCTCATGTCATTTCTTTTAGAAAATAAGTCATTTTATTACTATTTGTGGAAGAAAATAATATTAATTTGGCTTTCACAGAAGTATAACCGAGAGAGTGTCTTGTCTTATATATAACAAAGGAGATGGTGATGTGTGTGCTTCCAAAACAAAAACTTATTCCCCACTTCTTGAATCTTTTCTGGAAATATTATTTACATATTTTCCCAAATAGTGTAAAAGTAAAATATTAATATTAAAGTGAAATTTAAGGAGTTTGGTGTCTGAAATTCAATACATTTCTGGGCACTCTAATATTTACAAAAAAGCTTTCAGACAATTTTGTGTCAAGTAAGTATTCTGCTGTTTTCATTAATGTTGTTTTCATTAATGTTAGTTCTGGTCCTTATGACATTTAAAGATTGAATGGCCAGTATGCAATGGAGTAGTAAGTATGCTTTAGATAAACTGAATATTTATAGAAGGCAATGACAAGAATGCCTATTTGAGAAAAGATTTAGAGTTTGTTTCTGGTTTGCAAGTTCAGCATTGCTGAGTAATCAAGGTTGTCTGAAGATGGTTTATCATTCAGCATCCTTCAAGAATGAGAAATGGACAGTTAAATTGAAAAACTGCAAAATAAAAGCATAAATTATTAATTTTCACATCAAAGAAAAAAGAGCAATTCTGAACAACATTCTCAAAGTAACATTTTCCTAGTTTCATTTTAGTCATATTAGTGGTTAATTCATGACCTGAACACCAATAACATAGGTTATTATCAAAAAAGGAACTCAGTAACCTTGTTGCTTATTACCTGTTAACTACATATCTGTCATAGTTTTATAGTATATTTTCTTCCAGTTAAATATCTTTATTGAATAAATTTTGTCATCAATTTTTATATAGTGAGATGAACTACAAAGCAATGTCATTTATTCTTTTAAGTCACAAGCAACTTTGATAGTTGTTATCGCATAAAGAATCAACAACTATTTCTTTACATTAACTCCTCAGAGTGGAAAATGTATTGTGCATGGGTAAATATTGATTAGAACACTAGAAAAGTGTAAATCAGATGATGCCCAATTAAAAGAAGTAGTCATCTTTAATTATTATTAATTATCCTTAAAATAAGAAACTGTTATTTGAGACAGAGTGCAAATACTGGTGTTTTTGTTTTGTTTTGTTTTGTTTTTGTTTGTTTGTTTTGTTGTTGTTGTTTTGTGGTGCTGGGGATTGAAATACTGGTGTTTAAATCTGACCAATTCTCTAATAGGAGGCATATAGGAAAATTTCAAAAGCATGGAATTATATTCAGGTAGGCTTAATTGTAATAAAATCAAAAAGAATTGTGTAATTTCATCACAGTGGGCCCCTCTAAAATATTTTAACTCAATTATGTTTAGGTGCATTGTGAGTACCATTCAGAAATAGTGGTATTAGGAACTATCATTCCATAACTTACTACAATGAGTATTATAACTTGAGGGCATTTGTAATGTAAGCTCCATTTACATTACTAAATATTTTCTTTTAGGTGTCATTAGGTTTCCAAGGTTTCCTGAAATATCCTAGTCTGTGTTTTATCTTGTGAATTCACTGAACTACATAATTGATCAGTTCCTAGCTGCTAGGTAGCTTTGAAAGTTCAGCCCCTGAGTGCATGCACGATGTGCTCAAACTTCACTCAACCTTATTTTTCTCATGTCTCCTTTTTCTCCCAATTTAAATTCATTTCAGCTTGAAATATTGTTTGCAATAACTCACCTGTTTGAAAGATGCAAAGAATAAATGAAAACTATAGAATCAAAGCACCTGGGATTGATAGGGCTGGTAGTTTGCTAACTGTAGAGGAAAGTCATAGGAATCTGCTTAAGCAATTTACATTGTAGTCTCATTTGATGTTGATATTTTTAGATCTAAGTTATTTTTTTCTTGAGATGCATTGTATTGAAGAAAGCTCAGATCTTGCTGCTATCTTCCCACAAAGACAACACATTTTATTTCTAACTAGTTATTTATTTCTTCTATTAACTCCTTTACTAATCTACCCAGGATTTTAAACACAACTATGCATCCAGGGTTTAAATAATCGTTATTTTCCTTATGTATCATCTTCACTATGATCACGATTATGATCTTTATCCTATGAGTCAGAAAAAAAGTAAATGTTGTTATGTACCAGTCACTGAAATAAGGATGTACATTTATTTATCACAACTATAAGTATTACATTTTGCTTATTAAAAAAATGTGACATTTGGGCTGGAGCTGTGGCTCAGTGGTAGAAACCCTTGCCTAGCACATGTGAGGCACTGGGTTTGATCCCCAGTACCACATAAACTAAATAAAGAAAGTTATTGTGTCCATATCTATAACTAAATTTTTTTTTTAAAAAATCTGACAGTGCAATTATACAAAAAATGTAAGTACTCATCTAATTCCAAAACTGATAATATTGAGAATATAAACCCTAGTTGAGAAAGTCCCAGAAGCCAATTTTATGGCAGTGTGTCTGTTCTGCATATTGGATGGAAAGACATGCTCTTACTAAGAGAAGACTCAGTGTTCCATGGTAGCCATCTTTCGTTTTACATCTATATGATTTCCACCTGTTCACTCACATTCCTTCTTTATCTTATGTGCTTCTGCTTAGCCAAAATGCTTCAATACATGGCTTTAGAAACATAGTCTTCTATATATAATAGGGGTTAATGAGTTTGATGTTAAGCAGAAGTAGATGGAAACTTTATCACCTTAGGAAGTTTCTTCATGTAAATTATGTAGTTAACAAAATCTGAAGGTGAAAATATGAATGCTTCAGTGGAATAAAATAAAGATTTTTGTTTTCACCTTTGCTTTTAAACTTTTTTCTTGTAATTTTAGCAAGCTCAACAATGGAAAATATCAAATTTCTACAGGTTACAGAAAAATCAATGAAACAGTTTTATTTACATAAAAATATAAATAAATATTTATTTTTTAAATTTTTTTATTTTATTTATGTAGATATAAAATCTTCTACATATTTTATAGTAAAGATACTGTTCTTCATATGAAAACCTAACAAACATTCAGAAATCCTACTAGAATTAATTTGGAAAGTTTATTATTTATAATATCATCATGGACACTTCAGTTGTATTTCTGAATACTAGAAAATATTTGTTAAAATAAAATTTAAATGAAAATATTATGCACAGAAACACTGAATGATGTCAAACATAGGGATAAATCTAGCAAAAGCATGTGTAAGACCTCTTCTGTATGAATTACAAAATTGGGTAATTGTTTAGTTGTGGTGTCCCCCAAAGCTCGCATGTGAGTTAAAGCTAGAAGGTTCAGAGAAGCATTGATTGGGTTATGAGAGTCTTAACCCAATCAGTGAACTAATCCCCTGTTAGGGATTAACTAAGTGGTAACTGAAGTTGTAGGGTGTGGCTGGAGGACATGGGAACTGGGGTGTGGCTATCAAATATATATTTTGTGTCTTGAGAGTGGATATACCCTCTGCTTTCTGATAACCATGTGAGTTGTTTGCCTCTGCCACACTCTTCCACCATGATGTGCTGCCTCACCTCAAGCCCTGAGAAATAGAGCCAGCCTCCTATGGACTAAGACCTCTGAAACCATAAGCCTCCAAATAAACTTTTCTTCCTCTGTAATTGTTCTGGTCAGATCTTTTAGTAAAAGCAGAAAAATAGCTGACTAAAACAGAAATTGGTACCAAGAAGTGGGGTCATTGCTGGGACTTACCTAACCATGTGGTTCATAAGTTTTTGGAGATTTTTCTTCGGAGGAATTTTGAGGTATGTAGCAGTGCAAGTTGGAAATGTTTTAAATTGTTATAAATGGAGATTAATTCTCATGGGAGCTGATAAGAACAGAATGCATCTAAATCATAGCATTTTTCCCTGGCCCCCAAAAGTTCACACTCATGTGACAATGCAAAAAAAAAAAAAAAAAAAAAAAAAAAAAGATTTGCACTTGAACTCTAAGTAATCTTGGAACTGTTAATAGGATAGGGACTCTTAGGAATGCACTAAATGTAATTTGCAACTCACATACAAAACTCAATTCAATATACTTTCCCCTTAGAATGGCCTTTATAGTGTCTCAGAGGTTTTGATATGTTGTGTCACTATTCTCATTTACCTTTGAGTATTTTTTTTACTTCACCCCTGATTTCTTTTGTTGTGGATTGTTCATTCAATAGCATATTATTTAGTCTTCAGGTGTAACTTATCCAAAATCACTTCTTTGAAAAAAATAATTTAAACATTTTGAGAAAACACAACACTTTATTTCATAGTCAACACACATTGTGATATTGAAGAACATAGTGAAAAATTAGTGTAACAATCGAGCCAAACAAGTATTCAGAAATACATTTACCTGAACAATGTAATTTTTAAATGCATCAAAGCAATTTAATGAGAAAAGGAAAACTCTTTATCAAATTGTTTTGGAACAGTTGGATAGTTGTTTGCAAAACCAATGAGTCACACACAATTTGAAATCAATTTCAGCTATTAACCTAAAAGCTGGGAGGTGAGGCTGTAGCTCAGTGGTGTATAACATGCCTAAGGCCCCGAGTTCAATCCTCAGCACCATGAAAAATAAAGAAAAATAAATAAATAAAATGTGATCACTGCAAAAGAAAACAAGCTAGATTATCTTTTTCAGTTTTGGCATCGTCAATATTTTTTATTCACAGAACTAGAAAAAACGGACCTAGAATTCATATGAAAGAGTAAAGACCCATTACATTTGTGTAATGTTTACATTAAACTATGTAATGTTTGGTAACAGGGATGAACAAAATCTGTTTCATGGAGTTTATATTGTCCTGAAGAAGATAGCTATTAAGAGGGTTTTTAAAAGTGCTGAATTTCATGGCAAAAAAAGAGCAAATGTGTTCATTTGCAAGAATTATTTTAAGCAGAAAATGCTTCTGGAATATTTCTTATTTTTGAATGAGCATTCACAGAATAATAACAATAACAATTAGTAAACTTTTTAATGACAAATGGTTTTTTGTTTGTTTGTTTGTTTAGAGGGGTGTGGTACTGAGGATTGAACTCATGGGCACTCTACCACTGAGCCACATCCCAGCCCTATTTTTTTTATTTTTTTTTTTAATTTAGAGTCTCACTGAGTTGCTTAGCACCTCACTTTTTACTGAGGCTGGCGTTGAACTTGTAATCCTCCTGCCTTAGCCTCTCAAGCTGCTGGGATTACCAGCATGTACCACTGCACCCAGCTTCTTCACTTAAAAAAAAAAAAAAAATGTTCTAATTAGTTACACATTACAGTAGAATGCATTTTGACACATCAAATACAAATGGAGTATAACTTCTCATTCTTCTGGTTGTACAGAATGGTCATGTAATCATACATGTATATAGGGTAATGATGTCTGATCCATTCTACTATCCTACCTAACCCCCACCACCTCACCTCCATTTACTCAGGTCTGTCTATACAAAGTACCTCTATTCTTCCATACCGCCCCCAGCCCCCCAATTGTGAATTAGCATCTACATATCAGACAAAATATTCCACCTTTGGTTCTTTGGAATTGGCATATTTTGCATAGCATAATATTCTCCATCTCCATCCATTTACCAGCAAATAGCCATAATATCATTCTTCTTAAAGGCTGAGTAATATTCCATTGTGTATATATACCACATTTTCTTTTTCCATTTATCTGTTGAAGGGCATGTAAGTTGTTGGTTCCATAGTTTAGCTATTGTGAATTGTGCTGCTATAAAGATTGATTTGGCTGCATAAGTCTAGCATGTTGATTTTAAGTCCTTTGGGGTATAAATCAAGAGTGGGATAGGTGGGTCAAATGGTGGTTTAATTCCAAGTTTTCTGAGTAATCTCCATACTGATTTCCACAACCCCACCAGCAATGTATGAGTGTACCCCCCCACATTCTAAACAACATTTATTGTTGCTTGTATTCTTAATAATTGCCATTTTGACTAGAATGAGATGAATCAGTGTAGTTTTGATTTGAATTTCTTTAATTGCTGGAGATGTTGACCATTTTTTCATATATTTGTTGATCAATTATATATCTCCTTCTGTGAATTGTCTGTTCAGATCATTTGCCCATTTATTGATTGGATTACTTGTTTTTGTGGTGTTAAGTTTTTGAGTTCTTTATATATCCTGGGGATTAATGTTCTATCTGTGATGCATGTGGTAAAGATTTTCTTCCATTCCGTAGACTCTCTCTTCTTGTAATGATTGTTTCCTTTGCTAAGAAGAAGCTTTTTAGTTTGATTCCATCCAACTTATTGATTCTTGATTTTACTTCTTGTACTTTAGAGGTCTTGTTAAGGAAGTCAGATCCTAAGCCAACATGGTGAAAATTTGGGCCTACTTCTTCTTTTACTAGGTGCAGAGTCTCTGTTCTAGTGCCAAAGTCTTTGATCTGCTTTGAGTTTTGTGCAGGTTGAGAGGGGTTAAATTTCACTTTGCTACATATGGATTTTTAGTTTTCCCAGCACCATATGTTGAAGAGGCTATCTTTTATCCAATGTGTGTGTGTGTGTGTGTGTGTGTGTGTGTGTGTATAGTGCTTCTGATGATTTTATTTTTTTTTATTTTTATTTTTTATTCAATGTTGTATATATAACAATAGCATTCATTACATTTTATATTACAAATATAGAGCATCTTATAACATAACACTGTTTAAATACAAAGAATATTCATATTATTCATGTCTTCAATCATGCATTTGAGATACTGATATCCATCTCATGTATATTTTTGATGCCTTTGTCTAGTATCAGCTAGCTATGTTGATGTGGGTCTGTCTCTTTGTCTTCTCTTCTGTACTGTTGGTCTGTGTGTCTATTACAGTGCCCATACCATGTTGTTTTTGTTACTATAACTCTAGTATAGTTTAAGGGTCTGGTATTGTAATGTTTCTACCTCACTTTTCTTGCTAAGGATTGTTTTCTCTATTCTGGATATCTTATTTTTCCAAATGAATTTCATGATTGATTTTTATATTTCTATTAAAAATGTCATTGGAATTTTAATTGGGATTGCATTAAATCTGTATAACTTTTGGTTGTATGGCCACTTTGACAATGTTAATACTTCCTATCCAAGAGCATGGGAGATTGTTCCATCTTCTAAGGTCTTCTTCAATATCTTTCTTTAGTGTTCTGTAGTTTTTATTGTAGAACTCTTCCACCTGTGGTCCTTAATTGGTCAGCTTTGGATGGCATCTTCTATTACATTGTTTGAAATTGATCTTTTAAATAATGTATATCCTCATGATTCAGGTTGGGTATGTCATATGTAGAAATGTGTCAGTGTCTTCAAGATTTTCTCGTGTATCTGAGTATAAATTTTCAAAATAGTTTCTGATTATCTTTAATTTTTAAGTGTTGTCCATCATGATATTTCCATTTTCATCATGAATTTTAGTAATTTGAGTTTTTTCACTTTCTGTTTGTTAGTGTGCGTAAGGGCTTATCAATTTTATTTTTTTTTTTTTCAAAGAATCAACTTTTTATTTTGGTAATTTTTTGACTTGTTCCTTTTGTTTCAATTTCTTCTCTGATTTTGATTATTTTCTCTCTTCTATGGCTGGTGGTGTTGATTTGTTCTTCTTTGTCTAGGGCTTTGAGATGTAATGTTGGGTCATTGATTTATCGACTTGATATTCCTTTAATGAAATAGCTCAATGCAATGAACTTTCCTCTTAGCACTGCCTGCATAGTATCCCAGAGATTTTGATATGTTGTATTGCTATTCTCATTAACATCTAAGTATATTTTTATTTGTTCCCTGATTTCTTCTGCTATTTATTCATTATTCAATAGCATATTATTTAGTCTCCAGTTGTTAAAGTAGTTTCTATTTTTTATTTTATAGTTGATTTCTAATTTCATTACATTATGATCTGATAGAATGCAAGCATCATCATCCATATATTTTTAAATATTTGATAAGAGTTGTTTTTTGTGGCATAAACTCTGTTCTATTTTAGAGAAGGATCCATGTGCTGCTGAGAAGAAAGAGGAGAAAGTGTATTTTCTCTTTGATGAATGAAACATTCTATACATGTCTGTTAAGTCTAAATTGTTGATTGTATTATTTCATTCTATAGTTTCCTTCTTTAGTTTTGTTTGGGAGATCTATCCAGTAGTGAGAGAGGTGTGTTAAAGTTACCCAGTATTACTGCGTTGTGGTCTATTTGGTTCTTGAAATTGAGACGGGTATGTTTAATGTACTCAGGTGCTCCATTGTTTGGGGCATAAACATTTATGATTGTTATGTCTTGTTAGTGTATAACTATCTTAAGCAGTATGAGATGTCCTTCTTTGTCCCTTCTGATTAGCCCTGACTTGAAGTCCACTTTATTTGATATGAGGACAGAAAACATTTCTTATTTATACAATCCATGTGAGCAATGTTTTTTCCAATTTTTTTCCCCTTCGGTCTGTTGATGTCTTTACCTATGAAGTAAGACTCTAAGAGACAGCATGTTATTGGGTCTTATTTTTTAATTCAATCTCCCAGTCTGTGTCTTTTGATTGATCAGTTTAGGCCATTAACATTTAAAGTTATTATTGAGATATGATTTGTGTTCCTGGCCATTTTGGTTTATATCTGGTTTTTAATTTGAATTAGTTCCTTCTTTGATTGCTTATTCTTTTAGTGTACTTCTTTCCCTTTCTGGTTTTTACTTTTTTTTTTTTTTTCCTTTTGTCTTCTTGGAATATTTTGTTGAGAATATTCTATAGTGCAGGTTTTCTAGTCAATTGTTTTAAATTTTGTTTGTCATGAAAAAATTTTATTTCATCTTCAAATTTGAACCTTACTTTTTATGGGTATATTATTCTTGGCTGGCATCTATTTTCTTTCAGAGCTTGGTATATTTTATTCTAAGACCTCCTACCTTTGAGGGTGTGTGTTAAGAGAGCAGCTGAGATCCAGTTTATTTTCACTCTAAATGTTATCTGCTATTTTCTGTGGAAGTCTTTAAAATTCTACCCTTGTTCTGTATGTTTGGCATTTTCATTATAATGTACACTGGTATGGATCTGTTGTAATTATGTACATTTGGTGTCCTATAAGCCACTAGTATTTGATTTTTCATTTTGTTCTTTTGGGAAATTTTCTGATATTGTTTCTTTGAAAAGATTGTGCATTCATTTGGTATGTATCTCCTCATCTTCATTTATCCCAATAAATCTTATATTTGGTCTTTTCATATTGTCCACACTGCTTGGATCTTCTGTTCTTGTTTCTTTATTTTTTCTTTTTTTGGCACTGGGGATTGAACCAGGGACACTTAAACACTGGTCACATCACTACCCGTTTTTTTTTTTTTTTTTTTTTTTTTTTTTTTTTTAGAGACAGGGTCTCGCTGAGTTGCTAAGTGCCTTGCCAAGTTGCTGAGGCTGAGGCTGGCTTTGAATTCACAATC